>JANPWX010000452.1:748695-766224 GCA_024734555.1 Trochalopteron elliotii | reverse complement strand
GGCAGGAGGAGGATAAGGAGGAGGCGGGACCGGCCGCTCCTCCTCTCCTCACCCCACCGGGTCGCGGCCGCGCTCCCGCCCCCGCCGCCGCACGGCGCATGCGCTTTTCTCGGGGCATTACGGCTCTGCTGTGGTGTGCGGGAGCACGTGTTGGGCTCCGCGTCCTTGAAATGAGGTGGCGGGTTAGTGGCGGTAAATACGGTAACGCCGGCTTTGGGCGTACCCGCGTGGGTATTTACGGTAACGGGGATGCGCTCACTAGGGGTAAATACGGTGCGGGGCGGCGGTGTCCCAGGCCGCCTGCTCGGCCCCGACTGAGGAGAAATCACCTAAATCACAGGACCAGTTAGGTTGGGAAAGGCGTAAGAAAGGCCTTGAGATCATCGAGTCCAACCTGTGACCGAACACTAGACCGTGGCCCTGAATGTCACGTTCCTTGAACACCTCCAGGGACGGTGGCTCCACCACGGCCGTGAGCAGTCCGTTCCAATGTCTAATCACCTTTTCTGTGAAGAAATTCCTCCTGATGTCCAACCTGAACCACCCCTGGCACACAAGGGGAAGTTCTACAGGCTGTGTCCTCTTGTCCTGCCGCTGGTTGCCTGGGAGAAGGACCCGACCCTCCCCGGCTACAGCGTCCTTTCGGGAATAGCAGAGCTATAAGGGCTCTCCTGAGCCTCCTTTTCTCCAGGCTAAACACCCCCAGCTCCCTCAGCCGCTCCCCACAGGACTTGTGCTCCAGACCCTTCCCCAGCTCCGTTTCCCCTCTCTGGACACACTCCAGCGCCGATCGTGCCACACAGGGCAGCGGGATAACACCCGTCGGAAATGGCTTTTACAGCAGCCAAGGGAGCGGGATCTCCCCTCAGCGAGCGGGAGGCGGGAGCCCCTCGGCGCCTCTGGCGCTGGAACAGTGGCGGGCTTCCAGGAAAAGGGGAACCTTATTGTGTTTGTTCCTCTCGTTCGAAAAGAAAGGTTATTTGCTGGGAAGAAGGAGAACTCCTCTATCAGCCCCGGGATTTTCCTCACGTCGGTTCCTGTCAGTAAGAACGTTTGAAATCCCGCAGAAAAGCCAGAGGGGCATGTCCCAGTGTTCGCAAATTCCGTGGCGTTCAAGCCGAGTGTGACCTCGAAGCACCTTTTCCTCTGCAATCTTCTGGCAGCAGGAGATCCCTGAACCTCCCAAGTGCCCGGGCAGCACAAAGTGTTACAGGGACGGTTCTCCAGGGAGAACACTGGAACCCTGTGAACAGCACACATTGCATAAGACCCTGGCCAGACGGCTTGGCTGATAGAGCTGCTGTGGTTCCCTCTCTTCTCTTTCCCAGCTGTGTCTGTCCCAGCTGTCCAACCTTTCCTCAGCGTCTTCTAGAAAGGAAGCTCTCCTGGGAGAACTGGATACTCAAATTTAACTTCAGCCTCGTTTATCTGATTACTCCACCTTTGTATCATGACTAAACAGCTCTTAAATTGCTCATACAGGACACAGCAGATCAGTCGTTTCATAGCAGTGGTATTTACAAGTTGTATTTCCTGAGATCACTGATCTTTCCAAAGCCATGAGGAAGATGTAGGTCAGCACACAGCAGAGTTCTTAAAAGCGTGGTTTTATTGCTATGTGTGCAAAACTCGCTGCTGTTACAGTGCAAGTGTCTACAGGAAGTTGATGATTCATTTAAGATCTAAATAGTCTAATATGCTATTACATAAGTACAGCCCCTGCCAAATCCAGAGGCAGGAAATAATCCAAGCTATAAATTGTGGTCAGATTCCACATAAAGCTTCAAATCATGAGCGGATTCCATGTGAACCTATAATTTACTCAGAATTTATTTCTTTTGGAATCAAATTATTTAAAATTACTTCATTAAATCATGTAATTACCTCTTTAAGTATTTGCAATTGATAATTCAGGAATTTAGTGCCCTGAGAAGCTGGTTAGGTCTATGAACTTGCTGCTCTGGGCATTGATGCCAGATGAAGGAGTCCTTTGTTTTTTCAAACCCTTCCACTAGAAAACTGTACATACTAGCAAGACGGGAATTGCTGGTGCTGTAGAAAATGGCACTTTTCCCCCTTTTGTAAATGCACAGCATGTTTGGTCATTACTTCTGAAACTCCAGGTAAAATGATTCAAAAGCTGGGACTTCTTTCCTCTCTGACTAACTTCTGACAAAGCATCAAATGGATTCTCTTTTTATGCAGAGAAATCTTTACCAAGTCATCCTGAAACACAAGAGTAAAGATGCAGACTAAAATGTGTGAACAAAATAAGTACCACAATTTTAAACTGTAGATGGTAAATGCAGCAAGGGCCAGCTCTCATTTTGGTGAGGTGGATTGTTCATTTGGTAGGGTGTGAATCCCAGTTTGGTGTGGCTGTTGTTCAGTAGCCACTCTGAGCCAAGGTGCTGAGCAGATCCTGCTCCAGGGGATGTCTGATTTCTAATTGACCTGGTCTGTATGGTGTAGCCCCTCTGTGTAAATGCTGGTGAAACATAGGCCAAGCAACTTCTGATTCTTGCTGAATTCTCTGCAGTTCCTCTGTCCAAGACACCTCTGTAAAACGCCCAACAAGCAATTTCAACAATACAGATTTGCTCTGTGTTTCCCCTTCCATTTAGTAGAAAGCACGTGGCCTGCAGATGATTCCCAGGATGCTGATTCTGCAGTGAGTTCAGTAAGTGTTACTATATGTCTCATTAAAAATAGAGAAGATAACTGTAATCACCTCCCTGTTAGGGAGCTCCTGCTCTCTGAATTGCTGCCAGAGTGAAATTTAAGGATTCATTAGCTAGATCACTTTGCAGTTGATATGTACTGCACAAATTATATTTGTTAGACTGGATTATCATCAGATTTTTAAACTGTTCATCACTGTTCATGGTCCCCCTTGCTGGGGGCTACTGCTGGTATGAATGTGTTGTCTATTTCACTAAACTTTGAAATTGTCAGTGGTGTTTAGTATCTGCTGATAATTTGAATAGTCCCCTGCAAAGATGTCCACACCTAACAAATGACAGCAGAACCTCTGCACTCACTCAGGGAAAAAAAGGGACACATCTGGGGAATGTCCTTTAGGGCTCACTCTGTAAATAAAATAATTCAGGAACTCTATTTGGAAGATTAACTTAGATTTATTTACTGGAAAGAAGGCAAAGAATGAAAAATACTGCCATAGGCCACATCCTGTGTGTGTTCAGAGGATGAAGAGTTTTGGTAGCTGGAACTCAGTGAGTATCAATGAAATTTTTGACACATGGTTGAGATCAGCACTGCCAGGACACTGCCAGGACACTGCCAGGACTTCACTCCACAGCAACTGGGAACCATAGCTCCAGACTGAAACCAGATTTATTCTCATAATGTATAAATCATCCCCTATATATAATGTATAACTTAAGAAACAGCAGAAAACCTGCCCTGTCTTTGGAGCATCTTTCTAAGCCCCACCTGACAGGGAACACACGCTGCAGAGTGCTTTGTCCAGCAGAGAAATGAGAGAAGGACTCCAGTCTCCAGCTGGAGTTTGCTCAGAGATTTACCAGTGGGAGCAGCACTCTCTCTCTGTGCTTAGAGGCTAGAATGGGCCAAAGGCTTTGTATGAAATTTTTGGAAAATACATCTTAAACTCAGAGTATGAATTCTTTGAAATTATCTGTGAACCAAAAAGAAAAATGTTTTTCTGACCTGCTGGAAAGTAATGAAATAGATTGACATCTGTCAGGGCAGCAGCTAAGTGATCAGCTCCATGAAGTCACTTCCTTCTGTGGGTAGCTGAATGAAATGCCTTCTTTTTGTCAGGTTGAAAGGGCTGTTTTCCCTCAGCATGGAAACTTGTGTTTGCCTCTTCTAAATCACTCCTGGATGGACTGATAGAGCCCATGTCACATGGCTGAGTCACTGACACTGCTGATGCTTTGTGGACTGAGTCATGGTACTTGTCAGCAAGAGGAAAGAGGATGAGAGACTGAGAGTGATCCTGCTCCTGGGAGCTTCTAGCTGGAAATGATAAAACCCAGAAGCATTAATCAACAAGTAAATCATACATATAATTTCTTGAGAAGTGCATATTCAGAACCCTTTTCCTCCCCATTACTGTCTTATTTTTGACCACCACAAAGCAAACTGCATTGTTTGAACATCTTTATTTTGTATAAATATGGCAAGAAAATAAACCTCAAACATTTATTGTCATTCTGTCTAGATTCTAATTTAAACCAAATAAACCTGTGTGCTTGGAATGAGGCTTGTGTGTTTTACTGAGCTCATACTTCCATCAGTTGCTGTGAGGAATCTGGGGATGTAACTGGAAAATAACCAGCTGCACAGGAGACAACTTAGGGTAGAATGTGAATGCACTGTTCAAAATTAATAGAAAAATGTAACCAACAAGTGTGATAAATAGAAATGAGCACCTATTTGTAGCTGTTTGTGTGAATGAAGGATTAAAAATTTCTCGGAGCCCAAAGGAGAGTTAATGAAAGCTTTTATTTATAAAAGTCAGTGCTCAAGGATAAAAGCTGAAAAAATTACTAAACAGCAAGTGAGAGCAGAACTTGTAAGCATTAAAATGAGCTGAATCTGAGCTCAGGGATCGTAAGTATTCAGATTTGCTTCTCTCCTGGTATTTTTTAATAGAAGGTATATTTCTTAACTCCTATTTTTATGTCCATTTTATGTACATTTTGGATGCATACTTCACATATGTACAGACCATACACTGTACACAGATTAATGTACAAAGTGCAGATTTTTAATAGTGTGTGCCTATTTTCACATGTGCTTAATTACTTAGGAACACAGTGAAACAGATAACTATGATGTTTCTATTCCAAGTGGTAAAAATAAGAGCCAGATTCTCAATTCTCATGCAGCTCTTGTTCTTAATTAATAGTTAATAAATCCCCTTTAATAGCCAGATTTTTTTTTCTTTTCCTATTGTATGTGTCAGTGGAGTATATGAAATGAGGAAAGAAACTTTTCTGGTCAGTCTGCTCATATCCTCTATTTGAATGCAAAAAACAGGAATTAAACATTATTTTGCTTTCCTGCAAATTAAGAGTGAAACATACCCTGTAATAAGCTTATGCCACCCCAACTGAGGAACATGAAAGCTCTGTCAGGTTCCTTAAATGTAATTCCAACCTTCGGAGACCTTACTTCTAATTTTACTTTTTTCCCCACCCTTGGAAAGCACTTTCTCTAAAAAAGTCAAACCTCTTATTAAAAATACCAATAAAAGAGGGAGTTCTCATCACAGTACAAAGAATCTCAGGTGCCCTCCTGGCAGCAATAACCAACAGTGTTTATAACAAGAGGAGGGAGGAGCAACTCCACCTCCCTGTCAATCACCTCATCCCAGTTTTTAGTCCAACCTACAGCATCTGAGTTCTGGGAATGGGCTCAGGCAGCAAGTATGTTGAAGAACTAAATGTCAACTCTTTAAGATAGGAAGAAATGAAAGCAAAAATATTTCCAAAGCAAGAAAATATTCCTGGCACCTTATTCTATCTCAGGGTCTCCTTCAAAGCTCTTGGGGGTACCTGTGGGGCAGAGCAGAGCCCACCCAGAGCAGAGCAGAACAAAGTGTGACTGGGGGAGGCCAGAAGGGAGGCAGCAGGAGAGGAGAGGAGAGTGGGATGTGGAGCTGCAGGGAGAGTCCTTGCTTGACTCAAAAGCAGCTGCACAAGACTTCAGCCACGCAGCTCTGCTCTGCAGCTGAGGTATTTATAAGCTGGTGTTTATTGCTTGTGATAATGATCACAGTCCTAAATTCCTGTGTAGAGAACACACAGGCCCTTATCCTGAGATACACCCATTAGTTGTGATTAATATACAATGCTAGGATAGGATTAAATGTAATGATCAGATTTATACCCTGTCTGAAACTGAGTTTATGCTAACATAGATGAAAATTCAAGTATTTCTGCTAAAAGGAATATGTTCCTTCAAAGATTCCTTCCAATCTATAGCAGTGATGTAGCTGGACACATCTGTCTGGAGGGCAAAGGTTTCCAAAAGTAAGTTATTCTGTGCTGATAAAAACACCACCTTTAATCTGATCAAAGACCATTTTAATTTTTCTTTAGATGCCGTTACAGATTCTGCTTCTACGAATGTAGAATTGAAGTTTCAACTCAGTTAAACCAAAGATTGTTGGTCTGGAGAATCAGCTTTAGGCCACCTCCCAGTGTTGAGCACATGCTGGGGTGTGTAGGTTTGACAATGTCTGGTCTGCTGGAGTAATGACAGAAATTAATGCTGCAGAGTGCAATCAGTTTTTTTTTTAAGCTGCTTTTTCTACTGTCCTCAAAAAAGTGCAAGTGGAACCTCCTGCTGGAACTCATCAGGCCCTGAATTATCTCCTCTTGCTGCTAGGTTCTTAAAAATATCATTGTAACTGTCTATTGACATTTCCTTTCTGCATTTTGTTTGGCTTTTTTTTTGCATTTTTGTTTGTAAGCAGGCTAAGCAGGTTGCACTGGGATAAAGAAAGCTTCCTTTTATTTTAATTTGCCCTGATTTGAGGTCCTAACTCTGTCCCCTAATGTTAAGAAAGAAGCCAGATGAGAAAATGTATGGGGTACTGGTTTAATCAACCTTCTTCTGAAATTGACAATTTAAGTGCTGCTGCTTTTCATGTTGCTTCTGAATCTCTTCTTATCATCAATGAACCCAAAATTATAGCAGTTGGCCAATCCAAGCTATTCACTGCTTGTGCTCACAAGCAGTTGCTTTTGTTGCTGAAGAGGATCCTTGCTTTTGATTGAAAAAATGTTCTCTATTTAAGAAGTAAGAGAGGAAAGAATTTGGGTTCTTTGGAAGTGCAGATCAACAAATATTTGGGAAAAAAAGTGACATGATAGACGCTTGATTGAGGAAGAAAATATGGAACAACAATTCTGATGGTGAAAGGAAGACGGAAGTTTGTTCAGGTAGTATGGGAGTGTGAAACAGGTTGTAGAAGAAAGCAGAATAAGGAAAAAGGAAAAGTAGGAAAAATCAGCATTACTTAAAAAAAAAAAAAAAGGCAAAACCTCCATAGAAAAAGTTAAAAACTTCTAAATATTTCCCATATTTCTGAAGGACTCCCTGCAACTTTCAGATAAATTGCATGAATTGCATTTGAAACTAGAAGGGAAGAAGTTTTTTCCTGTTACAATTTGTTTGACAATTGACAATGTAAGAATGCATAGTCTAATCATAATATGTGCTAATGCCACACCTTATTTTCATCTGAATTGCTTTTTCTGTGAAGTACAAAATGTCTGCAGTGAGAGTGCTCAGAGTTTGTCCTGATCTGGCCTCTAAGGTCTAAGTGCTTGCAGAAAACAACCATAAAGAGTGGGCCAATAACCAGGTAACAAGGAACAAACCCTTGCTGTATGCAGCCACACCCAGAGTTAGTTTTTAAGAAATGTATTCAGGTCATCATTAAGCCAGTAGTCTGAAATGGAAAATAATTAAAATTCAAAGCAGTGTCAGAAGGGTCAAAACGTGATTTAATTGAAACATTTCAGAAAAGCTGCCAGCATTCTGAGAAATGATTTGCTGTATGTGTATTCCTATGGGAAATTATTAAATTAAATGAAAAAGCTATAATATGACTGATAGCACTTACTATCATAATAAATGAGCATCACAAAGTCAGTTGTTAATCAGGATTAGAGATTAAATGGGGATGATCTGACAAGAATCGACTCTTTTCACCTAAGGCAGTTCTGTGGAGGAAACCTCTTCATTTCAATTTTGAACATTATGCACCCAGTCCTAGACAAGTTTCCTGCCAGATACCTTGGCTGAATGCAGAAATCCAGATCTACAAATATCAGTAAAGAAATTTGCATGTTTTCTACTGCATGAAATAGTAGTTCCCTTTTGCCTACGGATAAACCACAGGATCAGCTTTTTGGCCTTTTCCCTGCAGCAAAATTGGCTAAAACCAGTGACTGCAGAAAAGAAGTGTCAGGTGCTTGAGTAAGACATTATTAACTAATATGGCAGAATCAGTTCTGTATGAGCAAGACTAACATGGAGAAAAGAGAAGGAGTCCACAGGAAGACTGATAAGTGGGGTTACAATAACCACAAGAAGCTCGTGTGCCATTATTCTGTAGAAATTCTTACTGTAGCTGAGCCAGCACGTTTGTTTTTTTTGTACTTGCTGTACTGGCACTACAGTATCATCCAAATGCTTTAATAAACTCTAACCTTGATTTAGCTACAGCAATTAACTATTTTACCTTGTCAACCTGGCAGAAACATGAAAGAAAATTCGTTTCACATCCTGAAGTGAGGAATCCTTTCAGCTCAGGGAAGGCCAGGAGTGGAAGAGCGCGATGCTGGCCAGCAGGGGCCGAGGATTACGAGGAGTGTTCAGAGGAAGCTGACACAACTCCTTGCTGTCCTGGGAACATGCTGTTGTCCTGTTTGCATCGTTCTTGTGCCTTCCAAAGGTGAAACGAGGGGCAAGTACTTTCCACCTTGTTACTTCACAAAGCACCTGGGAAAGACACAGTCTTGTTCAAAGACACGGGCACTAGCAATACGTTTCTCCTGTTTCCTGCCTTGCCTTGCTGCTGCAGCTACTGGATTTTTAATCCAGCTGTTGGCTGACAAGAGCCTGGAAGCCACAGGAGTGTCGATTTGTGAGCAGCTACCCTTGCTGTTGCACCTTGCTCTACATAAACAATTAGTGGTGCACCCACAGTCACCAGGAAATACAGACTGTGTTCCAGCTGAAGTGATCAATTTCATTGCTTGTTTTCATATCTGTATTTCTTTACACACAGGTCAGCATAAATTCTACCTTTGCACATTCCAGCATTATGACTGCTTTTGTTACATTAGAAAATTCTGGTATTTAAAACAATACAACCAAATAGAAAACATATTAAACCCTTTTGGACAGCAATACTGAAGTGTAAAGCTTTGCAAGGAATAAAAACTATGAGTGTCCCAATAAAAGTGCTAATCTGATAATACAAGTAAAAGAAAATTAAGTTAATTTCATTTTACAAAAATGTATTTTTAATACACTCAAATTCTGTTATTTATCTTTGTTTTATCTATGATATCTCCATGTTTGTCAGCCCTAATTTTGTTATTTTTGACTCCTTTGACATAAGCAGCTAAGACTTACAGAAATATTTCTAATAGCAAACTAATTTCATGAAAAATTAAGGTAGTTTTATGAAATGTTATTTATTTTTTAAAATGTATCAAAAGCCCTCATTCACTCAATGAATCAGGAATCAATCAGGAAAGCATGTTTCTTTTAAATACTTTTATGTAAACTTGCTGGCTTATTTGCTGCTCACAAACTCTGTATCTCATCTCAGTTTTTCTCCCAGTGAGCTGTGAGCACTTCCTTGAGTGCCCCTGGGTCTTTCTTTGATGCCTCCCTTTACTGAGCTTCCTTTTGAGCAGACAGAGAATTCACCCTGCCTCAGTCAGTCTCCTCTCTTTGCAGACCCAGGAAACACTCTTGGCTCTGCAGCTCCAATTCTTCACCTCTTCTGCTAACACAGTTGTGATTACCTCAGCTGTATATTCTGCAAAGCAACCAAAGTGGTTTTACATTTTTCCTGCATAAAATACTCCCTTTCTATCTACCTGCTCCCCCTGTGTTATGCAGAAATCCAGAAATTTTGCTCTCTGAGAATTTTGCTTTGTCTCCTCAAGTTAGAGAGGGCAGAGGGAAAGGCAGATGGGAAAAGATGGAAAAGTAAGAAAAAGGAATAATGTGCCATGCCAGCACAACCAAAATGTGTTTTCTTTTTTATAACAAATCTATAATAAATCCCAAATGTACAGTTAAGACTGTGGTCATCACTAGAGGCCAATCATTTTTACTGATCTGAAATGCTTCACAGGCTCCTGAGGAGCCACACTGGCACACTTCCCAAACACAGGTGTCTCCTGGAGGGGATTGCCTGGAGTTGTGTGCCTGGCATGAATTCACAAACTGAATGCTGTGATACTGGATTACTGAAATTCTTAATGTGTGCTTGTAGTTCCTTGCATATAAAAAGCTCTCCCTAAGTGCTGACAATTTATTCTGAGTGAATTTTTAATATAATAAAATCCTGGTCCTGTTCTACTGTACTCATTATTGAATCAATCTAAATGGAAACAGAATAGGATTATAAAGACTAAAATTATTCTAAACAGAATTCTCTGTCTTATTAAATAGAATGAAATATTATAGCTCGATAAATGTACATATAGGTTGCATAAGCCTCACACACATATTTAATTATACAATTAAAGTTATAGCTTAAATATTCCTTTTTACTCTTCAGAAGTTCTGGAAATTTTTGCCACAGCTTGAATATTTTCACAATTCTTTCGGAACAATTCCAGTTTATTGTTGCATCTTGGCTGTAAAAACTGTATTAGAAAGCTTGTGTTTTAAAAATCAGCATCTGCTTGAACACTAATTCATGGATACATACCCCTTATACTAAAATTTTCTTTACATTTGCTTCCTCAAAATGTAAAGTCAACATTACATTAGATTTACAGCTGTCCATCTGAGGAACAATCATAAAAAATAAATAAGCTTGAGGTCCTGTTCAAGGAACAGTAAAGGAAGAGCATACTTGTTTCCTTGCAAAAACAAATCAACTCCCATAAAGCATATAAAGAGATATTCTTGGAGAACACCATGATCACAGGCATCATTCTGAGGTCACGCTGTAATTCTGTGATCCTCAGCACTTTTTTTTTTCATTTCACAACAGTATAACCAGTTCCACCGATGCCTTTGTAACTTCTGTGCCTGTGCAACTGTATCAAAAGTGTGAAAAAAAAAGCTTGAACTGTGAGCGTCATCTTAATGCCACAAGTACCAGTTGCCGTCTGCTGCTTATCTCTCCAGGGTGTCACCAATCCACCATTCTGCAGCTCTGTAAGTGGCATTTTCCCTCAGGGCCATGAAATATAAATATACAGGGTGGAAAACAGAGCAAGAGGGAGGAGGAGGAGGAGGTGAAACTGCCGTAGGTTACAGACATTCTTGCTCCTCTGTCTGGCACTCAGGGCTGGAGCAGGTTGTGGGCTGGATTAGCTGGACTTCCCCACCGTGCAAACTGAGCCTTCAGGAGCAGATAAATCTAACCTGACAGCAAACAGCAAACCCCAAACCATTGTGCAGCTCATCATCACATTATCTAGTCCAACATCCTGTGCAAGTTTTATGCACATGTTTCTTATTAAAGCCCTAATCTTGTTGGTTTGACTGAAGCACAGCTTGTGTTTCCACTAAAACATATCTTCCAGAGCTGTGCCCAATCTCACTTGGAGAAAAGAAAGTAGCAATTAGTGCCACTGGGAATTTTTTTCAGTAGCCCTCTAGTTTCACCTGTTAAGACATTTGTTCCTCTTACAACTTTATTCACTAAAGAGATGTTTAGTACTCATCATTGTCTTCCTAATCTTTCTTTTTCCTCACCTTACTGTCCAGATTCAACTGATAAAAGTAAGAATTGACTCCTGCATCTTTGAAGAGATGTTTATTAACAAGATGTCCAGTTTTTCTGATCTCTGAAGAATCATACATCAGAGATTTTTGTATTTCCTGGTTTTGTTTGTTTGTTGGGGTGTTTTTAATTTTTTTTTAATCAACCAATCATCTAAAGCTCTAAGAAAGCTCTATCTCCTTGACATTTACTCAAGACCTTAATATCCCTGGCTCTATTACAGTGACTGTTTCTTTGCTGCTCCATCTCAGCGTTGCTACTCCTGCTGTTCCACTTGCAGACACTTCAACCAGCTAATGGCCAAATCTTGTTTTCAGCATCTGTCCCCTGGGAAACCTGTTTGGATACGGGGTTTAGCATCTGCTCCAGCCTTGCCATCAGGCTGGAGGGGGTGGGGATGGCTCCTGGGGTTTTTGGTGGGGTGAGGTAATTATTGAGCTCATGGCTGCATAAAGGAGTGTAGTGCCTTCCTCACTGAACAAAATTCTGAAGAAATTTCAGCGAAGTTCTCCTTAAGAGTAAAGCCAACTCCCAGCTGATTAGAGGAGATTGAAGGGAGCTGTGAAAGCACGAGCTGGGCATGCAATGGCATCCTGCTCCCTTGGCTAGAGCCAGCCCCAGATCAGCGACTCTGCAAGGAGACACCCTTACTCTGCCTGCTAAATCTCTGTCTCACCTCAGCACAATTGTAGTGGCAACCAGCAACCAGCAACCAAGACTCCTCACAACGTTTGTCTTAAACCTAACTGGACATTTCAAGCAGGTCTCATAGAGATGAGAAGAATAAACTCTTCATCTTAAACAACTTTGGGGGGTATTTCATGCATTACAATTTGCAAATACTTAAAAACCATAAATGTTGGTGTTATTCTCTGGCAGTGGAACATCCATCTCTCCCCACCAGAGGGAGGGACAAACCCTTACCCACTCCCCTTCTTCAGACATCTGTTTTCAACTCAAAGATTGTGGTTTTGCCACAACATCCTGCTGGGAGCTCATGCCAGCCTGTATGCCCATGGTATCCCTGATGATCATTCCAATCTTTCATTTTTCTGTTCTTCTCTGTGTAACTTCAGGTTTGGCTGTGTTAAAGTTCCATTTCTGTTTCTTTTTCAAGTTACACTCTTGTCCCATCCACATAGGATTGTTTTGCTAATTTTGTGTCATTCTCAAAATGATCTGCAGTGATTTTTGCATTTATTTCAAAACTACCTAAGGTATCAAATACAGTCTGCTAGTGGTATCAGTAGAAATCCAGTAGAAATTGGCCCCTTAAATAATCACCCTTCACTTATCACCTTTTAACTGAGAACTGTAATTTAGCCAATCCTTAATCCCTTCAGTGTATGCTCAGGGTCATAGCCTAATATGATATTTTAAAGCAAAGAAAGCCACTTATTTTGTACCATTTCCCCAGTCAAACCAGAGAACTCCTCAATCGATCACCTTTGTTTGATGATTTTACACCAAAATATGTTGACTAGCATGTTTCAATTTGTAGTTTCATATTTCAATCCCATTTCATCTTTTTTTTTTTTAAAGATTAATATAAATAGTTCTTTCCAAACTTTACATATCAGCACAGTATTTCTGTGCTTACCTTTTTCTTCCTGTTGCCATCTTTGAATTAGCAAAAGTAGTTCTATGATAACTTTGGGTGCTGGTGATTCATCCACTCATTCCTGTCCAAACTCCCTTTGGATCTGTAGGACTGGTTAAGTACCTTCATGTGCAAGTGCTTTTTTTTTTTTTTCCCAAATCCTGGGTTGACATTTGGAATGCTGGTGATGCAGGAATATTCTCTGCATAGCTGGAGTTAATTTGGCTGCTGTCAAATCTGTTCCAGCACAGAACAGCTGATAGCAGCATTTATCAGTTACTGTCTTTGGGTTGGTGTGGTTTTTTTTTTTGTTTTTGTTTTTTTTTTTTTTTTTGAATATGTAGACGGTATAAAAATTTATGCACAATTCTTTAGCAACATCTGGTAAATGCGCCCAAACGTGGTGATCTTTGATAGTTCTGCTGTCTTTATATATGATTTCTGGCTTTTCACTGACAGTAGAGAGAATGGTACCCCAGAAAAGCACACAGGCTAAGCTAAGCTCCACAGTCAGGTCCAAGGAGCACATTATTTTATTAAAGCTGACTTAAAACATTCTCTTTGTTATTGTTCCAGCTTTCCAGGGAAAGTACACATGACTGCAAACCCCAAGACAGAAGTCTAGGAGAGCATGTTTATCTTCAGGAGTAATTGAGACTGATTTGCATCCAACGTTTGAGGCCTGTGCAATACCACATCGCCCTTTCCGAGATAATTTGAGAGGCTCCGTTCTCCCACAGCAGCCTGAGGTTGTCTATAAGCATTCCTGCACAACAGAGAACAGTTCTGAGCAGCTAATCCTTGCAGCACGTACACTTTTTCTTTTCTCTTCTGAGACCAAGAATTTGATGAGGCTTATCTGGCTAAAGGACACACTTCTTTTCAATGTCAGCTCTTGTCGTTTGAAATTTGACTTCAAAATTAAATTTTTCTATCAACTTATCTGTTGCATCTTGCAAGATATTTATTCATGTCCCCTTTGTTTGCTAAACAGGTTTGGCCAAAGTCCTCACTAATTGCTGTGCTGTGATGGGTGGGCTTAAAGTCTCTCTTGTCCTGCTAATACTGTTCAAAGAAAGTATCTGATGGAAGTGGGTATATTTATTTAATCAGAGTTTCAGTGTTAAGGATGCTGCAGCTCACTAGTCCCTTGTAATTTGAAGTCATTTGCCATCTCTTAGGTTGCTCCACTTAAACTGCTGGTGTGCCAGTTTTCATCCAGCTTTACTATTTCATGTCTCTAACACTAAACTACCCATAGCAAATGTAATCCACCAACAAATTGTTCAGATTTGTGAGAAATTATTTTCTAACCTCAGATGTTTCCTCTTAAATTTGGCTTCCTGTCGACATGAAATGTCCATCTTGACTGAACCCTGCATTTATTGCTTTCTGTGAGTCATTTATGCAATTAATCCTGGGGTGAAGTTAGCTATTGTTATTACTTCTGGGCAAGCAAAGATGCAAGTACAAGTGTCCTGGACAATGCAAACATTCCTGGACATACAAGGCTTTCTTTTTCAGAGTATTCAGTGGACAATTGCGTGCACCTTCTTTTGCACAACTTTTTTTTTCTGCTTACTTTTGTATCCAAACAGGAACATCTCTGTCACCAGCTTCCAGAGCCACAGCACCTTTGCTGACAATGGCTCCCATCCCATTGTGCTTGTCTTTGCAGCATTTCACATCTGTACCTCTGACAGAGAGCATTATGCACAACCAGCACGTCACGAGCCCTCTGCCCTTTGAAGTACTTATTTTTATTTTTAGAGAAGATACATTCTGTTTCATAAGTTGTGGGATCAGCTTAGCACTGTCTTAGTTTGAAAGACAGGTGTCTGCTAGGGAAGAGCAGAGGCCTCCCTTGGAATGGAGAACACACCAACCCCCCCCCCTCCAAATGATTATAATTTTGAAATTAAAGGGCCCTCAGGCAAGGATATGAGGGGAGTTCTTTACTAATACGTGTAACAAGGCAAACAAACAACAATAACTATGGCATTAACGACAAAGCAGAACCAGGAACCCCGTGACGGCCTTCTCGGCCGAAACGGGAAGGGATGGAGGAGAGGCTTTGCTTCATAAAACCCCGCGGCAGTCTGATCCCGGTGCCCCTGCAGGACTCTGAGGAGCACCAAGCTGGAACAGCAGGAATGAGCAGGAATCCCGGGCCGTGGATGAGATGTATCCGAGCTCCGTGGCAGGAGGTGCGGGGCTACAGCGTAGCAAAGACCCGGAGCAGGGCCAAAGGAGCGGCGGGGCCGCGACAGGGCCGGCCCGGCTCCAGCAGAAGGAGAAGGGGAACTCGGGATTCTTGGACACACGAACAGAGGGTGGCAGATCCCCAGCACTGGACTCCTCTAGAGACAGTGAATTCTCCCCGCAGTAAGCAACAGCTTGACCCTCCTCCTTCCGATGCCGAGGGAGAGAGCAGCTGCCCCCAGCCCCGTCCTTTACCAGCCCCAAAAATCCTCACGGTATTTTCCCCCTCCGAGGGAAACTCCCAGAGACAAAAGAGGTGTAGCCAGGTGCTACAACTCCTCCCCTCTGGCCACTTTTGTTTCTGTTTAAGTACCCATAATTACCCAGCAGTTATTGTCCTAGCAACTTACGGGAAAAAATCCTATAAGTAAAAAAGAAACAAATCTAACCCCCAACAAGCAACCTGGCTGGGGGCATTATTGCTTTGCTCCTTTGATACAAAGAGCTCTGAGATTTGATCTTGTTATCTGTGCTGTGACACAAAAGCAACGAAAAGACTTCGTTGCAGCATTTTGTAATGGTATTGAATCTACAGTATTTAACTTTTTTTTTTTCTTTTGAACATTTTGGGCAACATCTAGAATTGGAGTATGACTGCAGATCTGGGCAACTCATAAAAGAACAGCATATGACATCATGTCCCAAAATTATGCCACATTGCCACTTGGGTCATCCGGGCCCATATGTCTCCTGAGCTTACTTAGAAAGGCAGACATTCATTGCTGCTTCACAGTTTAGTTTCATAAATTAGTTGCTCATTTTCACACTTGTAATAAGAAAAAGCCACATAGTGTGAATCATAACTTTTAGCAGTATGTAAAAACAAAAACAAAACAACAACAGAAAAAAACCCACAAAAACAAAACGTCAACAAACCAGTAGCACGAGAAACTGAGAAACCCAGGTTTTAGTCCAGCGACAATCATGGAAAAATCACTAATTTGGGAAAATTATATACAAAAGCAAGTCTGTTATGCTGTTCCATATATGCAAAAGCACTCTAGATAAGCCTAGATTTCCTGAAACTGTTTGACTTAACTGTAAAGAAATAGTGCACTTTATCAACTTTCTAAATTGTGTCACTTTTAAATTTTGTTATTTTTTGTATTTGCATTTCTGCTTTTCTCTTTTATACATGCCTTCATTTCAGAGTCATTCCAGGCCGAGGTGTTTGTGATTTTTTTTTTCTTGATGGTTTTATCTGATTGTTCAATAAATTTTTCTCATAAAAATAACTCCCAGAATTTCAAGTACATTGCTGCATGCCATCCCTGAAATGAAGGCATGACACTGAATGACTGTATAGTGCCAATTAAATGTTACAACTCACTAACTTATAAATAGCATTGCTCATTTTATCGTGACTACTCATGGAAGTGAAATTACTTCAGTGCTCAAATGCTTGTAGGATGAAGCCTACCGAAGTGACTTACAGAGCACCAAGTTCAGCAGTTCAGTTATGACTGTGACTGAGCCAAGGCCTCCAGAACCACTGAATCATGGAATCGTCATCGTTGGAAGAGACCTTTAGGATCATTCCATCCAACCCAGCACTGCCCCCGTAGCCCCTAACCCAGTAACTTACATCACCCAGCACCAGTTTCAGATGCCTCTTGAACCCGGCCAAGAACCTATTCCATTGACTGACCACCCTGACAGTGAAATTTTTTTCTAACATCTAATCTGAATCTCCCCTGTCTAATCTTAAGGCCGTTTCTTCGGTTCCTCTGCAGGCACAGCAGGAGAGACCTGGCTACAGCCTCCTTTCAGGGAGTCAGAGAGTGATGGGGTCCCTCCTGAGCCTCCTTTTCTCAGGCTAAACACCCCCAGCTCCCTCAGCCGCTCGTCATCAGACACATTTCCTAGACCTTTCACGAGCGACAGCTCTGTTTATATTGATTTTCTGACAAGACTCTGACAGATCTTCAGGATTTTCGTTCTCTTTTTTCCCACCACCCTAGAACCCAGCAGGGCAGGCACCCCGTGCCCACGATGAAGCAAACCCATGTCCCCACGCACCCCTCCTTCCTCGCTGAGCCACACGAGCCTGTCCGAAAACGGGGCGGGGATGCGGTGGGGATTTTCAAAGGAGGGATTTTCGCTAAAACAACGGACCCCTCACAACATTGGTGCGGCCGAGGAGTTGGGAGCGGGCGGTGCCGGAACGCGGCTCGCGTTCGAG
>JANPWX010000452.1:712299-748298 GCA_024734555.1 Trochalopteron elliotii | reverse complement strand
GCGGAAAGCGGCCGAGGCCCCCGTGCCTCTCTCGGCGGTAACAAACTGCCTCCATTGTCCCCGTGCTCGGTCGGGAAAACTGGGATCTGCTGGGGGGGCTTTAAAACCGCCCTTATGCAGGCCCTCGGTGGCTCCGGATGGACACAGCCCTGCCTGGGACCATGTAAGCGACATCGGTCCGTGGGTGTTGAAAGCGCTAATTTGTCAGCGGCCAAAGAGGCAGCAAGAGCCACATCGGTTCGCAAGCGGTGCAGCCTGTAAGAGTGGCCTGGGCTGAGTTGAGAATCAGATCTGGCAGCCTGGCGGTGCCGGGTGTTCCAAATGCCGTGGGCTCCGGGTTCAGCAGGGCGGCCGGGGGTGGGTGTGCTCCTGGGCGGATACGGACACGTGTCCAGGGGACGGGGGCAGGCAGGGTTCCCAGCCCAGGTGTGTCATCCGCTGGCGCTGCGCTCATCTGCCAGACTGGCATGTGAAAACCCAGCAGGTCCCAGTTCCACGGACTTCAGTTTTGGAAGAAGATAATATTTTTGTTCTGCTTAACCTCACCTGATAGGTGAAAACTTTATGGATGAGACCCAGCCACGGGGCTTGTAGACATTTGGAGAACTAAAGTGTTTCAGTGTTTGACCCAGAGAAAAGATGATGTCGTGATGGAGGAGGTGAAGGATAAACCTGTGTGGCAGCTCTTGTGGTCCTTTAGTTGGCTTTTTCCACAAACATTTTTCCTTGTTGCTCCTAAGCAGACTTTGGGCCTGACAGCACTCATGTAATGCAACAGATGTTCAGCAGAGCTTAGATAAAGGTGGGCTAAATGTTCTGCTGGCAGTGGAGAAATTTTCAAAACCTAAAGGTATAGCTTCTCAGAAAAGAAAAAAGTGAT
Organism: Trochalopteron elliotii; assembly: GCA_024734555.1. Taxonomy (NCBI): domain Eukaryota; kingdom Metazoa; phylum Chordata; class Aves; order Passeriformes; family Leiothrichidae; genus Trochalopteron; species Trochalopteron elliotii. The sequence continues at coordinate 747,418 of JANPWX010000452.1, read as the reverse complement.
TCCTGCGTGTTATTTAATTAGTAAATGGCAAATAAATATTAGGTACCTTTGTAATGGATAGCTCTAAAACTACTCAATAACTAATTGAGGCTTGTATAAAGTAATTGCCTGCCTTTTCCATGTATTCTGTTAAAAAGTACGTTAATGTTTGTTATTTAAATCAAAAATGCAAAAAATGTGATGGCCTACAAAGACAGTAATATCTATGAAATCTTAAGCTGGGCCCAAAGTTCATTTTTTTTTCGTGTTCAATGGATGTCAATACTTATATATAGTAACTTGCTTGAAATCTATTTTAGTTATTTTCTGCAGGTATTGAGTTGCTGAAGGTGCAGGAAATTAATGTTCACTGCCAGTCGGGGTCCTCAGCAAATAGCAAACTCTGGCAGGAAGGATCATTCTCACTGGCCACTGGCTTTTGTTCTCACTTTGGAACCAAAACCCCACATCCATCGTGTACTACACAAGTGCTAAATTGGCATAAAATCTGAATATTTGTGCCCCTTTAAAAACACCAGATATTATTGAACCAGCATGTAAGAATTCTTTGTTGTGGGAAATGGAGCATCACTAATCTTTCACAGATATTTTGTGATAAAAATATGTGCTAAACCAGAAGTCTGCAAGCACTTATACATACATATAGCTTTATTCACATGCATGGTCTTGGTTTTACTTAGGTTTATTGAAGTCAGTTATGCATTATTTTGCAGGATGCTGGTCTAAATTTGTGGAATGTTAGAGCAATTGTGATACCATTTAATACTTAATTACAGGTATGGGGGTTTCTTTGTGAAGATGAGATCACAACAGCTCTGAACACTGAACAGCTCTTGCACACGGCCAGGTGTTGTTATAGCTCTATAGTTGTCCTGGGTTGACCTTTCAGTTTGTCTTTAATTTGTCAGAAGTGCCTCTGTTGAGCTGATGAGACTGGCTTTCAGCAGAATGGTCATTTTACCTTACCAGAAAAGACTGTGCATCAGTCAGTAATTGATATTCCTGATTAGTGCAAGAGATATCTAAGTAGCTGAGAGTTAACCAAGTATCTGGATCTGTCTTCACCATATCCTGTCAATCAACAAAGTTCTCCTAACTGGAGAAGGGGACTGGAGTGTATGATTCTTGATTTGTCCAGGCTCTATTATTTTTCCTTTGACCTTGGCTAAGTCCTGAATTATTCCATGCTTTATTTCTCCTTTCACTAAGTTTTATCAGGTTGTATTGCCTGCACGTAAAAGGCTGTGAGAACTTTTAGAGTTGAGATAATGTTAAAAAGCAGGTATTTTGGTCTCTTTGTCTTTACTTTTCTCACTGTGAGAAGAAGTCATAAGGAATGAGATCAATGGCTCTTGTGTCTGAGAATTTTCAGCTGATGGGGTACCCTGAGGTGTTCACCCATCTCTGTCCCTGTCTCACAGGGGAAAGCTGGGTTTTCCAGGACTTAAAACCAGACTCTTCAAGTAAACTACTGCAGAGCAGCGGGAAGACTTTGCTGCCTTTTGAAATAGTCTTTGTGCTTCATGTATAAAGTGTTTCTCAGAAATTGTGATGAAAATAGATATTTTTTTAACTATGCAGCTGTGGAATGACACTCTGAAAACAATACAGTGTTGCTTCATCTTTTATTATCAACATATTTATAAAGGTGCAGTTGCTAGATAATACTTTCCTTGGAGGTTTTTTCTTTGTAATTCCAGGGAATTTATAACTTCACTGTGATGTATGTCTTGTAAGTCTCTGAGATTAACCTTGGTGTGTGAGCTATTAAGACATCTTTTTAGACTGACAACACGGGTTTTACATCTGACAATGTTTAGGGGGGGGAGAAAGTGCTATCCCCTGTAACTCATCGTTTTTTTGTAACTCAGAGCTCAACAGCTTGTTTAGGAAGACATCCTGGTGCTGTCCTAGAAAGTCACTTTCAGAAGTTAAGGCTTTTCATGTTGTGATATGAGTGGCAGGGAAAGGATAAAGAGGAAATCTTGGCTGGCCACCATCACCATTGATTGAACAGTGCAGTAGGGCCTAGTTCAGTGCCTTTCACTGCCTGCTTAATGGCTGCAAATGTCAGGAGGATGGAATGGTTGCATTAAATGATTGCACTCTTGGCTGCTGAGAGTTTAGAAGCAAAAGGTTGTCAGAGGGGAAGAAGCAAGCCTCTTACATGGAGCTTTTCAGATAGGATTTTCCAAATGCTGGGATGCTATGGATACTTTGGGCAAGGTGGTTATAGTGTTTCCTCCAGCTTGAAATTTTTTTTTAACCTTTTCTAACATAGTCTGCATGTGTAACATCTACAGCTCTATATTGTAGTGTGAGGAAAAAGAACAGAGCATGAGTTTCTTGGCTTTGGTTATCAGATCATGGGGTCTCTTTTGAAGTTGTTGGTGTGACATTTTACCCAAAGTACTCGGTTACTTTCACTTCCCCCATCTTCCATCTGTATATTCCTGTGCGTGCTAGATGAGGGATGTTTGGGGAAAGGGTGCTTTTTAAGCTGCATGTGCCAAGGCTGGTCCAACACTAGGAATCCCCTTGGGGGCAGTAAGGAACCGAGGGAGCCTTGGTTTCACTAGGAAGAAGTTTCCTTCTTGGTGCGAGTTCCCCAACGTGAGGTAAAATCCGAGCAGAAAGGGCCACTTGCCACTTTCTCATTTCTTAGCAAACAGTTCCTGTGTGTGCCTAGCAAGCCTCTGCTGGGAGCACATTGCTGTTTCCTCAGCCAGCAGTACAGCAAAAAGTCCTTCAAACTTGCAGACGGGGATGAAAGGAGCATCAGGGATGTTTGCAGGAACTGGTGTGTGTGTATCTTTGTGGATATTAACCTGGGTTTGCATATACATTGTAGCTGTGTAAGAGGTTGCAGAACTTGCAAAAACCTGAGGTCAGAATGACTTCCACACATGCAGAGTTCTTAAAAAAGAATTAAAAGAGTGCTACAGGGCAGTTTGCTGATTCAGTGTGGCCTTACAGCTCCTGACCTTACCTTTCTATAAGAAAACAGTTTCATCTCAGTGTAATAGTTACGTGCACCCAGTCCTGCTATGGCCCAGATCAAAAATTGCATGTAGATTTTTTTCCCCAAAAACTGAAATGGAAGAGAAGCATTGAATTCTCATTTTTTATCTACTTTATTTTTACAATGTTAGCCTTTATTCACATATGTGCTACTTTGAATGGCTATATAAATAACCTGGGCTTCCAGTTCAGCAGCATATAGTAAGTGTTGCTCATCTGTTCTGCTTTTTTGGGCAACAGTAAAGGAGGTGCCCATTGTAGTGTGTTTGTTATGGTACATCAGCTTCCTGATGGCTGAAAAGAATGCATGGAGGTCCTTTTCCCCGAGATGAAACTTGTTTTTATCATTTAGAGGCATGCAGGCTTTGTGTGAGAGATGAATATTCCAGCATTAAAGATTAATGTAACTCACAGCAGTGAGTATCATTACTGGAGGAAAAGTGCTTTTCCACGTTGTAATTAACTATTCATAGTTCACATGCCATGAACAGGTCTCTGTTAACTCTGTCATGTTAGCTCTGAACTTCATTCCTCTTTTGGATTATGCAGCTGGTATGACACTTCTCTCAAAAGTCTCTTTTAGCACATGTCTAACAAAGCAACCCTGCTAGGAAAAACTGCAGTGGGCTGTGCAAAAAGATTGTGTGTTCTGGAGCAGTGATTGGTATTAACAGACAGTGGTGCAAGGTTTGTGGTCTGATAGAACACATTCCTCAGCTAGCCAGGCTGCATAGCAAAGATTGCTCTTGGGAAAAGTCCCTGAATTCTTTGGCTCTTAGACAGCAAAGCCATACCAGTGACATGGCATGTTGGACCATTTGTGAGGGGGAAGGACTTGAGATGAGTTTTGGTTTTGTTTTTCTTTAAATGCTGAGTTAAGCGCTGGAAAATAAAAGTCAAAATTTTATCAATATCAAAACTTTAAAGTCTTGGAAATTTTCTGTTCTTCATGCAGTTTTAGAGTATGTGATAGTGACCATCGTGAAATCCTGACTTTAGTTCGGAAATGAACCTAAAATAGGTGTGGATTTTCGTATGGTTGTTTTTTTTAGCAGTGCAGTCAGTGAAGAGGAGCATGCTGTCCTGAGAGGCAGCCCTCTTGGGGGAGTAAAATTATTAAGGATGGAAATAGCTGAAAGAGATGTGGATTCAATGTTTTTCAATGCTATAGATACAAAAAGGCACCTATGGTGGTGTCTTATTTTAGGTTCAGTTGGTTTTTTCCAAGTGCCAGTAAAACATTGGGTGTTCTTTTTAAGAGTGAAGCAGAGCAAGGCAGCACGTGAGAGGTGATTGTAGTACTTGGTGTGTTACCTGAGCATTCAGTACACACTTGTCTTCATGGAACTGTCCTTACTCATCCCTGCATCTCAGTTTCTCTGCAATCACCTTCCTTTCAGTGGCTTTGGAAGGAGATCATTATGAAGAGTTTGGGAGTCCTTTATATTCCATAGAGAATGCATAGAAGTGTTAATGTAGCTCTTTGTGAACGTAGGTATTAACGGAGAGGATTAAGAGCAGGCTTTGATTGGCAAGCACAAGGCATTTTACTTGTATTAAAAGCACAGATTATATCTCAGCTGAATCTACTTTGAACCACTAAAGGTGATAAAGCAGCTCATCCTCATGGTTGGTTGGAGTCTGATGCTTCAGATGCTAATAAGGATGACACTTGTAAGATTTTAAAAAACCCAAACAGATAATTGTGTAGATGTTTCAGTTTCATCCCTTAAAGTTTGCTATAGTTCAAAGAACTCAATGAAAATATATTAATCCCACATAGTAATAGAATTGATATTTCTAGGGAGGTTCTGTAGCCTGCTATAGACACAGGCTCAGTCCTGTCTTTGTAAATGAAGAAAACGTTCTTTGGTATTTTATTAAATTTCAGTGTGGGGCAGTTTTGTGCACTGCTGTCTAGTTTTTGTTTCTTTTAAGACATAAGATTTTTTAAATTTAATTTCTTTTGGTCTCCCGTTAGTTCCTTAGTAGCTCTTAAACATTATTTCCATATTTGTTGCTGAAATAAATGGGTTTTATTACAAGAAAAGCGGTCATTTATCATGGGAAAGGGAAAGTTATCCTTCCTTTTTAAAATTATAGGACTAAATGCTTCCGACTTTGCAAACACTGCAAATTTTCACTGTAGAAAAGGTATCTGTTAAGCTTATAGCCCATGTGGAAAGACGTCAGTTTGCACTTTTAAGTGCATTTTATGCAGACTAATATGACCTTATTTGTAAGTGAGTTAAAGGTTATTGAAACTGAAAGCTTTCTTCAGGTTCACAACATGTTAAATACAGGAGCACTTCCTCTGACATTAGTGTTAAGCATATAATTGAGTGCTGTGCTGAATTAGGGTCTGATGTCATTCGGAATGTGCTGCAGGACTCTCTGTGTCTATTAATGTTCCTTAAGGAAAGGAGGAACTTAACGGACCTGGGGCTGCAGGAGAAATCAAACCCAACTAGTAAATTTTTATTTTAAATTTATTTATTCAACCATTACTTGGCAGTTGAAGACAATTGCTTTTTTTCTTTTTTAATTTATTTATTTTTTCATTTGAAAGCGTGCTTGCTTCTTGAGGACTTGGGGAATATTAGAGGGACATGGGTCAGCAGGATGTGTGCTCATATTGCAGTGTCAGTTACTCTCAGTTCATCAAATCACACTCTGCAAATAAACATTTCAGTGGGACCAGATGCTTCTGGGTGCTCTGGAGCCTGTAGAGTTTTAGTGCACAGGATGAACGTGTGCAACAGTGTTTTAACATTCTGGGCAGATTCTTAAGTCAAGTTTGTTCTTCATTTGAAATGTGTTTCAAAGAACAGGAGACAGAAAACATGCTACACTAACCAAATCTGAGTACCAATGGCATGTCCCAGGCTGTCCCTTTTACACTTGTTTATACTGGAACCTATTGCAGATATTTGCTCAGGAAAATGAAAGTTGAAGAGAACATTCTGGTACTGTAGGAGTGAGCTGAGCAGCGTTACACACTTAGGAGGAATCCTGACATCGTTTCATACTGTCAGAAGAGCTTTTGATCCTACTAAAGGGATGGAAGGATAATTTCTGATTATTTCACTTTATGATATGAAGTTGCTGCAGTATCTGAGGCAGCCAGTTGGTTTTCATAAATGGTTAATTTCAATGGTTTTGAAAGTTACAGGTCGGTAAGAGGTGTTTTCCTAAGAGTTCAACAGGTTAAATTATGAGGATCTATGCAGTTGTCTTTGATAGGGGAACTGCAAAGAACGTAGGAAACAACATTGCCATGTAAGTGAAGATAAAGCAGAAAAGCAAAGCTGTTTGGAAGTTGGATGAGGTGGATCAGGAGTTGTCCAACAGAGTATCTAAGGATGAGGTCCCACAGCTTTTGTGGATAAGTGTTCCAGGCCTTAGCCTCCCTTGTGAATTTTTTCCATGCATAAAATAGTGTACTGTTTTATAGTGTTCCCAGTGTACTTCATGCCCAAGGACTCTTCATCTCGAGGAAAATTATATTGGGTTTCTGTTAAAAAAAAAGTAGAGTTCGTTTTTAAGGATGGCAACTCACTTTTCCCACCAAACTTGATTTATTGTCTGGAGTTCTGCATCCTTGGGAAAGGTGGGTAAAGAGTGTTATAATAACGTTAAGGTTTGTTTCCTCACTGAAAATACAATCCAGTCCTTAATGTATCAGTGACAGTTCTCTTTAGGGTGAGAAAAAACATGTTTTGTTTTCTTCCTAAGTGAAACTCCTGCAAGTCCTTGGGAAGTTGTTACTCTGCAGATGTGTGTCCATGTGGATCTCCCTGCTGTTGCTTTGCTGTTGTGGGTTCTGTGGACAGCTGCTGCAGTAGTGCATCAGTGCTCCCTTGAAACTGGTTTTTCAGAAGGATGAAGTAGGAGTTGGACTTAGTTTTAAAACACAGTTCCCATCTGTTTCTTAGCTTATTATATAGTGAACTCATACCTTGCTAAAGGTCACTGTAAACTTGCTGCAGTTGGGTTTTTCGGGCTGTTCAGGGGCTCTTGCTTCAAGTGTTTGTTCTGAATGGGGAACATGTTTGGTGGCTGTGGAAGGCTGATTCCTGTTCAGTGATTTCTTCTACTCTGTTACCTTAAACAGTAGGGTTTTTCCTCCCCCTTGCTGTCTTCAAAATACAGTGAGCACAAAACTTTGGAATGCTTTGGCTGATTAGCTGACTCCTGTGCAACTGGCTGAATTGCTGGTATTCTATTGATTGCATTACATCATTATAAAGATATTGTAAAACTTAATGGGAGTATTCTAAACTTTAACTCTTTTTTTATTCCCCTCTCCATAGGCTCATAAATCAGTGAACTTTGTTTCAACTCTGCTTCAGATCACTATGTCCGAGCAACTGGATTTACCAGTGAGACAGGCAGGCAAGTTTTCAAATATTTTGTTCATTGTATCTACTCTAATGGTGCATACACACAAGTACACATGCAGATACTGTTAAAGAATTCTAATGGTTTTAATGTCAAGCACTCAGAAGTTGGGAGTTGCTCAAATTAGTCATCACAAGCTTTTATCTGGCACTGTACACTGAGCAAGGAAGACAGAAAGAAAAGGTGTGTCTGGCTCTTGAATGATTCCTTCCCCTTTATCTCTAGTGAACATTCCTGGGGGAAGCAGAATGGTTTATGATGCTGGTGCACTTGGTCCAAGGAGCTCATTTAAACTTGTACTGTGAGCACTACTGTTTCTAAACATACTAAGTGGAAGAAAACAAATTATGTCTTTTTGAACCCTGCCTATTTGCACATTAGCCATCAGTAAAATTGGATATTGATTATTGACAGCTCCAAACATCACCTTAAAGCTGCTCTAATTACTTGGTGGAGGTTTTTAGTACAATACTTCAGTGGGTGTTTTTTTTGTCTGACTGATGAGGAGGGTGTGATCTGGATTGCTTATTTGGACCTTCCATGTAGTAGATTGCTCTAAGCTGTAGCATAAACTTAGCTTGCATTTTTATCTTACTGCTTGGGGGTACCATTCAAATGATGACTCACAAAGCTTACTGCTTTACAAGTATAACAGGCAAAAAGAAGTTTGAAGAAAACCTCTGAAATTTCACCCTCCTCCATGTAAGCCAATTAAACCCCAAAGCATCCTGTGGAGAGTGGGGAGGGCTCATTCAAGGCCCAGCTTACAAACAGTGTGTGTTTGCAAAGCAATTAATGATGAATCCCTCTGAGCGCTGGCTGAAGCCTCTGTCACTTCAGCCTTGCAAATAATCTGCTGAATGTTTCTTGACTTCTGCAGACACCTTCAGAAACCTCTGGTTCCTGAATCTTCAAAAGGTGCATGTGAAATTTAGGAAGAGAAGTTGCTTTATGAACTTCTATGTAGAATTAGATTAACAGTAACTGTGTTGCCAGTTTGCCATTTGACATTTACTGTTGCATGTTGTAAGTACTTTTCCAAGTGCTGTGATTTACATTCTGCCACACCAGCAGTTTGGATTTGGTTGTCAAGTGGTAAATTCAGATTGTGTTCCAGGAGTCTGATTGCTACAAACTGCTGTAGCCCATAACCTGGGTATAAAGGAGCTCTGTTTTTCTACCATTTATTCCTGTGTCACAAACTTAAATAGATTTTTTTTTTCACAAGGGATGTTTTAGGTTGTCATTAGTATTCATCAGCTTTTCTTGTTTAGTTTTAATGAAATTATTGAGAAAATCATTGTAATGGATTTTTCAGGAGTGTGTTGCTAAATAGTTCCACAGCTACTTACCTGAATCACAGATGAAAGCAATACCTTTAGTATTTTTATATTAAATGGGTGAAAGAGTATAAATTTAGTAAATTATTTGGTTAATAACTTGTGTGGTTTATGTATTTTGTTTCTCCTACTTAGGAAAGGCTTTTGTAATTTTGGTCAATTTTGTTCTAAAAAATATTTGCTTGCAAGATATGTGTTTGTTTTGTGCTTTGAATGGCTGCCAGCTGATTTGCCACTCTTGTTTCACAGGGGTTATCTACTTGAAAAATATGATAACCCAGTACTGGCCGGACCGTGAAAGTCCTCCAGGAGAGATCCCACCTTACTCCATCCCAGAGGAAGACAGACACTGTATCCGTGAGAACATTGTAGAAGCCATTATCCACTCTCCTGAGCTGATCAGGTGCACAGTTTTAGCCTCTGCATTAATTGCCTGTGGATTCTCACTGTTGGATTTCTTTATTTTTTTATTTTTCCCCCAGCCAAGATCACCCACGTGCTAAACATCATTGTCACACACTGTGTATCCTAAACATAGAATTAATGTAGATGGAAAAACAATTTTCAGCTTGTGTTGCATTTAGAAATTTAGAATTCTTTAAATGGAGAATATTAAGCAGAAGCTACAGAACCTGAACCTTCTAAACAAAAAGAAAGTCTAAGTATGGACAATATTTGCTGCTTAAATACAAGAATATTATTAAAATAATGGTAGTAACTTACTTAATTGTTGTGCTTTTGATTTCCAGAGTACAGCTTACTACTTGCATTCACCACATTATCAAGTATGATTATCCAAGTCGCTGGACTGCAGTTGTGGAGAAAATTGGATTTTATCTCCAGTCTGACAATAGTGCTTGTTGGCTTGGAATTCTTCTCTGTCTTTATCAACTTGTGAAGAACTATGAGTAAGTTGTTTCTGGTCTTTCTGCATATAAACCAGCAGAATTAATATATTGGTGTCTGTTTTTTGTATTCTTTGTGTATATTGTAACCATGTAGAATTGTCTGTGGGACTGCACAAAGGTGATGGAAATGTCATCTTAGAAAGTATTCTTGACTACTTGCTATGCAGATGCTGCCTCATGTACCTTCTCCCCTAAAAATTACAGAAAAACTGCCTTTATTAAAAGTTTGAATTCAGGGAAAAAAAAGGGTGTTTTAAAACCTTAACGTGATAGGGGTTTTTTTTATGGATTGATGGCAGTAAGAAAGTCTGCTAAAAATCATGACTTTTATAGAAATTTATTATTTAAATCAGGTTTAAACTTATAAAATTTGTACTCTAGTCTTGGTGACAGTAACCATAGAAAGGTTTCAAAGTGTGAAATCTGGAATACTGGAAGCTCAAAATTAGTTAACTGAGTTTGGTATGATCACTTGAGTGATCAGAGAGAAGGACAACCCTGGAGTCAGGGAATTGTGGTAGTGGAACTGATGGAATCCACAACTTACTCTTTCAAAGCATTGGAATGCATAACATTTCTGTTTCAGGTTCTTGATTTATAATGTTGCATGGAAAATTTTCCTTCTAAGTTCATTAATTTTATATCAATCCGTGTAAAACAGTGAATGTCAGTTTCTCAAAAATACTTTGAATGCCATAAAGATCTTTGTAATCCCAAGTGGGATTTTTCTTAGTGGCTGAAAATTGCAAGTCCTGCTAGGAAAAGAGAGCAAAATATTTCTCCCTTGATTTTCAGCTTAAACATCCTTAACCAAATATGCTGCAGAGCCTTGTGAGCTGTAAATCAAGAAGTGTTCAGTGGTAGTGATGGTAGAAATCCACGTTCAGGGATGTGAGTGCAGTCCCTGTGTGATAAGGTAACAGGTGTGTCTGTGGTCTCAGCTGATCAAACACTTCAGCTGAGGCCAGGAACTGCTCCTGCTTGCTCAGCTTTCTGCTGGAGTCAGCAAGGCTGAGTTCCATGTCACGAATCATGTAGGAATGTGCACATTTCAGGGTGTTTCTGTCAGTTCAGTGGGACACGAGTCTGTGTAATGATATCACTTTGATCAAGTTTTTACTGCCTGAGTTGTAGGAATATTTAAGTTTGGAATTTTTTTTTTCCTTAACATAAGACATATCTTGAAGCTTTTCACTTTCTTTTTTTTCCCTTCAAATTCAGCCAGCAGGGTTAAATAGCTACTGTTTGCATAGTAATTTTTTCTAATCTTTTTCATTTTTTTGGTGAAAATTAGAAATTTTCCTGAGCAACATTTAATCTTAATGTTTGGGTTTCTGGTTCAGAAAATGCATGAAAACTGTATTATTGAACAGGATTTTGGAGCTCAGTGTTTTGTAGTAGTTCTTACAGAACATGCCATCTGGCAGCAGATTGAGTAGTCTTTTCCTTGTTATATTCTGAAAATTGCCACTGTTTAGGAAGCTGAGTATTGATATTTAATATTAGTGAAAAGTCTACAAAAAATGTGTTTGGAAAACAAACCAAACCAAAGCTCAATCCTCTAACCCATAAATCTCCCACAGGAGTCCAAGTGTCTGACAAGTATTGATTGCTGAATCAAGAAATAAATACACAAACATAAAATTATATTCTATCTTGTTATCACCAGTATAGACAAGATCCTGCTCTGCTGTGATAACTTTTGAATCAATCAGGAGTCTCTTGTGTTTAAATTTGTTAATTTAAGTTAAAAACTGGGGCAAAAATTTCAAAATGTGGCTTCATTTCCTTTCAGGAATTTTGAAATGTTTTAAAAAGGAAGTGGAGCCTTGTTTTCAGCATGAGCCAAGCTGGTGGGCTGTCCCCAGCACAGAAGGGCTGAGGTTTTATTTCAAGGGTGGTTGCCTGCTCAGAGTCTGCCCCACAGCCTGGAATTTCACCTTCTCCATCAGATTATTGGCTTGGGGCAAATGAAATGCTGAGATAGGAGAGCCTTCGGGGCAGGCTGGGAGAGACTTCTCAGTTTGCTTTGTCCAGTGTCAGTGAAGCAATTTAGCTTCTGCAAATATTTTGATGAATTGTGAATGCTGACTAATGAATTTCTCATCTGTAACCCTGTCTGGCTATGGCTTTATTTCTGATTCTGTCACAGGAACTGGCTCAGGTTTCTTTTTAAGTCACAGGTTGTTATGAGCTGTCATGTAGCCTACTTGTGCCTACTCTGGGGCAAGGTGAGCTTTTTCAATTTAAAGCTGAACTACAAAACTGGTTTTGTTCTTCTGTCAAGGTACAAGAAACCAGAGGAGCGGAGTCCCTTGATAGCTGCAATGCAACATTTTCTGCCAGTCCTGAAGGACAGCTTCATTCAGCTCTTGAATGATCCATCAGACCAGTCTGTCCTCATCCAGAAACAGATCTTCAAAATATTTTATGCCCTTGTCCAGGTAAAAAAACTTTGTATATACTTGAAGAATAATCTAAGGCATTATGTTTTTCCTTAAAATAGTGAATGACAAAAATATTACAGGATTAGATTACATCTGAATCATTTTCCCTACTACTCAGCTCCATGAATCACAAGTTTCTGATTGTCTTGTGCTTTTACTTTTGAACAGTGCTATTCCTGGTTGGCATTAGATAGAACTTGCATGTGCCATCCTCTAAGGTAGGGTGTTTGCTGGAAAACCAGTTAGATAATGAGTTTTCCAAGGACAGATTGTGGAGGCCAGCCTACAGAGAATTACCAGTGTAAATATAGCAGTTTGGAATGGAACTGCTGTTAAATGCTTCAGAAATTAGAGTAACATCCATTTAAGTAGCATTTTAGCATTGCATAAGCACAATGAATTGGAGCAAAGACCTCTAGCACCTGTGAGGATATTTAGGATATAGGTTAGATTGCGTTGAGCACTGTAGCCTGGTTAATGAGGTAAATTGCTAATCTTTCATGGTAGCTAAGTGTGGGCAAAGATTTTGGAAGCTAAAATCCAATCTGTAAAAGTAAAAAAATCATTATAAAGCAATTTTAAATTAATTTCCCCTTTTGTTTTCTTTTAACAAGTACACACTACCTTTGGAGTTGATAAATCAGCAAAACCTGACTGAGTGGATAGAAATCCTGAAGACTGTTGTCGATAGGGATGTACCAGCTGTAAGTGACTTTTGGCTATTTATATGTCTTTAGACTTAAGTATTTTTCATTCATTAGAATGTTAAACAGTTTAGTATTGTATTTTTGCATTCTTTTCTCTACAGATGCCAAGAAAATAATATGAAACAAAAAAGATTAGGCTAAATGGGGAGTTTTAAGCAGACTAAACAAATTCTGAAAATATCTAACTTGTATGACAGTTCTGTTTTCAGATTGTAGCAAAACTTATTTTGGCTTCTTTCTTCAAAATTTTTTTTATCATTTAGGCATATTTAATAGGATTTATTTTTAGATATGCTCTACTTCATACTTCTGTTAAGCTAGAAGTTCAAATGGCAGGTTAAAAGCAAGATGTACTGTGTAGTTGTTCTAATTACATATAATTTGAACTCTTTGGGAATAATTGGTAAATAATATCTTTTTTTTTTCCTAAAGGAAACCCTTCAGGTTGATGAAGATGATAGACCTGAGTTGCCTTGGTGGAAATGCAAGAAGTGGGCTTTGCATATCTTAGCTAGGCTCTTTGAGAGGTATTTTCTCTTCCCTTATTATTTTTAAAAACCCTCAAGCAAATAGTCAAGTCAGTAGTATTGCTGAACCCTTGAGTTTACATACTTGCTTCTAATTCTAGGTATGGAAGCCCTGGTAATGTTTCCAAGGAGTACAATGAGTTTGCTGAAGTTTTCCTGAAGGCCTTTGCTGTTGGTGTTCAGCAGGTAAGAAACTGAGTGTGGGGGGAGTATTAGGATAAGTTTGGAGCTGCTGCTGATTGCTTATTTCATTATTTGCTGAAAAGGCTTCTTGCTCTTACTCACGTTTCAAGCACATTGGTATGGAAAGCAGTGATGTTTGTGGGCTAAAAAAAAAGAATGGTAAAGAAATTATAAAATTGCCACATACCACAATCCACTTTCCACTTACAAACCCTCAGATGAGCTTCAGACAAATGTGACCAATTTTTTTCCTTTCTGAAAGGGATGGGTATATGTGGTGTAGTTGACCTTCAGAACTACCTTTTAAACTCTCATACAGGGTTTTTTTGGCTTAAAGTCTGTAAATGCTAAATTTTCAGCCTTCTGCAATAGCCTGATCAGGCAGAGGCTCTCTTGCAGACAGGTAATTCTGATGTTCCCTTTCTACTCCACTCCCTGTTTGGGGTTGCCACCTGTGCTGTGTTTTAGGGTCTGTTGTATGCAAAGAATCTTTGGATTAATTAAAAACCTCAGTTATGTTTTTATAAAATTTATTCATGTTTGGTTCTTACATACCTTTGTTTTAAGGTGATTATGTTGCAAATGTAAATAGACTATTGATTCATGAAAATATCACAGTGTGCAATGTTTTCCTCAAAGCCTTAGAGTCAGACAAAACAGTTCTTAGTTCAGTTTCAGTTCTCTTAATTTCTAATAAAATTATCATGAGTTACAGGACTTCAAAAGAAGAAATGTAGGGAAAGTATCTCATAAATCCATGCTTTTTGAAGGTTGGCCAAAGTATGGAAAATATTTGTCACATTGAGTGTGAGGCAATACATTCCCCTCAGACAAGTGGTGTCAGTATTGCTTCCTGAGGTGCTCACCTGTCACCTCTAGGTGACATTAGACAGATAATTATTGCATGTTCTTGGAGGGCTTACTGGTTGCTTTGCACTTCCAAGATAAAATAAATTTTTGACAAAAGGCTGTGGCCAAAAATAGTCTTTGAAAAGATAATTTTAACAGTTTGATAATACTTGTTTTTCTTTGCATTCTCCTTGAATCAGATTTGATCCTTACTGTTATTGCAGTTAGGAAACTCTAAGAATTCAGGTATTTTAGAGAAAAACTGCTAAAAAATCAATACTTTAGCAGGCTTAGTTTGTTCCTCAACAATAATATAACTTGTTTAGGAAGACAGACTCTATTTAATGTTCTGCCCTCCATTTTTCTGCAGAAGATAGATCTTAGGCCTCTGCTCAGGACATGGAATCTGTCAAATAAATGTTGTGGAAGATTTTTGAGCAGGATGTGTTTCTTTACAGAAATTGGAAATCTGTGAAATACTGAAGAATACAAATTTGGATAATATGTTTCATTGAGTTGTCTCTACTCTCCAAAGTATTTGCACCCTTTTAGTAAAGGAGTAATAGATAAATATAAGGCATGAGACTACAGGTGGTTCAGGTATAAACCTGAAATATACTGCTAATATTATTGTCATAATTACTTCTCATTGATTGGCTCCCACGCCTCCAAAACAAAAAATCCTGTACATTCAGCATTCACTTTAGCTAAATTTTCTTAGCTTGTCCAAACCAGGCTGATCTGCCTAGCTGGAATACACTGAATTTATCCCTTGTGTTAGCAGCTGGTTTTGCTCAAGACACTTCTCATGAGCCAGAACTAAGCCCTGGTTGGACACTGCTGCCTTGTAGTTCCTTGGCACTGTTACAGAATTTTATTTTATTTGCCCCAGAGTGTCCATCCTGCTTTTCCTCACTGCAGTTCTTAAACATTTTCTTAGTTTTTTTAGTATGTTTACCTACTACATCTGAATCATGAAACTACATGCATCTTCTTGGATAGTCCTCAAAACAGCTGCAAGTTTGAACTTTTGCTCTCTTCATTTTCTATCCTAACTCAATACCACCATATCCTAACTCAATACTAATGCCACCAAAACCTTGTACTCAGGTGTTGGTACCAACCAGTAATTTCTCTCTAAATCCTGAAAGTTTTTAAACGTGAGCAGTTCAAACTTTGGGAACTGATAAGGCATCTAGAGCACAAAACTGTTTGTAAAGCTTGAATATTTTGCTGAAGGAGTGCATCCTCCTTAAACTGAAGTGCAAGGCAATTGCTTTGGGAAAAACACTTCAGTGTTTGTGTAATAAATGGTATCAGCAGCATTCACTTTCAAAATAATGAGTCTTGTTTTCCCCAGATTTTTATTTAGGTAATATTACAGATATATAGATATCTTTCCAGCCCCTTTGGGTTTGGATTTAAAAAAAAATGCTTCTTTCATGTAAAGACTTACAAAGAAACCCTGGAAATGGGATTTGCCATTTCTCTCCAGTTAGTGATGCTGCTTCTGAAGGTGCAGTGTTTCCACTGACCTGGATTGGGCTACAGGGAGTTCCCTTTGCATTACCCATGCAAAACTCCTGTGAGCTGTTATTTAATTACTGGGCATGGTCCCATGTCTGTTTCATGACCTTATGTGTGGAGAGCCATGGAGTTGAACACAGGCAGATCCCTGTGAGGAGTTCTGGATGCCACCTCAGGTGAAGAATTGAGGGCAGAATGCCAAAGGGAGTGACTGGATCACTCCACACACACACACACACATTCCTCACAGAGCTGTGAGGCAGCACAGAGGCACAGATCAGTAGACTGTGAGTGTGGAGTGTTCTGACCCAGTGGCTGGGTGTGAATTTCTGCCCCCAAAGAGAGAAGATGGAACAATAAACCTCAGAGGGCAAGGCCCCCTGGGGTGTGTTGGTGGTGAATTAGCATGTATGGTTTGTTTTATTAAAGGATGGTATTTTTAAAAGATGTGCAAGCACCCAATATGAGCTGCAAATTGTCTTATAAAATTAACAATGACATTTGGTAGAAGGATTAGTCAGTACCCATTTTAGCCTAATGAATAAACGGGGGTTTTGTTCAGTTTCCAGGGGTTTTTATGTAGGCTTGTGAGGGAGGGTGGAATCGTGGTGAAAATGGTCTGTGCTCAGTACAAGCTATTGATGAGATCTGATTTCTCCAGGTGTTGCTGAAGGTGCTGTATCAATACAAGGAAAAGCAGTACATGGCTCCTAGAGTTCTGCAGCAAACGCTGAATTACATCAATCAAGGAGTGTCTCATGCAGTCACCTGGAAGAATCTGAAACCTCATATCCAAGTAAGCCATTTTTGGGGTTTAATACTTAGATGACTCAGAAATACATTAGTCAGTCTCCTGTACTCTGTTTCCAGCCTTGCTACAATTCACATTTTAGGCACTTCTCTTATAAACTGCTGGTGGAAAGAGTTTAAGACAGTTTAGTGAAGGTTACCTTGAAACATGAACAAAGCCAGCTAATTTATTGCTGTCTCTCCTTTGTGTTTTAATTTATTAAGGATTAAAATCTAACAGCAACACAACATATTTGGAGATGGTGTTAGCTGCTGAATTTATGGCATTGAATCATCTCCACATGCCATTATCCAAAGACAATCTAGTATCTTGTGTTGTATTGTAACCACCTAAACACAAAAGATTTGCTTTTTTTGTAAAGTGCCACATAAATCCACTCTAAATCCAAATAGTTTTAGAATGTTACCATTTTATATGAGGAAGTGACAGGATGGAGAAAAATCTGTGAAGTACAGGACAGAATACAGTGATTGACTTAGTAATGCTAACCTGTTTTCAATCCCTTTCTTTATTCCAGGGAATCATCCAAGATGTTATTTTCCCATTGATGTGCTATACAGATGCTGATGAAGAGCTTTGGCAAGAAGATCCATATGAATATATCCGCATGAAATTTGGTGAGTGTTTGAAATCTACTCATGTAAAAAAATGATTTCATGCAAAGATGGGATTTTTATGGGGTGTTTTTGTGAAAACAGAGATGGCTTTAATCTTTAAAAGAAAAAAATAAAAGAGAAACACAGGAGATTAACCAAATAATAGAAGGTAATATACCTAACTTTGACATATTGGTGGAGAGAGGATACAACAGTCAACAGTGACTCAGGAGATTGTGCACTTGTAAAAGTATTTAATTTTTACAGTTACAAAGGTTTTATTACAAGTCAAATAGTTCTGGTCTAGCTAACAACTACGTAAATTTAATGTCATTTAAAGGTTATGCCTTACACAGGCCCTGAATTTCTTAGGGAATTTCATCCATGGCACAGTTCAGAGCAGATTTACCCAGTGGCAAATGATGGATTACCCCTTACATTATGGAGTAAGCCTGGCATTCCAGACTTGTCCCATTTCACCTCCCATGCTTTGCTATTTTATGCTGGGGTTTACTCTAAGTCTGTGCAGTCCTCTGAGGTTGGGAACAAAAAAAAAACCTTCAGACTCCCTGAACAAATCCTTCCCTCCACTAGGAATGTTTAGGTGGCTAGAACAAGGAATCTTGAGGGGTTTGGAAGTTTTTATCCCTCAGGTCAGAGGCATACCTGTAAACACTACAGGTATTACACAAGATCTGATAATGCTCTTCTGCAGAGAAATGAGAAACTGAGCGTTTTTTTACCCAATTAATTCTGTGTGCTGGCCTGTGCGTTATTTGTAGAGCAAATAACATCCATGTCAAAACTTGTTACAAAAGATTTATCTCACAAATGAGAGACATAGAACTTCAAATTAGACATGTAGATGCAGTCATGATGATAAACATGAAACATATATATCCAACCACATATTACTCTTTGGTCTTGGAATATCTCTAGCAAGAAAGTGTGATTAACCACCTGAAGGGTGTTCTTTTCTCATATTAAATACATTGGGATCATGAACTGTAGTAAAGGAACAGAGTTGATAACTGTTACAATGTTATTTAACAGATGTATTTGAAGACTTCATTTCTCCAACAACTGCTGCTCAGACATTATTGTTTACATCGTGTAGTAAAAGGAAAGAGGTAAGCTGTTCAAGGATTATACTGAAATACCACTAGCTAAATTCAGTTCATTTGCTGAAAGAGCTATTAATAAAAGTTTTACTTTTCTGCTCTCATATCATAGTATGCTAAAATTTGAAATTTCAAATTTATTTTGCACTGGTCTGTTTAAGAATTTTGTATTTGCAAATTCCCCTAGGACACATTTTTGACAGAATATTGTGTGTTTATAACAAAGACATAAAACATTGCCCAAATTCCAGACTTGGAGCAGGCCATTAGATATCGTAGCAGTTGAGAGCACAGAGAATGGTACCTGGGATGACTGACTGGAATACTTTGACTAACCTTACATGTAATCTAGGTCTTGCAGAAGACAATGGGCTTTTGTTATCAAATCCTTACGGAGCCAAATGCTGATCCTCGCAAGAAAGATGGTGCTTTACATATGATTGGTTCTTTGGCTGAAATTCTCCTAAAAGTAAGCAGAACAAATCTGGTGGTTCTTTTCTTCCTTTTTTTTTTTTTTTTGCCCCTCCTATGCTTTCTCTAACATGCAGTGCCTCAGAAAAAATGCAAATAGCTCTGAGTTCACAAGTTTCTGAATTGCTGCCAGGTTTTTTTAAGCTGTTGAAGTTATTTGTTTTGGGTTTAATGTCAGCTTAATTACTTAATAACCAAAGTTTTATAGGTCAAGTTCAGATTATTGTTCTAAGTTTCTTTAAGTTCTGTGCTTCTGGTGAGAATTACTG
Source organism: Trochalopteron elliotii (assembly GCA_024734555.1). Lineage (NCBI taxonomy): Eukaryota > Metazoa > Chordata > Aves > Passeriformes > Leiothrichidae > Trochalopteron > Trochalopteron elliotii. The sequence goes on along the minus strand of JANPWX010000452.1, from coordinate 728,240 downwards.
CATCATTTCTGTGCTACACTTAATTACATTCCCTTTTTTGTGGAAGAAGGAAAAAAGTTCATCCAGTGAGAGGCTGCTTATTTAATGGACTCTTTTGTGTACAGACGAGAGGAAATAAAATTAAATTAGTGATGTTGCTGAGTTAAAATGGCAGCAAAATAGATGCATGGCATGGAATTGTATTTGGACCACAGCACTAAGCAGTTTTCCTGACCATTTTTACTTTTGATGCCAGTGTGCTGCCAATTGAAAGGCGTCTCTTTGGGTCAAAAAATGGCTGGGGAAAAAGTGTCACTATTATGACTGAAAATTTTAAAAATCTATGTAGGATCCAAGTTTAATTACTAATACAGGAGATCATTGTTGCATAATTGACCTTAAAAAAGGGTAAGTTTAAAGTCTGAGGGGTTTGTTATACTCTTCACACTTTGTCATGTGTGACTTGTTTACTGGGATAGAAATACATTTTTATATGAAATTTTAAACTGATGTGCTTCCCTTCATATTTTGACAGAAAAAGATCTATAAGGATCAGATGGAATATATGTTGCAGAATCATGTGTTCCCTCTCTTCAGCAGTGAGCTGGGTTACATGAGAGCACGGGTAAGAAAGTGTGGCATTTATTGGTGAGATACACTGTCTGTTCCAACTGAAGAATTCAGAAATCTTCAACTTCATCCCTCTCACAGATGCTCTCCTGTCTGCACCTTTTTCATAAGGAATTGTACCAGTTTTTACATGTGACTGTAGGTTTGTAGGTAGCCCCTGTGTAGTTCTGAAATGGCTGCAGCCTTGTGTGCACAGTTTCCCATCTGTGTCTGGTGGTGGGGTCTGTGTGTGTTCTGCACACAGACTGTACTGCTCACACAAAACCTGTGGCCAAAGATGAACCTGAGATCATAGTACTGGTCCAGTGATGTCTGCAGGACAGCCTCCCACTGACCAGCCTCCACACTCTCAAACATCTTCATCACTAAAAGTCTTACAGTATCTGTATTTAACAGGAGTTGCACCTCAGACTCAACCACTTGTGTAGGTTATGGGTATATGGGTATACAAATAGTTGATAATCCTGTTTGTAGGTTTGGCAGCTCTGAATTTTTTCAATGTCTTTTTTCTTTTCAGGCTTGCTGGGTTCTTCATTATTTCTGTGAAGTCAAATTTAAAAGTGACCAGAATCTCCAGACAGCCTTAGAACTCACGAGACGGTGTCTGATAGATGACAGGGAAATGCCTGTGAAGGTGGAAGCTGCAATAGCTCTTCAAGTTCTCATCAGTAATCAAGAGAAAGGTAGGAGCCCTTTCTCATAGCTACAGGGAGCTTTAATGGCATAGGTGTTAACTTTGTGATGTTCAGGCAGATCTGTTCTCTTCTTCCCTGATGTTAATTTCCCTCTTGTAGTTGTAACTTGTAATCAATCATTTACTACAAATTTTCAGCTACAAAAGTTTAAATTTTTTACTAAATTATACAATAAATTGCATTTTAACATTATAAGACATGATTATTAGAACATGGTAAACAAGAGCTACATGGTACAGTAAATCCAGGTTTATAGCACCTAATAATTGAATCAGAAATACGGTGGGCAATATCTGTCTTGGCATATATTTGTTCATGTTAAAATCTATTTAAAGAAAAAAAAAGGCTGTCTTGATCCAGGCAGGTTTTACATGGCTTAGTATTCCTGAAGCTGGCATAAAAGCCACAAAGCAAACATAAATTATATATTTAATACTTCAGGTACTTTGACAAAGGTGTATATGTACCCATTGCCATTGAATTACCATTTGCATTGATCAGTAATCTTGCATTTTGTGACTTCAGACCGTAGAGCTCCATTTTTCATACTTAAATTTTGATTCTCTTGTTATATATTATTAACATTTTGTTCTGAATGGTAGTATTGCTATAATGATTTATACTACCCATGTTTTTGGCATGTTAATGCTGAAGCACTAAGTAAAGTTTTTTGAGGTTGAGGTTCTTACACTGATCTGTGGTTTTCTGAGAATGTTAATTCAAACATTCCTCCTGTTTTACAGCTAAAGAATATATTACTCCATTCATTAGACCTGTAATGCAAGCTTTGCTTCATATTATAAGAGAGACTGAAAATGATGATCTTACTAATGTGATTCAGAAGATGATCTGTGAATATAGTGAAGAAGTTACCCCAATTGCAGTAGAAATGACACAGCATTTGGTGAGACTTTGCGGTGGCTCGGGAAGATGTTTAATATGGGAAAGATTGGTATTTAAAATTGATACTTGAGTTTGACCGTCCATGTCTCTAAAATGTCACTTAGGTTGTCTGTTTTGAAATATTAAATTAAAGAGTAGATTTTTAAATGAAAAGTTGATGTGAAAATGAAGTTGAATCTGCAGGAAAAATTCAGAGCTTGGATGGCCATATCTAGCAAGTTGTATTAATGGCTGCAAAAGCAGAGGTCAGCTCAGTGCTTCCCTATTAAAGGCCCTTGGAGTGAAAATGGAATTGTTATCACTTCCTCTCTGGGAATGCCTGCCAAGTGTTCCAGTCTAATTCAGCTACTGAGGAAACCTTGTGTCAGAAGAACTTAGCAAGGGAAAATGTATTCCCCTGCATGGGACATAATGTCAGTTATATCTTTTTATTCATGAGTAGATGAAGGGTGACAGCTCCAATGGCTTAACATTCAAATTTTATCATCCTGAAAAGATATTCTGGAGCAGAGCAGTCACCTGCTATTATTTGTCCACATTTTCTCAGCAGAAGTCCTTCTGAAATTGTGTAGAATGCCAGACTTTCACACTTCAATGACATATTTATGGGTTGTTCTGCTATTATGTGCAGGCAATGACATTTAACCAGGTGATCCAGACTGGTCCAGATGAAGAGGGCAGTGATGACAAAGCAGTGACAGCAATGGGAATCTTGAATACTATTGACACACTTCTCAGTGTAGTTGAAGATCACAAGGAAGTAAGTATAAAGTACTTCAAAGCTGATATGTATGGTCTAAGAACACTGTAAGTCTTTCCTGGCTTTGTTACCTGAAAAACTGTCCTTTTGGCCAAACAGATGTTATAACAGAAAATAGTGAAGTACTTACCACGTAGCCAAGTGGTAACAGAGTGGGTCCCTTCTCTAATGCAATGCATGCAGTGATAGAGCATAAATGTTGCCACAGGATTTCCCATAAGAATCCAGCTTCTTGTTCAAATAGTAGAAGGAATGTGTCTGTAGCAGGTGGAACTGTCAGCTCAGCTGGAAACACACATCTGATTTGATGAGGTCTGCCCTTCAAACAAAACAGATAAAGCTTCACATAGCTCCAAACATTGACTCTGCTGACTGGGTTTGCTCTCTGTGACAGAATGGATGTGAGCAAATACAGCTCTTGTGGCTGTGCTCAGAGATGGGGGATTTCACCTGCCTCATCTGCCCTGGAGAGTTTTCCTTTGGGATTAAAACTTCTGGCATTTTGTTTTGGTGTACTGAATGGAGTCCCTTCTGTCCAGAGCACAGCCAGTTCAAAAGATGCTACTTCTGATTAAAATCTTTCTTGACAAAGTCAGCTATGGTCTTTTAATAAATACTTTATAGGTTTTTAGTGATTAAAGAGTTTGGTAATAAACTGTAGGGCTCTGAACACTTCACTAAAGAAGCAGCATCATACAAATTCCCAAGGGCAGAATTCAGTGCTGCCACACAATAAACCAAGGACCAGCTCATCTCATTTACTTGTTGCTAGAGCTGCTCATCAAGCTTTTCATGTACTTGTGTTTGTCAGCAAACCCATGCCTTCTAAATTAAAAGTCTGTGTAACGATATGCTAGTCTTGAGGAACTCAGTTTGAAAATGTTGACCAGTAAACATTTTTACTTGGAGACATCTCACACAGGATGACCAGTGTTCCACGAGATAAGATATTTAGTAGGTTAGTTTCAAATCCTCTTCTCCAGAGGTAGGACCAGAAACTCAGCCTTTACTTGTCCCTATGAAAGGTGAGTGCCCTCAACAGGTTAATGACTGTTTTTGTTAGCTATTCCATGGACTAATATATACTAATTTGGAAGACTGACTGAATCTGTAGGACCAGCATTTAGACTGATGGTCTTCATACCATATGAACATGATAAGCTAGGGTTGGGAAGTGTTTTGCTATTTGGGATTGTTTGTTTGTTTGGTTTGGTTTTTTGTTTTGTTTTTTTTTTTTGGAACAGGAAATACTTCCTGTAATTTCCATTGTTTACTACTTTGATACATATACATATATATATATACATACATATATATATACACACACACACATATATATATATATTTTGCCTACAGTGTTTTAGTGGGACTGAACTGGTGCAAAGGGTTAGTCAGGCTTTTCTTTTTAAAGGATTCCCTATAATGAGATTCTTCCAATACTCAAAAAACACCTTGTATTGAAAGCTATTTCACAAATCCTTAGCTGAGTGCTGCTTTTACACTTTTAGTGGTCTAAAATGTGAGACATTTCTAATGGTTCTTAAAAACTGTATTGTATACATAGAAACTGCTTTCCCAATTTTAAAATGTGTTTAATTTCAACTCCAAAGTACTGAAAATAGTCATTACCTGTCCTTTTTTTTTTTTTTTTTTTCTTCAGATTACCCAGCAGCTGGAAGGGATCTGTTTGCAAGTGATTGGAACAGTTTTGCAGCAGCATGTATTAGGTATCTGTACTTTTGCTGGCTTACTTTTAAAAGTGCATGGAATTGGCATGATATTTACCTAGACTCTGTTTGTTTTAGAGTTCTACGAGGAGATCTTTTCCTTGGCTCATAGTCTGACCTGCCAACAGGTTTCTGCACAAATGTGGCAGCTTCTTCCTCTTGTGTTTGAAGTCTTCCAGCAGGATGGTTTTGATTATTTTACTGGTAAGTAATATAAATAAATCAGGAAGACAGATGGTTTCATGGCTGCAATTTCTGCCTTACAGTGAATTGCATCATGACTGAAATGTTAGGAAAACACTCAAGTGAGGTTACACTTGAAGTATTTTTATTTTGCTGTTGCTGCTACCAGACTTGTTTTGCTAAGGCACCTATGACTTGCACACACTTACCTTGGCAAACATTAAGCAAGAACTGTAATTATTAATAGACAGATTTCAGCCTGATTTTAATAGCATGCAGATGATACCTAACTGTGATCATCCTTCTTTTTAATACAGATATGATGCCTCTCTTGCATAATTATGTTACTGTTGATACAGATACACTTCTGTCAGACACAAAATATCTTGAAATGATCTACAGTATGTGCAAGAAGGTGAGTAGATTCCTGTGTGGTAACAAAATCTGCCATCTCTGAAGAAATAAGTGTTGAACTGGGAATTTCTTCCACAGCAGCTTTTGCCATCTGCTCTTTAAAGCATTTTGCAATCTAGCATTCTCTAAGATTCCCCAAATTACTAAGTTGTTGCAGAGAAATTTAAAGGGATTGCATCAAATTTTCAGATACATGCCTTTGGCAGAGGGGAAAAATAAATCATAGACAGCAAAAGCAGAATAAACAAAGCAGGTTTGGTGCAATACACTTGGTGCATGTGGGCATGCAAGACAGATTGCAAAAGGTGGGTGGATTCTTTCATCTGGGATTTTGTAGCCTCACCATGCTGGGATACACTTGCTCTATGTGTGCTGAAGGTCTGACACCTGTTAGCTAAATGAGTGATGTAGGGATGGAAGCTAAAGGGACAGGAATAGGAAGTTATTTTCCCAAGTTTGTGCCATGTTAGTGGTGAAAGTTGGGAGCAGAATGCAGTTGGTCTGACTCAGTCCAGGCACTTTTGGGCAGGGTTTCTGTATTCTACTTTGTATTACTGGGCTTTCTTTGTCCACTCAAAATGCAGAATATACAGCTTTCCAGAGTGTTAGCACCATCTGAGGAACTTTTTAATACTTTTTTAGAAGATGTGTGTTAATGTTTTATCATCTCTAATAGTAATATGTGGGGATTTCAGTTTTCCACTCCTTGATTTAGTGTGGGGTGTCTGTATAAGAGCTTTGGTGAACTGTCAGCTGTGCTGCCTGTGGTATTTCCTGAGTAATTCTTTTGAAGGTGTTTAAATATTACAGTGAAAAATTGTTTTAGTATTCTATAAATACTAGTGAATAATTCTTGCCAGCCTTTGTTTGAAAACAAGTTGCAACCAGGCCAATTAGCATGTTTGTAATTTCTTGGAATGTTATATATGAAATTAGCCTGTCATGGCCACTTAGTGATTGGTGTTAGCTGAGCACAGTAAATTTTTAACACAAGTTTTAGGTATTGCATGGTCTTCCACTGGATATCCCATTTTTGTAAATCAAACTTCTACAAAATTCAGTACATTAATGCATAAGAAAAGTTTTTCTTTTGTGTATGGAAATAACCTTGGCAAAATGACAGCTGATTCTTTTACAGTGCTAGTAACTTACTGATGCTAGTAACTGTGGTAGGCCCAGCATCCACAGAGTTCTTGAATATTTGTCCATGTAGGTTAGTTTTGCCCACTTTCAGCAGTTTTCAGTTTCTGGTTGTCACACTGAGCCTTTGCTGTAGATCTGGCTGCTTCACTGATGGTTGTTCATGCTGGCATTGTTAGAGGGGGTAAATTCATCCCAGGTTTTCAAAGCAAAGCAGTGTATAGGGAATACTCCTTGAGGGCATACACCACCAGTAATGGCTGTGTTTCAGGTCCTTACAGGAGTTGCTGGAGAAGATGCAGAATGTCATGCAGCGAAGCTGTTAGAAGTAGTTATTCTTCAGTGTAAAGGGCGTGGCATTGATCAGGTTGGTAACACCTTTGGTTGCTAAAACAAATACTTTTAAGATATTTTATTGTGTAGAATAAATTGATTATGTATTAAGATGAGTTTTGTTACGAGCACTTGGTGTGGTGCAACCAATAATCCTGTCGTGTACTTCAGTGTTACTCACTGACAGCACTGCAGAGAGTTCCTGCACACTTTGGCTCCAGAATTCAGGACACTGCAAAACTCTGGTGTTTCCATGAGTCTGGAGGAGTGCCACCTCAGGAGCATCTTGGTTCTAAAAAGTCAATTGCATTCTAAGTTAATTCTAGTGAATATTTAATGAAAATTATTCTATCTGTCAAGCTCATAGCTTTGAAATAATGAAGAATGAAAATGAAGTTCCTAGAATCCAAATCAATGTAATAGAGAGGGACCAGGGACTTCGTTATGCACATGTGGCAGTTGGAATTCGAGAGATAAATAAGCTGATTTTTCTGCACTTCCTAGTGTACACATTTTCTCTATTTTCCATTTTTAATACACAAGATTATAGAACCAGAAGTTACATTTGCTGTGCAGGGTGTCACAAAATCCATGTGATTAAATATTTTCACATTTTCATTTCATCTTTGTATCTGACTTCTGCTGGCAGTTAAAAATGACTCAATTTCATGCCATCTGTGTTTATGTGCCACACTGTTTAAGTACAGAAGGACAAGTTTTATTTTTGGTCACTGAGTGTGTAATGTTCTCACTGTCCAGTGCATACCCTTGTTTGTGGAAGCTGCCTTGGAGAGACTGACCAGAGAAGTGAAAACCAGTGAGCTGCGAACCATGTGCCTCCAGGTTGCCATAGCTGCTTTGTATTACAATCCTCATTTACTATTGAACACGTTGGAAAACCTTCGTTTTCCCAATAATGTGGAGCCTGTCACCAATCACTTCATAACTCAGTGGCTGAATGATGTGGACTGTTTCCTGGGGTAAGTGTTTGCACTTATGGAGATGATCCTCTGGGATACACCTTTGTATCACCTGCTTGTAAATCATGACAAAACTTGCAACTGTTTTACTCTTCTGTTTTGTAGACTTCATGACAGAAAGATGTGTGTGCTTGGCTTGTGTGCTCTTATTGATCTGGAGCAAATACCACAGGTTTTAAATCAAGTTGCTGGTCAGATCCTGCCAGCTTTTATCCTTTTATTTAATGGATTGAAAAGAGCATATGCCTGTCATGCAGAGCATGAAAATGACAGTGATGATGATGATGAAGCTGAAGAAGATGAGGAAACAGGTATGGAGACAGAACCTTTGGTGTTATTTTGTGTGTTTCATTTTTTTCTGATGGAGATACTGAGTTCCTTTGTAGAATTCTTCTGAGCACCCTAATTCCAAAAACGAAGCACTGCAGTAGAACACTGGATATCTTTTGACAACTTTTACGTTGTCAGACTTAAAATACCTGACTTACTTTCCACTCCCTCTCAAAAACTGACTTCCAGGGCTGAGTTAAGTGGGCTCCCCCTCTCCAGCCTGTGCTGTATTGTTACCACTTCCACTGTCTGTTTTATCTAATTAGCCACATTTCTAAAGAATTGTTCTTGCTGTTCTCAAGATAAACATTTTTTTGTTTGTAATTAACTCAGAGGAGCTGGGGAGTGATGAAGATGACATTGATGAAGATGGTCAAGAATATCTAGAAATTCTAGCAAAACAGGCAGGTGAAGATGGAGATGATGAAGACTGGGAAGAAGATGATGCTGAAGAGACTGCTTTGGAAGGCTATTCCACAATTATTGATGATGAAGACAACCCTATTGATGAATATCAGATATTTAAAACAATTTTTCAGAGTAAGTAACTGTATTTCTCCTCCTGGCCAACAAGTTACATTTCAACTTTAGTGTACACTGTTGTAAACTAGAACCTGATCAAAACTTCCAAACAGGCTTTCCAATACGTGCTTTAACCATTTCTTTCTTTGGAAAGAGATGCTGTCACTAAACTTTCAGAGCAGAGGGAGATGCTTGAATGAATTTATAGTAGTAGGGAAGAGGTCAGAAGCTGTACCAGTGTTTAAAGGTCTTGAATTATGTAACTGTATAACAGAATATTACTCTGATTAAAATGGCAGTGAGTGAGTAAGGTCTGAGTTCTAGAACATTTTAATCAACACTTTGTTTGCCTGTGTTTTCTTCCTGCTGCAGCAATTCAGAACCGTAACCCCGTGTGGTACCAGGCTTTGACACAGGGCCTGAACGAAGAACAAAGGAAGCAGCTGCAGGACATCGCGACCCTGGCAGATCAGCGGCGGGCAGCACACGGTACCCGCACCCCTTTAGACCAGTAATGCCCCCCTGTGCTCTGGCAGTGCCCTGGGTGTGCTCAGGAAACAAAACACAGAAAAGGCTGTAGTGGTTTGAAAGCAAAACCAGTGAGAGACTCCAAGTCAGAAATACAATTTAATAGAAAGAAGGTAAAATAAAAAAAATTGAAAGCAGTAGTATAGAAGAGCCCTGACAGAGTCTGATACAACCTGACACTCTGTCAGTTAGGGTGGTGGTAGCAGTCCAGATGAAGTGGTCTTGTTGAAGCAGTGATCCCGTAGAAAGGTCTGGTAGCTCTGATCCTCTGGGAATCCAGTGGGTAAGGGCTGCCTGTACTGTCCCAAACCCCAGATGGGTTTCCAGGTGGGAATGCTTGGCTCCTCCCCTGGGCGGAGCATCTCACAGTGGGCTGATAGGAGTCATGAAGTGGGTCCTTGATTGCCCGTTGAACAGAGAGCGCTCCCGGAGGGAGTCACCTGTGAGTCATGGGGCAAGGCATTGATGGGCCATTAGCAGAAGATAGCCCAGAGGGAGGCGGCAAGGGAAAGCACTGCCCCACCTGGTTTCAACAGCTCATGAAGATGGTGATGGAATAGATACTTTGTGCACATCCTACACTATGACCTAGGACAAAGGCCTAAAATTCAAGGCTGATGATGTCTCCATCAGAACAGGGCTGTTTGAAATCTCTTAAAATGGTCAGGTCACAAAGCTGCACAAACCGCGAGGCAATACCACAGTTGGGAGGAATGGTAGAAACACCTGGGGAGGTGGCCAGGGAAATAAAAGCATATTTGTCCTAATTGCTTGGATTTGAAAACAATTGATTTGGTTATCCGAAGGTAGATCAACTCCAGGTATGTTAACAAGCACATCAAGTGGCTGATAAATTATTTCCTGAGAGGTGATGTAGTCCAGCTGGGATAGACAAGGATTCTGTGGGTAGGAGAATACCAAATTATGAAAGTAGTACCGTCTGTAAAGCCACATCATTAAGCCTATTAAATATTACAGATAATACAGATTTTTAAATCTGTATTCAGTTTCTTTTTTTCTAAGTTTTCCCCTTTTGAGAGGAAGCCAATATGTATCACACTGAACGTTGAAGGATCAGTCCAGCCTCTATCCTCTGTTTTAGTGAGCAATTGCTACAGAAATTTCCAAACAGAAATTCATAAATTTTTCAATAAAAAGATTGGTAGTAAGAGTACACGTTTAATAAGTGCTTTTTATGAGAGAACAGCCTAAATCACCTCACAAAGCTTGTGTCCAGAACAATCCAGTTTTAATGGCTATAAAATAGTTTCACTGTGACCCCTGTCAAGCAATAGACATTATATGATGTAATTATACACTACTGCATTTTATGGAGACAGAAAAGTTTGAGGTGTGTGTTTGTTCGTTTGTTTTGTATTGTTTTTTTCAGAGAAGTTGTGATGTTTAACTTAAGCAACCAGATCCTTATGGGAAATTCTTGCCTACTATCAGAGCACACTGCTACTACATTTAGGCCACTTACGACACATGGGGACGTCCTGTTAAAAGGATTTGAAATACAGTTCTCCATTGTTAATGTAGCTTAGAAGAATTTCCTTATGCTGAGAGATTTGTCTTCTGTGGAGCTGTGAGGGATTCTCCCCCCATGCTCCATTAGCCCTGGCAACATCTTTCTGGCCTGTTTCCAAAGAAACAAAGCCAAAATGCAGATTTGCTAGATAATATCAGCTGTCCTGTATTCCCAGAGAGATTGCAACTATTTAGATTTAGGAGAAAGCTCTAACACCAACATAAGACATTAATAAATGTTGTTATCTTGGTCTGGGAAGAATACAAACCACCTTCTGCAATATCTAGGCTGTAGTAAAGGTACAGCCTAAATTACCAACCTGATTTTCAGTTGTCCATGTATTAGAGCTTGTAAAAACTAGTTTTACAGTAAAACCTGTCCTACAGCAGCGTTTGAAGGATGGTAAAACCAGACCCCTGAACTATCACTGGTAGTTACAGTGATGGATATCTGGACCTCACATGTCTAAAGATCTTAAGATTTGGTTGAAAATGGAAAGTGATCAACTTGGTAGTTTTCTCTCAGAATTATGTTTTGTGGTCTAGTAACCTGAAGTCTGAATTACCTGCTGGGGTAGCAGCATGTGTAAAAAGGCTTTTTCTGCTGCTTCAGTGGCAGTTTCTGCTTATATTGTTGAATTGGGATAAGAACACTGAAAATTCAGCCAATATCTGTGTGCTGCTTTTTTGCACATGTGCTCTGTTACTGATTTGACTGCAAAGTCTGATGTTAACCAGAGAGAATTGTGTCCCTGTTACCAAGTTTATAAGTGCAGCATTCATTCAGGTCCTGTTGTAAACTAGTCATGTCCAAAAGCTGAACTGTGGGCTTTTTAAAGTGCAAATTGATGAAAGCATGGTGATAACAATATTGAGAAGTTAAAATAAGTGAATAGTCAGTGTTACATGTTAACACAGCTTGGTTTTTAGTTCCATCTGTTCTTTGGGGCCTGGCACATTTCCACTTGTGGGTGCTGCTTCCTTTGTTGGGTAAGCCCAGGTTAAATCTGTATCTCTGAGAGACTCAGAGTGGTCAGTCACAGAATCTCGGTCTGTCTTCCCCCCTACACACACACTAAAACTTCTTCCTTCTGTTTTGTTTTAGAATCCAAAATGATTGAAAAGCATGGAGGATACAAATTCAATGCTCCAGTTGTGCCAACTTCATTTAATTTTGGAGGCCCTGCCCCAGGAATGAATTGAATTATCACTTTTCCTGCTACTGTGTGATTGTAGTGAAGAGCTTGTGTTCCTCCCAATAGTGGTTCCAGAACTGGTTCATGTTATCTACAACTCACTCTAAACTAATTTATAAATAGATTGGACAAAAGCCCCAGAAGTGGGACCTGATTATACAACATGATACTGGAAAGCAAACCAGAGGTTTTTTTGAAGATAGGAAGAATCTGAATTTAAAGCTTCAAATGACACACTTTGGAGATCGGAAATCAAGAGGGGATGTCGTGAAGGCAGCTTTTCTTTTTCTGAGGAAAAACAACTAGACATGGGCTGCAGGACTATTTAAAATGTCTCATTTACAGTACAAGCTAGAAGGCAGACCTAATTTTTACACCTGTGGCAGTATGAGTATTTGCCCAGTTTCTTTCCCTTTTATCCCTACTACTGGGTGTCTATTCTTTTAATGTAAATAAGATGAGGTAATCAGCCTTACTTAATCTTCATCATTTCCATTTATCAAGATTGTTCATATGTAGAATATTGGACACTTTATGTAGCACTACATAACTGATAAATCTGTAAATGAATTAGCACTTTCATATTGAAACAAGCCTGCTAGCCTATGTACAAAAATAGCAAAATGTTTGCTATTTATAAAAATAAAAAATAAGGGATGTATTGGGGAAAATAATTTCAAGTTATTAATTTAAAATGAACTAGCAGTTTTGTACCTGGTGACTTTGTGGTGCAGTCACCTCTGGTTGTGACTTGAATTCGGATATGTAAAAAGGGGTTAGTGATATTTCATTGCTGCTAAAGAAAAAATAGCAACACCCTCTGTGTCCTTTGTTTTTTTTAAAGATCTCACTGTACAAGCTAGAAAACTGAACAAATGTGTACTGTAAGCACAAGGAAAAGTTATCCTCTCTAAAGCAGGTAAATGAGATGTGAAGTTCTTAAGGTCAATTGAAGTGTATGGGCGAAACATCTACGTATGCAATCTATTAAAAACAAGTGTCATTGGCTGATCTGGGCTATGGTATATAAATACAATTTTTTTTTCCCCAGGTGTGCAAAATACTCTTCTTCCAGCTCATGGTAGGTGCAGGTGCACTACTCCTGCATTTCATTCCCCCTCTTTTTGCACTTGCAGCATTAGTGTGTGCTGTCGTCTGCCTGATCCAGACAGTGTATTTGAAGTTTTGCCAATCTTTCAGTTTTGAAGCCACAATTTTCTTCCTTCAAAGTTGCTATAGTAACTAGTATTTTAGCTAGAGAGGCAAAATACAGTTCCCTCTGGGACCACTATCAAAACCACTGTATGAAGAAGCCAGCAGGGAGAGGCTGTGAATGGGTTGGCTTAAATGCCCCCTTTTTCTTTTCTAAAAGCAAAATCCATTGGCGTTTGATCTTGCCTTGAGATCATTGGTGTCAGGTCTTTTAAATCAATTGTTTGGGTTGTTTTTTTTTTTTCTTTAGGCTGTTTTTATATAAAAATGTCACCTGCTGTTACAATTGATATTAAACAAGCTACCTTAATTTAATGTAAGCCTCCAAAATTTAAATACAGGTTAAAAATAAACTGAGTTTTTATCTGTAAAAATGAAATGCACATATATATATATATTATGATACTCAAAATGCAGTCTTCAGAAAATTGGTCTGTGTGGTGTGGTTTTTTGCATCAGCAGAGTAGCAGGATTTGGTGGTGCTTTGGGGTTTCCTTGCTGAGCTGCCCAGCCCACTCTGCCTTCCACTGGTGCTTCCCAGGCAGCAGGAGGGGTTTTCCAGCCTCTCCACCCCGGCAAAGGCTTCCCTGCACCCGGGGCCAAGGTGGGACACGGAGCCCTACCCCAGCACCAAAGGGACACTTGGAAAGCAAAGCACCCGAGGTGACAAAGCCTGACTAATGAAGCCTTGGATGGGAATATCCATCCTGGTGGTGGTGTGACACCCAGGGTCGTTCTGTGCATCCTCAGGTGCTGCACAGAGCAGAACTTACCTGGGAGTTTGTGACTGTAACTCACGGGTGCCCAGGTGTGCTCCAGCCCCCAGGGAAGCTCCAGACAGCGTTTTGTTTTTGTAGAAAAAGCTGACAGACACTTCCAGCATGCCTCCTCCTGTGCATTCCTTGGGAACACCCAGTTTGACAAATCGTTTCTGAACATCTGCTTGTTGGGTATCTGGTCACCTTTGTATACATCCTAAAAATGTCTGAGAACCCTTGAGGACAGATGAGCCATTTTGGGCCTCGTGGCAGAGGATGTGACAGCAGCAGTGAGAAGGCTTCATGTATAAGGCAGAAGACAATAAAATAGGGAGAAATCATCAATTTTAATACCATTGTCAGTTCTGGAACAAAATATTTTTCAAGTCACAAGTCAAGGGAAGAATTTTATCTTGGTGTGAGGAATACAGTCGTACTTCAAGGGTGCTTTCATGTGTCACTAGACTGGTTAGCAAGGAGCATCTTTTTTAAGAATGGATCTAGAACTTTGCTTTCCTTTGCTCCAAGAAATGTATTTATATAAATTGCAAAACAATTTTGCATTGTTGTTGGTGGTGATAGCGCATTTTGTGATGCAATATATCAATTTCAGTGATACACTTATGTCAAATTAAAAACTGATCTTCCTCTTAGAACTTGCACTTATCCATTCCATTTTCAAGGATAATGCAACTCTAAAGGAAGAGCTGGGAAATTTAAAGCCTCTGCTTTTTTCTATTATGGAAGATCTCCCTGGATTAATAAACATCTAAAGCAAATCCTTATCTTCACTTATTTCAGTGTGGTGTTTTGAATGTAGCTGTATCCTTACACTTGAGTCCTGCTTGAGTTGCACAGCTCTCAGGTTTGTACTCCCCTCTCCAAAATATTTCTCCCAACAAATGTTAGGCACAACCAGAGTTCTCTTCAACTGTGTTACATATAAAAAGTAGGCAGGTTTTAAAATGCTGACATATGGGGTTAGTTACTTTTTTCTTAATCACTGTCTTCAAAGAATTATTCACATGTATCAGCACAGTACAGCAAAGCTCTGTTCAAATCTCCTACACCCCAGGACTGTTACTGCCAGATTTATCAAGTCTGCAGTGGAGTAATTACTGACTACCTGCCAATAAACAGGCAGGTGATTTTAATTATGCCTAGTAATGGATACCTGCTAAGTTTTACGGGTTGATTTTTTTCTCTGGAACCTTCTACATACCCAGAATGAGCCACGTGGAAAAGCTTTGTCTGACGCTGATAATCAGTCACTTTTCAATCAATATGTAGCTTTATCTTAAATGACATGTCACTGGTTTGTGTATTTCTGCTTTTCAAAGCAAACTGTTGATGCTGGAAACAAAGCACTTCAGAATAGGAAAGAGAGATTGTAGTATTTTATAGAGATCTTAATAAATATTAAGACAAAGGGAGTTGGCAAATCAGAAACAGGATTTTATCTTTACTGCTGCTGTACCTCGAACCAAACTGACTGCTGCAGCTTGTACTTGGCTTAAAACTCACAATTAGGAAACAGTAAATTAAGAAAGAAAAACTGTTGGCCATTAGCAATAAGTTTGGGAATAAGTGGGTTTTTTTGGCTTTTTGTACAACTGCAATAATTCTGGACTGCAAGAATTTCGACTTACTATTCTGGGGCAAAACGCAAACGTTTTTACATCTCTCATGTTCAGGAATATGCAGTAAGTCCATCAGAGCTGGGCTTAAATGTTCCATCCATAGGGTAATTCGCGTCAATTACACAACAGGGTTTTCTGAAAATCACCTACGAAATTTACCGTAACATGCTTTGATTCCTTTAGACTGGTAGCTGTTGGACTATTTATTACACGTTTCCATACCTAAAAATCACGTAAGGATAAACATTCCCAAGCAGAGCTTTAAGCACACCGTCTTTCTCCCCCAGAGCCGGGCTGGAATGGCAGCTGGAGATAAATGCGGCAGGAGGCCGGGAAGGGAAGGGCAGAGCGCTCACCGTCCCCGGCCGGCCCTGGGGCCCCGCGCAGGGCCCGAGGGAGCGCGGATGGCCCCGGCCGAGGCGGATCCGCTCCCCGGGGGCCCCGGGGGCCGCTGCCCTATATGGCGCAACTTGACATCAGT
>JANPWX010000452.1:666444-711948 GCA_024734555.1 Trochalopteron elliotii | reverse complement strand
TAAAAATATATTATCTAAAATGATACAGTTTTTTGTTGCTATTGTTTTTTCAAACCTGCCGGTTCCATGCCGTCGGCCGCAGAGCGGCATTGAGGCGGCCGGACCCGCGCAGGCTCCGGAGGAGAACCCGCCGCTCCTGCCCCGGCCGCGGGGCTGCGGGAGGAGGGCCTGGCACCTTCCGGCCTCCTGGCACCCGGCCGGTTTACTGCATCTCCCTCACCTCGCCAAAATACAGAAACATTTTAACCTTTTTTTTTTGTTTGCCTTTTTATTTTCTTTTTTTTTTTTTTTTAACTCGCTCTGGTCGTTTCCTTGATTTTTTTTTTTCCTCTAGAACTTCTAATAGAACGGGATAACGAGAAGCTGTTCCTCTAGAAAAAAAGCCTGCAATAATGCAAAGATTTTTATTTTCTTTTCTGATAAGGCCTTATTTTTAGTGCTTTTTCATTCAGAAAAAAATGACGTGACTTCCATGCACGTTTAAATTTTGTGTTAAAACAAGGCTGCGGTTGAGCAGGTCTATTTAAGTTTTAAATATTTTAAGGTTTCATTTTGAACTATCAGAGGATTGCTTTTGCCATCGTATGCAGATGGATTGCAATATTTGTAAGGGATGTTATTTCTAGTCCAGTGACACAGGAACTGCAACCTTACAGTCTTTCAAAGCAGACATTTCCTCTTGTTTAATCGAGATTCTGCATCAAATGCCTATCAGTTGTCTTTGCAGACTATATTTCTTTATATATGTCTTTGCAGACCAGATATTTCTGTTGTAGCTTCTAGGTGAATGTACCTGAAAAATGAAATTAGATTGTCTTTAACTAGCAGGTTTTTAACATACGCATGGAAGATTGTTTGCTTTGTGCGTTTGCCGTACAGTTTTAGAATGACAGGGTACGATGTAGCCGTGTTTTCATGGCTTGTTTCTTTGTATTTCTGCATTAATGCCTTGAGCTTTCAAGTTGTGTTTGTGTCAAAAGCGATTTGTCTGTATCACTGCAGAAAAGGAACCTCAGGAATATGTGGTCAAATAATAGATGATTGCTCTGGTAATGGATTGCAGATTAAATGAGATGTAAAAATAAACATTTTGAAAGAGTTTTGAGAAGTGTATTTCAAATTGATTTAATAATTTACTTAAATTGTTCTCGTTGTAATTAATATTTCTACTACCTTATCTGAGGAAGATATTTCTACTACCTTATCTACCTTATCTTTAGCTTTATATTAAAGGCTAAAACAAATACTTAAAACAGTGTAAAAGGTACTTTAGGTAGAAAGTCACACTGACTTCACTCTCTCTTCATTCTTGTGTAGCTTTTGATGCTTTTTTCAGAGGAGAGAGGCACAGCCATAGTCAAGTGATGAATAGTCCCTGGTAATGGGTGCCAAAATTAGGCTGTAAATTAGGTTTTTTTCTTCAGAGTATCTCCAGTTATGTGCTGCTTCAGCTCAGCGGACATTTACTGTCCTGTACTGTCCAGGAGAAGGGAATTGTCAGGAGTTTGAGCAGTGGCCATGTCCAAGTGCTGGGTGCTGCCTCTGTGACTGCTTCCCTGCAGCCCTGCGGGATGGGCACAGGGATAAGGATGAGGGTTCCTCGGTTTTAGTTTGGTCAGGATGGCTTCATTTACCCTTCATTTACCTGGTCTTCTCTTGCTATTGCAAGTGAGTCTGCACCTTGGGAGTTTCGTGTTAACACATGCTCAGCAAAGGTGGAGTCTTTGAGAAGCACTGTTACATTTTGAGGAGTCGTTAGCAGGCACCGGTGAAGCAAATTGTTTTCCAAAGGGCTTGGCTGAATTTGAATGGGATTTTACACACACAGATAATCAGGGCAATTCTTCCAGTTTCAGGCCTTACAATGGCCAGAATGCAAATATTCATGAGGAGGGTGGGACCCATCTTGGTGCTCTTGTAGTTACTGTTTTTCTGTCTGCTTTTTGGCTTGTACCCGCTTCTTTGGCCATTCCCGTGATTTGTGCTTCCCGTGGTACCTTCCGTAACTCCTGCAGCCTCTGACATGTATGTACATAGCACAGCACCCCGAGCCAGCCTTTCCTTGCCACTCGCTGACTTTTTCCTCTGTTGCTGCTTCACCTCTTGCAGCTGTAGCTCACCAGCAGTGCTTTTTGCTCAGCATTAATTGGGGGCAGCTTGATTTTTTTATGTCCTCTGCAAGGATATTGGTGCACCTGGTAAAGACAATGGGAACTGGGTAGTTTGTTCCTGTGGCTTGTGTCACAAACGATCCCAAAAGATGGGAGGAAGGTTTCTGCTTAGCTTATGGATCCCTAAGATACACTACGATCCAAACTGATGGATCCTCTGCCTGAACCCGAGAGTTCAGCTCTGGAGTGCAAATTCCTGTAACTCGAGGTGTGCACAGCTCTTGTTGTGAGCCTGCAGTGAGGGGTCTCTCCATGAACAGCATTTCTAGGGAGGAGGGCAAGGAGCCCCTGTGACCCATCTCGGCACAGTGGGGTTTATGTACCTAAGTGTAACTTGATCTGCCTTTAGTTGTATTTATTTGAGAGAATATGATTTTGCTTCTCCCCCTCTGTACACCAGGGATCATTGATCAGTTACTCAAAACCAAATTAGACTAAGTTAGTAAATGCTTCCTGTGACTTAGTCTGCTAAAATGTTCTGGGCTTCATGGCTGTTTTTTAATTGTATAGTGGGATTGTATTTTGCTCCACCAAGATGACACTTGTTAAATAAATGAAATTCTCAGTTTTGAAGGGAATTTACAGTTCCAGCAAGTTTTGCAATTTTCAAGGTTGACAGCAGAGTTGCACTTAAAACTACGTAACAGTTGCCACCGTCTGTATTTTACTGTCTGCAGAATGTTTCCCTCTGTATATGCTTGAGCAGAAAATGGTGTTACCTGCTTAATACTCTTGGACTTCAGTTCTGATGACAGTTTTTTCTAGAAATGGAAGATGGGTCTGTATTTGCAAGTTAGTTGGTTTGCTCATATGTTAGGTATATTCGTACGTAACTAACATGGTGCTGCGCGGAGTTCTGTAGGATGGATTTCGATGTACTGTGTTTCGAGTTCTGTTTGTAATCTGGCTTTGCCGGTCCAGCAGTCCTGCCCCTTTAGTTCCTGTGCTAAAGCACTGCCGTTAACGGTCCTGGCCAATGCTGATACATCTGTAGTGTACCTATCAGATTGCTAATTAACTCACAGCCACACGAAACAATCCACTCGAAAGTCCTCTTTTTCTTGGCAATCTCAGTGGGTTTGGAGGATTTGAAAGGGCCTGGCCAGGATTCATTTGTTTTGGTGATGTAAATAAGAGACTTTAGTGATTGCTTGACAGTTAAAAAGTTAAAAAGTCTGTTTGGCATGAAAGTAAAACAACAATAGAAGGAGTAGGTCTTGGTTTCTTTCAGATTTTTAGCCCTTAAGTATTCATCTAATCACCAGATGTTTCCAGTTTTATTTAAAACACCCATGAGTGGAGATTCTATGATTTAAGGGATAAGTCGCCCCATTAAGTGCTTCAGAAGTTAACAGTGTATTTTTTAGTCTAAATAGGCATCACTGCTCATTTCTAGGAGTGACTTAAGATACAGTTGTGACATGCCTCGGCTGGACGCCTTCTGCATGCGTATTTTAGCTATGTATACACTTGATGGTAAAAACCAAACAAAAGCCAGTAGTTTTAAAAACGCACTGATTCATCTGTTAGGTGCTTTAAATCTGTTTCCCGTCATACTTCCAGGGTGAAAATCCATTGGAATGAAATGCTTATCTCACTAACATGTGCTATAAGATTACTCTAAGTTTGGGTTTTTTTCATCTTCGTTAATCATGTTCTAAGTTTTTTCAGAAAATCAGCTGACCTGCCATTCAGCTTTTTTCTGAGTGTCCGCATTATGATTAGTTATCCAAACTTTTTTTGACTATTAAAACACAAGTAATTTATTACCAGTCAGTCTGGAATAAAGAAATGGGTTTGAGGTTCTTTGGAAAGGAAGGTGTGCCTGAGCACTGATAATGCAAGTTTGGCCAGGAGAGAAGAAATGTATCCTAACTCTGAACAAGAAATAGCACCTGCCCTGAGAGAAACTTGATGGGCTGTTTTGGTGAGCCAGTTCCACAGCTCGCAGTAGGTCTGCAGGGCATTCCATGCACACAGACCAGCATTCCTAATGATACAGGGGCGTTTCAGGCATGCTGGAATTGGGGGTTTGGGACAGATTATATGGGTGGCCCTTCCTCAAGCCAAACTGCTGCTGCTGGGGACTGCTGCTGCTAATAACAATAATAACTGAGTCATTAGCGTGTTGCTCATTGACCAGCTGCATTAGTAAGCTTTTTTGTACCTAATTAATATAAAATTTTTGGAATCCTGGTGTCTGTACTTCTGCAAACAGTGCTGCATGGGTCTCAGTTGCTTTTCAGCTTCCATGCAGGATTTGTGGACTTGGCTCTGTTGGAAGATTCCCCAATCTGTTTCAAACCTCTGGCTCAGGAAGCCGTGCTGCTGGAATAGTGCACCCACGGCAGATGTGGTCATGGAACTGGGTGTTTGCTGGGAGATGCTTGTCCCAGAGCTGCAGCAGGAGTTCAGTGAGCTCTGTCAGCACTGCTGACAGCTCACATGCTGATGAACTACTCTGGCCTCCTTTCACTAACCAGTAATTTCTTCTCTAATATATTCAAGAAATGTGTGAAGTTAAAGTCGTGTTTGGGATCAGCCTGAGTGTTCTCTACATGTGTAGGACTTGTTGGTGGGTGGCTTTCTGAATCTTCTTCTGTTTAATCTTCTTCTGCCATACCTTTGAAAATAATAGCAACCTTTGCATTCCCACAATGTGAAATACACATAATCTCATTAGTTAGAGAAAGGATTTGTAAATATTCTTTATTTGCAGTGGT
The DNA here is from genome assembly GCA_024734555.1 of Trochalopteron elliotii. Taxonomy (NCBI): domain Eukaryota; kingdom Metazoa; phylum Chordata; class Aves; order Passeriformes; family Leiothrichidae; genus Trochalopteron; species Trochalopteron elliotii. The sequence goes on along the minus strand of JANPWX010000452.1, from coordinate 707,054 downwards.
TAATCCAGTTTTTTTAATATATCTATAAAATGCAAGCATTTATATCAGGAAATGCTTCTAACATTCACGATTTGTAATATAAACTGTATGGAAATGACTTTTGGGGGGAAAAAGACTGCTGGAACATGACGTAATTTTGTCAGGCTAAATGTGGTTCCCACTGCTCACACTGAAGTCAGACTGATGTGTGTGGTTAAGGCAGTGATAAATTTGGTCTTGCATTTATTTTTCATTTATTTTTTAATTTTTTTCATTTCATTTCTGAAGAAATACCAAACACTGTAGTGTGAATTAGTCTTGAACTACATTATTATTAGGATGTATCTCTTGTGGAGCAGAAAAGTTGAAATACTGTAAAAAGAATAAAAAGGAGCCTTGAGTTTGACTGCTTCAGAGTGTGTATGTCGTGTGCTTGTGCAGTTGACAGTGCTCTCACTCCTGGTCAGGTTTTTCTCCAGGACCAGTCTTAGGGCCTGTGGTTTGTCATTCACAACACTTCTTTACCACGTAGGAAATTAGAAAGTGATTGTGTGATTTGCTATTAAATTATCTGAATCCAACTGATGTTACCAGGTTCTGAAGAAGAGGTTTTTGTTCTGTATTTCAGCCTTGTTTTCATTTTACCCTGTGAATGATTAATATGGTATAAGTTGCTGTTTAATTATGTTTTGCCTGTATAAGAGACTGGTGAAAATACAGTAAAAGAACTCGAGATTATGTGAGAAAGCACATAGCAATTTAGAAGTGCCCACCATTGAGTAGTTGTTACACTTACTCACTGAAAGTCAGACTGACAGCAGCACAAGCCCCAATTTTTCAGTGCAGTAAAGTCCTGGAAAAGGTAAGAGCTGTTGATGAAGAAGGAATCCACGTCTACTGAAGTGTTTGATCAAAGCACCCACAGGATCTAGATTTAATTTCTGACCCTGTGACAGATTTCTGCTTAATACTGGAAAAGATAATCATGCAGCTACATAGGGGAGCAGAAGTAAGATTGTAAAAAGAGTCTTAGTTCTCCTGTGTCTATTTCTGAGCTTAAAGATGACAAATGACTTTATGTAATTAGTGGGGGAAGAAATGCTAAAAGTCCTCTTGGGTTGTGTGAAAAAACTTAGTGTGGAATAGTCAGTTTTCCAGTCTGTCAGACTATTTTTTTGCACTGAGACTCAGAAGGCTGTAACGCATATGAATTATCAGTTGAAATGTATTTAATCAGATTGTTAATTGTAGGTACTAATTTTGAGTTTTCACTCAAAATTTCATGTTACTCAGACTGGTTTTATGAAATTACTGATATTTGCAATCATATAGGTTTTTAGGGACCCTAAGGGAGGCAGTATTTAATTCAGAAAAAACTTAATTATGTACACTGCGGACATACTTGAACTGATTTGGGGATCCAGCTTTGTCAAACATAATAATACAGTTTGTAGAAATTCCATCATGAAAGTTTCACTATTGTGAGGTAATGTATTACTTGCCATCTTACCCTTCTTGACTGGTTTTTTATTTGCTGTTTTTATAAGCTTTATAAAATTACAGTGGTTTTGTACATTATTTAGAAGTGTATTAAAAATAAAAGTGATGTTTCCTTTCAAATGAAATAAATGGATATTATTTCAAACTTCTTAGTGCTGTCTGCATGAGGGGAGTGAACAATCACAAGGTTGCTGAATGTCTGGAATAATTTTTTTCCTGTCATTCTTCCCCAGTTTTTTTCTGCACATTCTAGGTTTGTGTTTTATAACAGTAAGTTTTCTTCCATGACTGCTATTACAAACTTTATTCCGTTTCCCATTAATCATCCTCTAAACATCATCTTTGTCTCTCTAAGGAGTTTCTGCTACCGTCACTGCAGGATTTTTTCCTTTCTCCAGGAATAGTGGTACAGTTATTCTTTAAATGACAAATTCCTGCAATTTTCCAGCCACACTGGGCTCTCATCATGCTGTCCTCTCAGCTGCTGGAGTTGCCAAATGTCCCAAAGCCCCTTTCTGCCCCAGAGCAGCCATGCCCTCTGCCACCTCTTCCCTTGCTTTTCAGTTGCCTGAATCCCACCTGCTGTTTTTCAGTTGCTTGGTTCCTAGTTTTTAGTGGAGATTCCTGTTTCCAGTTGCTAGATTGAGTTTACATAAAAACCTTCCTTCCAACATTGAATCTTTTCTCCAAAACAAGTGATAGCACCCAGAAAATTCTATTTCTTTGAGTGTTAGTGGAGGGAAAACTACAAGAGGTGCTCTCTAGGTAGGCAACTTGAATTCTTCATGAAAAATCTTTTGGTTTTAACCATCCTTTCCCCCCTCGAATGCCTTTGTTTTCCAGGGGCTGAGAATTTAACGTGTGCCTGAGAATATTTTTTTTCTGTTCAGATAATTTGTAGGGGGTGGTGGTTTGTTTTGGTTTTTCTTAGTAAGAGCTTGCACCTCTGTGCTGCTGAATGTCTGTTTAAGGTATCAGTGTTGGGGGGGGTGACTGCCTGTCAGTCAGACAGTCTTTTCAGTTCAGAGATTTTCTGACAGATTTTTTTTTGCCTCTGGCTGTTTTTTTTGTGAGAAGTGTTTTAACCATCCAGAAGAATGGTAAGGTTTTCATACCATTGGCATGGATACCATAGACATGTTTTGGTGACTAAATATTTCAGGAATGCAAGATACGTTACTGTCCTTGTGAAAGTCTGCCCAAATATCGTCACTGATGTGCCTTAGAAAATTGACAGTTGCAACTTGCATATGATCTGTGAAGATTTGCAAGAGTTCACAAGGTCAAATCTCAAGTTTTCACTTCAGTGAGTACTTCGTGACTGAGCCTGTACTTGTCTTTTCTCTAAAACAGCTCTTGAGATGAAGCAGAATCCACGTGTGTCAATCTTGCTGGGTTTCTATGTAGGCCCCACCCCAGGGTTCCTGGCTTTTCCTAAAAATGGATGCTTTCAGCTGCTTTCAACTAATGAGCTGCAATATTTGAAGTGGGTAAAGGAAATCTCTCCCAGCTTTTAGTGACAGAACTCCTGGCAGACAGAAGATTTAATGAAAAAAGCTTACTGGGGCAAATGCAGAGGAATAAAAGCAATGGTGTGAATTAGGGAAAGAAGCTGGTGAGATTCAGATTGAAAAAAAGATGGAGACCAATTTGATGGAAGCTAAGGAGAAAAAGGAAGAGAGTGACTGAAGTGGAGGCAAAGAAGAGATTCGAGTTTGATGAATGCCAACTGGTTTTGAAAAAGCAAAGCAAATTAAAAAATGTTAGGAGAGTAGATTTGCAGGGTAGATGATACGTGAACAGCAAGGTGATGCTGTTGTAAATGTATTCATTATTGAAATGATTATCATAGAGCAGGTGAAATTGGAAGGACTTTCAGAAGTTATTTAGTTCAGGCTTGATCTCATTTGCCTGGGTTGTGCAGGGCTGTGTCAGGTTGCTTTGAACCTCTCCAAGGATGGAGAGTCCGTACCCTGTCTTGGCAGTTTGTTCCTGTGTTTGACTACTCTTACCAAGTAACCGTGTAGCATCATTATCTCTGATAGATTGACCCTTTTCTCTGCAACACAGGCCAACTCTGCATCTTTCCTGCATCTTTCTAGCCCTGGCTGGCTGGTCAGTGTTCTCCACTGGGGAGAAAGAGGAGAGTCTGGAAGGGAGCAGCACATCCACTTTTAGCTGAGGGTTCTCTTCCCTGCCCAGCAGAGATCTGTGCTGTTGTGTCCCTGCAGAGGGAGTGAAAGCTGGGGCTGGTATTTGAGAGGATCCCAGTGCTTCAGCTTCTTGTGGGGGATGTGCTTCCAGGGTGGGTCTGGACAGGAACTGTAGACACAGAGGCAGGAAGGGGAGAGACAGTGGTGTGGGAACATAGAAAAGACCAGCAGCAAGAGAAGACTTGGGGACTAGTTGCAGAAGGAGTTGGTGTGGGCATTGGAAGTATTTTATATTGTCATGACAAGAAGGATGAGATTGTATCTGGGAAGAGGTGTGTCCTGGAAGTTTGGTGTCATGATGGGACTGAAGAAGAAAATTGGTACTTTAAGGAGAAGGAATGGAGCTGGGGAGAAGGAGCTTAGTGGAAGGACAGAGGACTGAGAAAAGGATATATTGGAAATGATCATTGAAAGGAGCTAGAATTGGGAGAAACAGACTGCATTGCTGCTGAGTTATTGTGTGAGACTGTATGATTGTCCAGGTCCTCTGGAATAGAGGAAGGTTTCAGACATTGTTCTGTGTGCAGCAATTGCCTTCAGTTCCTTTTCAGTGTGTGAGTGTTGATAGCCATGCTACAGTAACAAACACTGGTGAAACAGCTTAAATTCTGTGGCTCCTGCAGCCCTAGAATTTATCTGGCATTAGATTTCTTTTCCTTCCAAAGTAGCTGCTCACCTCTTCAGCAATTAGTTCTGCACAGACTCTGTCAGAACTCTGAACTGTCTGCATGGACTGGCACCCTCACTGCCGCCCAAGGTGAGAGAAGAGCCGTGAGTTCTGGAGGAAGGCAGATGATATCTAACGTGCTGGGGATCTTAAAAGATACTTTGTCTAAGAGAGGGAATATTGATCACGCTGACCTGAGCTGAAAGGCCTCTGAGGTGCAGTCTGCTGGAATTGTTTCACTCTCCAGTTCAACACCTGTGGTTATAAAGCCTTTGTTCTCTGCTGTGTGAGATGGTGTAGCAGATTTGCAGCCTGCTTCTATGAGGTGTCCTGAAAACTGAGCACATGGAAAATGCTGACAATACAGACCTCTGGTAGCAGTCAGAGGACAGCCAGCCTCTGGGTACCACTAGCATGTCATACCAGAATTAGTTAGTTTAACTTGCTGCAAGCTGGCAGTACCTCCAGAAAAGCAGCCCTTGCAGACTGGGCTGGATAAAACTCATTTTGCTGCTAGTTTGTTTGTTTGTTTGTTTGTTGTTTTGTTGGGTTTTTTTTTAACTGCAACAGTTTTCTGATCTTATTTGCTGCATAGTATGTGCATGATGGGCTGCTTTGCTTCTCTGCCTGCTTAGGCTGACTCTGTAGCTACATCACAAATGATTTTTGGTTTGTGAGCAAACTGCTTCCTAAGTAAAAATTTTCTGCCTATTTTGAGATGGGGAGATGATAAATGAGTAGTAGGAAAAGAAGTTACTTTTCCAAACTCACGGTCATGGACATGGCAGAGGAAGAGGTTGAACTGAGGATCTCCTATATCTTCATACAGTTCCTTGTCTCTTAGATTATAGTATCCAAACAAACTTTCCTATTTCATTTTCTTCAGAGACATCTATATAAATGCAACTTAGTCTGGATGGCTTCTCCTTTTCTTAAGTATTACATCTCTTTTAGAGGCCTCATTTTCTGTAAAAGCTTCTTTTCTTGAAAAGAATGTTGGGAAGAATTACCCATCTTCTCTTGGATCTTAAAAAAATCCCCTCTCACCCATTTTTGAATTATATTTTGATTTCTGTCTTAATCGTATCTTTTTGATGCCGGTTGTTCAAGGTTCAAATTTCTTATTGCAAGCCAATATTTTAATTTCCTTAATGTTCCAGAGAGAAATTATGAGGACATTAATGTTGGAAGGCTATTTCTTACAGAATTATGCACTGATCATTAGTAATGTTTTAGGGTTTTTGTATGACTTTTAATGTAACGTATGAAAAAAGCAGGAGGCTTAAAACTTTCCCAAAGGTACCCTTCCTTTCCACTCCCTTTATTATCTGTTCCATTAACTGGAAATAAGAAACTTAGCCTGCAGCTCTAGGAAGAAGTCTGGTTCACTATATACACTTAGATGTATTTGGAAAATACTGCTTGGGTGTAATTTTCAACTACTAAATTAGTGTGGCAACCTTTTTAAATACTGTAGGCACACTGGAGTACCTACATGGTCTAATTTTGTGCTCCTTATTTCTTAGTTTTGAGAGAAGTACAATTTTCTCAGTGGTCTTTGAGACTGTTGATGAATTGCTTATTGAAGAGCAGATTTCTGGACTGTAGAGGTAAAAATAGTCAAATATATTTATAAAGGTAATCATAAATAAATTAAACCCCCTAAATTATTCTTCTCAGCTTTGAATTATAAACCAGCAGGTCATAGAACCACACTAGGAGTAAAAGCTGTGATGTGATCTCCCATATTAAAACATGCCTGGGTAAAAATGTGAGTATGCAAAGGGATGGCTCAGTCTGGTTCTGTGAGATACAGCAGTCACTCCCTGATCACTGTCCTTTTGTCTAATTAACAAATTTTATCATGAGATACTTCATTATTTTAAAAGACAGATTGTTTTGTTTGGTTGTTTTTTTTTTGTTTAAACAGAAACCTTTCTGGAAAATCTAGGGAAGTAGTTGAATTGTTCAGTTAGACTTTTGCAGTGTGTCATTGTTTTCAAACCTCTAACTGGCACTGGAGATCTTTGATTTATACAGATAAAGGCCTGACTAGTTGACTAGGTGACTATGGTGAATTGTCAGCTTTATTTCAGTTCTGGGGACAAATAGGTATCATTACCTGTACTGTCATTACCACCATTATTCTTTGTACATTGGTTAAATCATTTATATTTGACTGAAATTTAAATGTGCTTGATGCACTTTATATTAATAACTGCTACCTGAAGTCCTTAACATCTAAGTTAAATGAGGTAGTAATACTTATCTATTTCACATAACTTTTATTCCTTCAAAGTATTTTCCAGATAAATTAATCATTTTCTGCATCTGTTTTATGCAAAACATAACATAAAATACTTGTAGCAGCTGTATAAAAATCACATTAAAGTGGGATAATGTAGTTGTGGTTCTGTATTTCAATTTCTTGTTTTCTGAATACTTTCTTTCTAGGCAGACAATGTTATTAGCTCAGATAAATCGAGACTCTCAGGGAATGACGGAATTTTCTGGAGGAGGAATGGAGGCCCAGCATGTGACTCTGTGTCTAACAGAAGCTGTAGCTGTGCAAGGTGAACCTTCAGGTTGAAATACCTCTACATTATTATGTCTTTTCTCTTTGAAACTCACTAAAATTCATGTCATGTATTCCGAATTAAAAGTCCAATAGGAAACAGTTAACTGAGATTGATTAAATTCACTAATTTAATTCTGGATGGAAATAATCATTCAATTAAGATAACAGAAGTGTAAATGTACCAAAAAGATATAAAATATAAAATCTGACTTTATTCTCTGTATAGTCTTACTGTTTTATACTTTGTAAATTCAGTTGATATCTAGGTATGTATGAAGCAAGTTGAGTTTTAAAATAGATTAATGACTTGAAATTGGCTTAAACTTGATGTTTCCTGACAGTTTTGTTATGATTTTACATTATTGCAAACTCTGCTAAATCTGCATTTTAATCTAAATAGTTTTGTGTGTATTAATGACAAGTAGTGTTGTACAAAACAAAGTTATCAATACAAGTATGTCTGTCATTATTTCACTGTTGGCTCTGATGATTTAATTCATAGTTCTCCTAAAACCTCAGCTTTGTAGTTATTTTTTCAGTGACATTGTATTTTTTTTTAGTTAAGGAAAATAACATTTAGCTGTGATGTTTACAGAGCAAAATCTTGAGTATATGACCCTACTGTGTGTCCCAAGCTCAGAAACCAGAAAGCAAGTAATAACTACTTGCTCTTCTTATTTATCAAACCAATATGCTTTGAGGGGAGATAATAATTGAGGGAGGTCTTTAAGCTGACACTTGTAGGGTTCCATGCTGGTTGTAGTGAAGGTGAACTTTTTTCCCTGCTAGATGGTGACAACTTGGAAAACATGGAAGGTGTGAGTTTGCAAGCAGTTACCCTGGCTGATGGCTCCACTGCTTACATACAGCACAATTCTAAAGGTAGGCAGAGGACTGCAAACTGATGGCTCTTGAAGTGGTATTCCCCTTTCTAACCCTCTCTTTGCATTGTAAACTAAGGCAAAATCTGTACAATATTTCTGAAGTTCCAATTCCAGTGGGAAATTACTGTAGTACTATAAAATAAATGTTTTGGGTTTGCCACTAATAAGATGCAAAAATGAAATTCAGAATATAAGTCAAACAAAAGTGAAGAGATCTTTAAGGTTCAAACTCAGATATCAACATTCTGCCTAACAGATAGGACAGCAGACATTTTCTGGCTTTTTAATCCCAGAATTTTAAAAGCTCTGTACAGTCACACTGTGCTTTCTATTTACCAAATTTTTCTTGTTGATATTTTATTTATATGTTAATCTAGAAAGTATCAACTGTGTATGAAAACCATGATGTGTTACACAATTAGAGTTCTTAAAAATATTCTTTATATTTCAGATGGTAAATTAATGGATGGCCAAGTGATTCAGTTAGAAGATGGTTCTGCTGCTTATGTTCAACATGTACCTATGCCTAAAAGCAGTGAGTGTGATAATACAAGAAATATGTTATAAAATAATGTATTACTGATAAATATTGATATTAAGTAGTTAACAGTCATGGTAATAGCTTGATTTCTTATTTTAATGGAAATAGTCATGAAGAGATCTTTGGTGTTTTGTAATCCCATGTATTTGTGTTTAATCCTTCCATTTAATGGATTCTCTGGCCTCTTGCTGAAGTGCTGTAATTCCTTCTGAGCAGGGGAGAGCCTGCGTCTGGAGGATGGACAAGCGGTTCAGCTGGAAGATGGAACTACAGCGTTTATTCATCACACCTCGAAAGGTAACTGTTCTGTCTAAATGTGGGATTTATTACATCACTGTTCAACAGAACTTCAGCAGTATGAAGTAGGGTACTCTCTAAAAACTGTCATCTTAATGGCATTCACAGTGTGAATTACTGGTTTTAACTTTGACATCTGGAAATTGTTGAAATGAGTGTTTCAGTTCTTTACTTGGGCCTCATGTAACAGTTATAAATGTAATCAAAGCCAGTGTATTTCACTGTTTATTTAGCCCAGGATCACATTAAAGTGAGTATATACCTTTAGGTAGTAGGGCAGAAAATGTGACAGCTGAGAGTCAAAAATGCAAATGTAGTTATTCCAGTTGATAACATATGTTTCTGGAGAAGATGATTACACTAGCCTTGGAAATACTACCATGTCTGTAGAAAAAGCGATCAAGTATATATTTTTAGTCTGTTTAAACCAGTGTAACAATTACATTTTACAACCAACAATAGTAAGATGAAAGAATGTAATAGAGAATTTTTTTGTTTAAAGTCATTTTACATTATGTGTTTCTTTTGCATATTTGTATGATTCCCTTCTTAAAATGTGAGATCTATGAATTCTAAAATCTGAAGTAATGATATCAGTAGATTTCTTGTATTATTTTCATTTTATTGTAAGTGGATTTGAAATGGAAATCATATTTGTGTTCCTGATTTCCTTTGTAAATATAGCTAGATCATTATAAATTTTTTAGTACTTTTGTAATTGTAGAAATAAAACTATGGGAAGTGTTGTCTTGAAAACAAATTCCTGTGTTATTCATAGTATTGTTTTAAGTGCTTCTATTTCTTACATACTAGTAGTTCTGTTTCTCATGTATTTCATATGTGTGCATGACTTCAGGAGACATTTCCTGGAGAGCAGCAGTTTCCCTTGTAAGACATTGCTGCTCCTTTCAGAATCCTAACATTTTGCAATATCATTCCTCAGACAGTTATGACCAGAGTGCACTGCAGGCTGTGCAGCTGGAGGATGGAACCACTGCCTACATCCACCACACGGTGCAGATGCCCCAGTCAGACACCATTTTAGCCATCCAGGCTGATGGCACAGTGGCAGGACTGCACACGGGGGATGCTGCCATCGACCCAGACACCATCAGTGCTCTGGAGCAGTATGCAGCCAAGGTACTCTGCAAGGCATTTTCTCTACCCATCATCTTTTAATGTACAGCACAGCATATCTGGCAGCACAAGCCAATTGTTCTTTAAGAAATAAAATTGTAACTGAGAGAGTCTCAGATTTCTAGAGGAGAGAGCACCAAATTGTCCTGACGGTGCTTCGCTGTCATGAGCAGCTCTGGTGTGTAGTGCTGCATAAAAAGGAGAAAAGATTGAACACTGAACTGGAGTCACATTTAGAATGCCATTTAGACAGCCAAATGATAATCTTCTCTATACTATAGCATTGCAAAGGAGTCTCTTGAAAGGACACTGTTTGAAAAGAAGGACAAAGTTAAATTATTGTTCAGGCACTATTGCTGGATTAATTTTTTTTCCTGAATGAGAAGACTATGGCCTGGTATACTGAGCAAGGGCAACACGTGGTATGAAGTGTAGAAAAGACAATTAGACGGTTACTGAGTTCAGAAAAAACTTCTTTGATCCATATTTTCAGTAGTAAAAATGCAGTAGGATGCACAAAATTCATGTTCACTTTACTGGGCTTCTGTAAAGCATGATGTAAGTATGGTAATGGGTGATGCAATTTCCATGACTCTGTAGTTAAGCAGTGTCCCAGTTGCTGGATAATTGCCATCAGTGCTTGTATTGCCCTGGAAAAAGAGCAAAATATATATAAAATCTGTCCTCTTAATGTCACCGAGAGTTGTCAAAGCTTGGGAGGCCAGTTATAGGATAATTAAATAGCTTATTCACTGTTCTTTTCATTATGCTTCTCTCTGTTAGAATTCAGAGATCCTAAGGCAGGCAGTCACATTGTGTTGTGATGCTGTGCTTTAGCATTCAATGAAATAAAAGGTAATTCAGTGTTAGTTGAGCTGTAATCACAAGCTTTAACACATTCCATGGGTGCTATTTCATTTAAATTAAATCAGTCACAACTTTGCCTTTCTTAACCAGCAGCTATATTAATCATAATTTCTGATAAACTTCTGTTTTGAGAAGGTGAAGAAGAAACAAAAGAAATGCAAATAAATTTGCATTTTCATCCTATTTAACTCAATATGGGGTTTTTAATTCTGTAATGTGAATTTGTTTTCTGTAGTGCATTGTGTGTTTGTTTAGGAAAAATTGTTTTCTTTAAGCTTTCATGTCAGAACCTTATTCTGAATGGTACTTCTGGAACATTTAGGGGACAGTCAGTAGAAGTGAGTTTTCAAGCACTACACCTGGTTTATGTACAAAACCAAATATTAGCTCAGTGGTCAGAACTCTGGATCTATCTTAAAAGAAGAAATGTGGTTTTCTGAGTCTTCTCCATGTCCCTGCACACTTCATAGAGAGGCAAGGTACACTTTACACAGCTGGTGTTACAGACACTTTGAAAAAGGTACAGAAAGAAATTAAATACACATGGTAAGTATATGATAGGATTTTATAAAATTTGAGTAGCCCAAACAAGAGTAGTGCCTTGTTTGTCATTCGCTGCACCAGTTTCAGAACTGGGAAACATCAGGTGAAACTCATGTGATGGGTTCAAGAAGAATGAAGATACTTTTTCAAACAGCTCAAAGTTAAGCACTGCTTGTAGGGTATTGTGGACACTAATATGTCCTTGGATTCAAGGAGTAGTTAGGTAAATTCATAGAAGAAGAATGTGTCTGTGGCTATTAGGTAGAAACACATGACTACTGCTTCAAGAAGTTCATAAACCACAAATTGCTTGGAGGTTGGCAGAATATTATGGGGAATGCATCACTATGTGTTTGGCCTGTTTGTTTAGTGTTCTCCAGCATCTGCTGCTGGCTGCTGCTGGAAATGAAATGGTGCAGTAGTATGGCCTTTAGTTTGACTCAGTGTAGATGTTCTTGTGCTTTTATTTGAAGGCAGACTAAATCTTTCTGTAGCATAAAAGAGAGTATTTTAGGAGGAGGTCAAAGATCTGCCCTGGAATCCTTCAGGAATTCTTACAGTACTGCTAAAGAGAAATTAAAAGTTGGTGTCTTTTTTCATTTGGTTCTTTTAAGGCTTTCTTCTCAAAACTTTTAAGGGCAAAGAAAAAAATAAGGTGGATTTGGAGAGTGGTGGTTCTTCTTTGTTTCCCTGTCCTATGTAACAGGCAGAAACAGAAAGATCAGTGGGGTGCCCAAGATCAATGCAGAATGTAAGAGAGCTCATACAGAGAGATCCAAGCAGACTACCCAGAAGCTCACTGGAAGTGGTGGAGCATGTACACTTTTATTGTCCCTCACTTCTCTGTCAGGCACAGTACCACTTTCCACAACATGCAAAGCACATGCAGACTTAACTAGAGTCCTGTAATTTTGGGCTGAGTCAATGCCTCCATCCTCCTAAAGCAACCAAGGAAAAAAGGTCGTTGCTCTCAGTGAAGTCAGAAAAGGTGATGGCAATGGGAAGAGGTTACAACACCTACTTTCCTTCCATAAGCTGCTTTCCTGTGCCATCACAGCTGCTGGCAAAGTACAGTAACTGGGATTTGTGCTTGCCTCAACACGTGTACATGCATTCTGTTTGCATCCTTTGTTTCCAATAGTTGATCAAGTTCTAATTTCATGTCAGCAGTTCTTTTCTCTACCAACAACAGAAAGTTCTGCATGAAGTAATCCAAGTCTTCTTTTTGTGCAGCTTCTCCCCCCATCCTTTAAAAATTCTGAGGGAGAAGGTCCCAAAATAGCCATTGTTTCCCTCTGAAAAAAACACCCAAGAATCACCTGCTTTCTGACACTCTTCATTTTTTTTGTAATGTAAATTTGCCTTTGCTTGGGCACTTTTCTCATTACTGTTTTAGCACAAAGTTCCCAAAAGTATATTGTTCACAATTGTCTAATTTAGAGAGAGAGTAGGAAAACCTCTTGTGGGATGAGTTCATGGCAGTCTCCAAGCAAAGTGCTGGGGCTGGTGCTTTGGGCAGGATACTTCACACAACCACCAAGGTTCTCAGGGACCTGCTGTGGCCTCGTGGGTGAAAGGGCAGGAGCAGCCCAGGGCAGGGAAGGTTCCTGCCAAACTGTTTTAGAGAAGAATAAAATCTTAGACTAGGCTTGGGTGCATCAGTTTCAGCCTTGAATATAATGGATGCAGAGAGTATTGTGAGTGCCTGTGCTTAATACAGAGACCATTAAGGAATGGGAAACTATGTAAGGTATACTTTAATTTTTTATACAGTGACCAGTAACATCCTGTTCTTTGAGCTGGTGCATGTGAGAGAGTTTGAGGTGTTTTTTAAAACCGGGTAATTATATTCTAATTTAAATTAAAATTTCACATTAACATCTGACAGGCTTTCAAATATTTTTATGAGCTCCTTGGAAACAGCAATACCTTTCTCCTCCTGGAGACTGTCTTTAAAAACAAACCTATGTAGCAATACCCAAGTCCTTGCTTAGTTGTAATTTGACTAGTTCAAACTGAGATGTAACACACTGTCTTAGGTATTTTGATTCAAAAAGCAGTTGTGCTGTTTGAAACAAGTACATTCTGCTTAACAAGGAGTGAGAGAGATATCTTTATTATAAAAGAAGTAAATGTTTGGGGTTTCTTTTGTCAGATCTCAGTATTGTTAAACTTACTGATTTATTGTAATACTTTTGCCAGTCTGTTTAACATTCTTAGTTCTTGCAGTCTTTCCTAGGCTGTTATAAACTTTGCTGTGCTCACTTGGCCTGTTCTGTAATGCAGGTGCTGCAAGTGGTGGTTTTTATGTCAGCTCATGTTCTGTGGGATAACCATGATGTTCCAAGAGGGAGCTAGAGAGCTATGAAATAATAAACCCCCAGGAACTGTCTGTAACCCTCTGTTTCTCAGATGAATAAAAGTAACCTGTAAATGTTTTTCCCATTTCAACTTTGTTTTTCAGGTGTCTATTGATGGAAATGACAGTGTTAGTAGCACAGGAATTATAAGTGAAAATGAACAAGATAAAAAAATGCAGGTATGTGCTTAATGCAAAATAATTAAAGATACTTATTTCTTTTGTCTTTTCTGCCCAGCAGGGTGCATGATAGGGAGCCCTGTAGCCATGAACTGGGGTTTGCTTCTACCTTTCAGAATTTGTAGATTTCAAACTACACAGATAGATTAAATTATCTCCCTCTGTACAAGATCCTGTCACAAGAGTTTTAAAAGATCTTCTAATACTTACTGGTTTTCCTTTTAAAAGGTAATTAAAAATTATGTTGTCTTTCTAAGATTTTTCAAGCTGACCTGAGTATTTCATCAATAAGAGTGTAAGTATTTCAGAAGTTCTTTTGCAGAGAAGGAGCTGACTTTTGATAGTATTTAAAAAAGAAAAATGCTGTCTCAGTTAATAAATTTCTTCTAGGAAAGACCATTCAAGTCATAGGTCTGGGACTGTTCTCTCTTTAATGAATTATTTTGATTCCACTTGCCCTGTTAGGGTCCCTGACCTTTATAGCAGGATTTATAAGGAATCAGTAGTTAAGAGTGTTGCTCCCAAAAAAATACTTCAATTTTTCTTCTTCTGGATCCATATTGTTAGTACGTAGAAATGTAAAAACCTTTAAATGTGAAAAGATTAATGTAAAAGTTCAAAGGGTAATGGAAAATACAGGTGCAACTTACCAAGTCTCAAGCTTTTTCCCCTGGGATCCATAAAATTATGTAATGAGAATGGTATTTGGCATCGTAATGTATTTTATTAAAGGTAAAGACAAGGAAAAATGCATTCAGGGCTTCAAATATACAACTAAAATAATACTAAAACCTCTATATCCTCACATGTTCAGATGACAAAATCAAAAATGGAAAAGTCATTGAATTGAGAATGGGACATCTCTGGGCAAACCTTTTCTCCTTTTTGCTTAATTTAAGAAATAATGAAGTAGACAAGGAGGAAAAATGTTTTCTTCCAAGATCAAAATACATTATCTGTGAAAGGAATAATTATAGGCTCATCTCTCACAGTTAGCTCAAATTTTCTGTTTTTAATTTTTTACAGGTTAAATCCCACAATATTTAAAGCTGCAGACACTCTACTTTTGCCTGTGTGGCATGACTGTGGAAGGAGAGAATAACTAATACTTGCATTATTTACTGTATTGGACCATGTTCCAGAAAATGAAATTAAGAAATTCAGAGGGTTTGCACTTGTAGGTTGGAATAGAGATACAACTCCAATGAAAGGCAAAATTCAAGGAGGAGTAAGATAAAATTTTCATTAGTTTTACCTGAAGTAAGAGCCTATTAAGCAAAATTACCTGTAATCAGTATCCAGCTAAATATTGATTTTGGCCTCAGCCCCAAAGCAAACTGAATGTGGGCGTGGTGTTATCTTATATGGCAACATATGTGCAATATGGAAATGTGCCAATCTTATGGAGCATTATATGTTCCAAACAAAACAAGAGCTGATATTTCAAAAAGGTAGTGAGGCTTAGTCTCAAATTCTGACCCTTATAAGGTGACTAAAGTTGGCCTTCAGTTGAAGGGGCCCAAAGCTATCAATTATGTATGAAAATATAAATCATTCCTACATCTTGATTTAAGTAGATACCTACTTGTAACTCATTCTGTATTCATATGTATTAATATATAATATATAAAATACTCTCCTGTTTAGATGTAGAATTAAATAGGTGTATATTTATAAACTTTGTAAGTCCACAGGGAACAGAACAGATGTCACACTGCTAAGCAGTCAGTCAGACTTGCCTGTGGTTAGTTAGGTGTTTCAGCAGAGAAAAAAAGCATAAAACCTCCTTGTGATTTCTACATGGGAAAACAAAAGGCTCAGTGTACCCAAATGGATATCTCACTATTTCCCTTCTAACCTGTCCTACCCATCTGTCCATAATACACACTTTGGTTATATGATTCTGCTTTTATGTGTGCAATAGAAACACCTGATCCAAGATCTTTGTTTTTCTCCTGTGTTACCTCTATGAGGTCAGGATGCATTTGTGATCTCTTAACAATAGGGGGGTTAAATTCTATTTGTTTATTCATTCTGTTTAAAAGTATTTGAAATACTCATTTCCTCTCAGTGAGTTCCACATTATTAGAAAGGTGCTTCCTCCCCAGTTTTTGTATCCATCTTAATATTGGTGAGATTATGGCTGGTTATTTCCTTGTAGATATCAGCACATTACAGAATTGTTTTCATTTTCTTTTAAACTTCGGCGTATTTGAGCTTTATGGCAGAACTTAGCAAGTATATACATATTTATATGCTGGAACAACAAAGAAATAGTAGTAGGTTTACTGATAGAAAAAAAAATAGTGCTTCAGTGCAGGTGCTCAACCAGGCATATTCTTCATGATCCTTAATGTATTGAAGTGATTTCTGTGATTCATGCTGTCATAGGTTAAACAATACTATCAGTAATGGGCTTCTTGATCCAAGGAGGTGGGTTTTCTCTGTGGTTCCAGAGAAGATTTTCTGAAGTGATGGGGTTGAACATTTCAGCTGAATAAATTTTTTTTATTGAACTTTGCTCCTTTAGTCTTAAGAACGGTCTGAAGGTAACGAGTTATTCCATCCTCTCTGAAGAATCTGTAGGAAAGGTGTTAGCAGTCAAATTTGTGATTTCTCTGAAAGAGGAAATAAAGGTCTGTGTGCTGTAGCAGAGCTGCAGTCTCTCTGGTATGAGAGAGTTGTGGTGGGAGGGCTCAGATGACTGAAGTGCTGTGGTGATGGATCCTGGCTCTTTAAAAGAGCCAGGTGGGAACAGCAGGACTGCACAGGGCTTTGGGATGGGAGATGGCTCAGAGCAGTGTGAGTGCTGAGGTGGTGACTGTCTGCCACAAGGTCATGATCAGGAAGAAGATGAAGCCTTCTTAAGACAACTGGAACAAGCCTCATGTTCACAGGCCCACATCTTCACGAGGAATTTTAACATCCTGGGTATCTGCCAGAAGGGCATCCCAACAGGGCATGTGAGGAGCATTCTGGAGTTCAGGGATGGCAATGGGCAATCAAGAGCAAGTTACTGAGCAGCTGGCAAAGGGAGACACTTTGCAGAGCCTCAGTTGCCAAGAAGAATTTGTTGGGAATGTGAACGTTCAGTTGGGAGCAGACTTCAGGAGTCTCATCCTCTGAGATATTCAGAACCCATTTGGATGTGGCTGTGAGCAACCTGCTGCAGCTGACACTATTTTATGCTGGAGTATTGTCTCCTCATCCATCCTGTGAAATGTTCTTTTGACAGTTTGGAGTAGAATTGGATCTGTAACAAAAGGGAGGTGATTTAAAAAGACAGACAGTATAAAATAGTCTCAATTGCTTTGCACAGAGCTGTATCAAAGTGCTGATGTTTGGGTTTCTGCCTCTGTGTTCAGTCTGTATGAATGTTTCTTGCATGTCAGTGTATGAAGGAGCCTGTACAAGGGGTTTCAGTTGCCTCCTGAAGCTGTGCTGTTTGTTTTCCTGTTGTCATGCCAGAAGGGAGAGTAGAACCTAGCTCACAACACTCAAATTAGCTTAATCAAAATACATGCATGGCAGACCAAGTACAAAGTGCTTTCCTTCATTTTCACAAAGTGCTCATTCTAAGGACATTTAATTATTGTTTGGCCTTTCTGTGAACTTATATTTGAAGGTGGTCTGATTTATAACTAATTTCCCTTAGGAACAGATCTAGCACCTCAGATACAATCTAAGACTTGTCAGACTAATTTGGTCATTTTACCACTATGCTTATATTTTAATTATTTGTCTTTGTTACTTGACTAATTAACGCAAGTTTTAAATTTGCTAGGTACAAGTAAATATGTTTTACAGTTTCCATCGTCATTTTCAATTATTTATTTTTAGTTTATTTATTGAGGATGCAGAAATACATGGCATAGCAAAGCAAAGAGAAACAAAAGAAACCTGTCAGAATCAGCTCTGGCTTGATAGCAAAATAAAGTGTGTAACTTCTCTGATCCATTTTGGTTGTTGTTTTTTTAGTATATGGTTGTGGTTTTTTTAATTTTTTTTTCTCTTTCACTTAAGATTGTCTTGCAAGGGCATGGAACAAGAGTGACTGCAAAATCTCAACAGACTGGAGAGAAAGCCTTTCGCTGTGATTATGATGGCTGTGGAAAACTGTACACAACAGCTCACCATCTTAAGGTGATGAGATGTAAAATGTGCATTGCTACTTTGTAGATAAGATGTTTTGGAAAGTTATGTGGTTAAAAGTCATAGACATTGAGAGAGCCAATTGCAATGGAGCTGTTCTGTCAAAAGTTAATTGGATTGATTTTACAGTAATTGGCTGGTGCTCAGCTGAATTTACTTGGTGTTCTGGGATCATGTTCAGCTGCTGTATTGCCAGCATGTTGAGGTTGTTTCCACCAGCAGTGTCACAGAAGTTCTGGAATCCAGCATTCGCTTTATCAACTTTACATGTTGCATGATCATGCAAAAATTGCAGGTTTTGAAATATTTCACCATCATAGTACAAAGTGAGACTCTTCAAAACTGATATTCAAAGTGAAAAGCTGGAACATCTTTTCTTCGCAGATGGCAACTTCCTTATTCTCCTCCTTTTTTAAAATTAAGTAAAGGAATTACTGAAATGGTAAAAGGTATAGGGCTCACATTCCAGCTGAGGCTGGCATAATCCTTTGCTGATGAGGTGACCTCCCAGTGCTGCTTTGTCTCTGCCTGCAGGAGTCAGTTGGCTTTATGAGCCACTTGCTAAAAGGATGTCCTTGCTGTAGATGTTTCATGCAGTGTAAGAGCTTCATTGGAAGCATTCAATGGAGTCAAAAGTCATATAGAGAGTGGGCTCTGAGGCATATTTACCTCCTGTCTTTAATGTAGTGCATGATGGCAACTCTGCATGTATACCTACAGAAGTGTTTTGTGCCAAGCTGACTGGCAGGATCAGGTTAGACCTTGGAAAGAGACATCTTTAGTTTTAGGGAAAACGTTGTTACCATATTTCATTATGTTTTCATCACTGATATAAACAGACACTTCAATGTGCATCTTAGTAAGATAAATAAAATATGTTGCCTTTGAGAATGAGCTGTTTCTGTGCTGAAGTAGCCAGGTCCAACATTTCATTAAGTCACTGTATTGGATGTCAACAGGTGCATGAAAGGTCTCACACAGGAGACAGACCATACCAGTGTGAGCATCCTGGATGTGGCAAAGCCTTTGCAACAGGTAATCTTTTGCAGACTGGCTCCTCCTGCTTGTTAATGTTTGTCTGTGAATAAAGTAAGTTGTTAATATTGCCTGTTTTAACTGCTAAGTTGGTTGGGACAACTGGAAAAAATAAGTCATCTTTTCAGCTAGTGTAGCAATAGAAAGGACAGAGGATTTAATTCTTACTGATGGGGGAAAGCACTCAATGCTTCCCTCACTCTTCACCTGTCATCTACATCAAACTAAATGTTAAAAAATAGGTCTTTTTCACCGTTAAACTAATAGCAAAAGTTAAATGAGGTGATAATAGAAAGCTGAACCTCTAGGCTAGGGGCAGATTCCTGATCTTCTGGTCTAAACTTGAAAAGGACCTTCGATAGAAGATGCTAGTTTAAGTGTTCTTTATTGAATTTATATCAGAGTGACTTCTGTCATGAAGTGAGCTCTCCATTTGTACAGATTACTCTGCTCATAAATGATGCTCTCCCTGAGATTGAATTTGATTGTGCAAAATGCAATTTTCAGGAATGACACATGGAGGAAAGTGGAAGAGCAAAACTTGTTTCAAATTTTATTCTTTTACTTGGAATGTAAATTAGTATCATGCTTAGAAAAGTCAGGCTCTGTTTTGTTTAAATAAGGTATTTTTGAAATAACTTCATCTGATCTAATACATTTGCTACAATTGCTTTGAATAGAAACAAGCAAAATAAATACTGATGCAAAAAGTCAAAAAGGAAGCAACCACACTTTTAAAGGGCTGCACCTAAGTTTAACTGCATAGTGTTTGTAAAGGGATTTCAAAACTATGTAATGAAATATTCTCTTGCTTTGCAACAGACCAATGTATGGCTATAAACAGTTGTTTGTTTATAAATACTGTATTTTTGATCAGAGCCATTGTACTACTGATTTTCAACAATCTTTGCCTTGAACAAAGTTCACTTTAAGTACTGAGTCCTCGTTGGTTTAAATGCTAAGAACTCTCCTGGCTTGGGTCATGAAATTGCATTTATCTTAGATATAAAAGTGAATTAATGCTCAGCTTGGTTCACATGCCTCATGCTTTTAAAAACATCAAGAATAGGAATTTCAGCTGTTTGGCGGAGAACCCTCTGAAATTAAAGCAGATACCATTTTCTTACAGACTTCATTTTGTAGAAATGCAAACATCAGTTGTGGGTACAAGTGAAATTCAGGTTCATTTTCTAAAATGGCTGTTTCAGGCTACTTTAGTCATTATCTTTTCAGGGAAGGGCTGAAAGGAAAATCTTGGTTAAATGCTCGTTGTAAAATAACTTATGCAGGGCCTGATCCAAAGTTCACTTCAGACTGGTAGAGTTTTTGATGATGATGAGTTCCTAAAAGTAATCTTAAAGAGAATGAGTGTCTATGACTGCTCTTGGTCAGCACCTGTATAGGTGATTTTACAGTACCTGTAAATGTGATTTTATTGCTGACTTCGTTAGTGGTTATTGCTTTTCCTATGAGCAAATAATTAAATGTCATTTTGATGACAGTAGTGGGAAGAGGTAAAAACTAGATGGGATGCACAGCATATGGCTTCCTCAGAAGGCAGAATAAATATTTGTCCACATTATAATAATTGCAGTTTATCCTTCTGAAGGGAAAGAGAAACATTATGGAAATGTATTTTCTCCAAAAATAAAGAATCAAAGAATTTCTAAACTGTTATCCAGAGTTCTGCTGCTCTGTAGGGTAGAATGAAGAGCTCATGAAGAATGACAGAGTAAATTTTACTCATCAGCATTCCTGACTGGAATGGCAAGCACAGCTTTTGCGGGTGATGGTTCATGAGCACCTTAATGCTGTGCTGATGGCGTGCTGACATCCTTTCTGGCCCCCAGGGTATGGGTTAAAAAGCCACGTGCGGACACACACTGGTGAGAAGCCTTATCGGTGCACAGAGGAGAACTGCACCAAATCCTTCAAGACTTCCGGAGACCTGCAGAAGCACATTCGGACCCACACAGGTACTCACTGTCAGCACACATTCCCTTTTTTGTTTATTCACCTAGGTGGATTTTTAGTTTTTTCTCTCTCCTCGTTCTGTGACTTTATACTGACAAAATCAGCCTGTGTACATTCTCTTTCTGAAGCCCAGTGAGCTCAGCAGCATTTTAGCATGGTAAGCATGCACTGCAAATCCAAGTGCTAAAGCATTCACACTGCTATTGCAAATGTGCTTTTAGCAGTGCCTCACTTACATTGTCACTGAGTCACTCGCTGTCTTTACAGTTTCATCTGCAGCTGTAACAGAACAAGGAACGTTTCCTCAGTAATCTGTCTTGCCTTTTAGAAATGGCTTCGGTGTTCCTCAGTTTTGGTGCTTTAATTTAACTCGTGTGCTAGAGTCATGAAGGTTGATATTCTGAGCTTGTTATCCTCATTTCCCGTCTCTTCATCATCCAGCAGAAAAACAAAAATATTATAGAAAACCAGCTGTTACTAAAACTTGCAAAGCCACAAAAAATAAAATCTTACATTTTGTCTAAAAACATGAAATTGAAAGCCAAACCACAAATTCTAGACAGCACACACTACACTCTGCAAAACTCTGTGGGTGCACACACGTAAACAAGTTTGAACAATGTCTTCTTTGTTCCTGTGATCTTCCAAAAGGAAAAAAAAAAAAGAAAAACAACCCTTGAATGTAGGAAGAACAATCTATCACTTGCTAACATATTCCATTAAATATATTTATGTCTCTGCTAGAATACTGATAAGCTTTTCCACTGAACTGTCTGAATCTTAGTGAGTCAACAAGAAAAAACAAAAGATAGAGGGGTTTGGATATTTTTCAAAATAAAAATAACAGTATGGGAGGCTGGGATGTAAATACAGGCAACAGAAGTTGTAAAAACTCAGGATTACATTAAGGGATTTCTGCTTTTTTTTAACTTTTGTACACAAAGAGAATCTGTTGGGATTAGTGCTATCTTCATTTTCAAACATCAGGATGAACACGTATCATCTCAGCTTTAGAAGGGACTGTTGATATGCACTGCATCAAGTACAGACGATGAACTGAAAGGTTTCTGTAGTGTAGGACAATTTCATTAGCTGTGGACTGTTTTCTTTACTTCTTTATGGCCACAGAATGTGTGTGGTAATTTAATCTATGTCTAGCAGTTGAGACAAAACACTTGAGCCAGCCCTATGTAACCTACCCACCTGCACAATATTAGTAATAGAATCATCATTTCCCAGCAGCCCAGGGGCCAGAGGTGTCTTATTTGAGATCTATTAGTGTTTTCAGGAAGTTAAAGAATGAGGAGAAAATTGCAGCAACTGCTTTGTGCAGGTGGAGGGAGCAGTGTGTGCTCATGCCTTGTGCAAGCTGCAGCAGGGCGCCCGGGGGAGGCAGGTCTGGGCTCTCCCACTCTCTCCCAAGGCTCAGAAACCTTTCCCTTCCTTTAGTAGGTGCATCAGATCAGAGCTTTCTTCATTTTCTGCCTGTTTTAACCAGAAGTGACTCTTCCTCTCTTTGAGTAGAGTCAAGTCTCGCTTTCAGTGCCATCAAATGCTTACCTCGGCTTTCTCCACGACTTCCCCAGACACAACTCTGGGATCAGAAAAGCTGCTGTGGATGGAACCTCGTGCTGCAGAGCTTCAAGGGCTTTGCATTTCTAGAGCTGGAATTCTCTGTCACCTGGAAACAGGTCGCTTTGCTAGGAGGCACATTAGAATTTGAAAAGGCCCCTTCAGGGACCGGTCTGGTGACATTCCTGCGGGCATTGTTTAAGAGTGATCTGTTGTGGTTTCTAGTGCCGGGTCTGTTGCTGGGTGGGGTTGGCTCTGCAGCCCTGCTGCTTTCAGACGTGTTTGGGGTCCTGGCTGAAGCAAGGATTAGGGCAGCCATGGTAACACAACACTGAGTCGTGTACGGGGAATACACACTGCCTTGGCAAGAAGCTGGAAAACCTTCCCAAAACAGCTGCCCGAAGGAGTGAATAGTAGCTTCCTCTGCCAAGGAACGAACTGCTTTGGAGTTTCGTGGTATTACTGTCTATCAGGACATTTGTTCTTTTATTTTTAAGTGCCTATTGTTGCATCTATAGTGGTGGTCTGCTCTCTCTTGCTCTCAGATTCTGCTCTTTGGTAAGCAGCACAGTGCGTGGAACGTACTTGGCTCTAGAAGTGGGAAATTATACCAGAACAGCCTATCAGTGGCTCCAACGTCTCCAAATTTACCCCCCTTTGCTCTCCTTCTCCGTGTGCTTTGATAGATCTGAAAGGTCAGGGTTATTGGAGTGTTATTGGTTGGCCTTGTCTGCTATTCACAGTGAAATTCTTCGGTGCAGTGATTTAAGTTATTGTGCTTAAACTTGTATTACACTAAGAGATTTACTCTGAAAGAAGCTGTATTTGTGATTTGCTTTGGTCTGGGGGTTTGAAACTTCAGTTTCATGGCTGCTTCTCTTTAGAAAGTTTGCTCTTTTTTAAGGTTAAGTGCTTTCTATAACAAGTTTTACTAATCCATGTTTAACTAATCTTGGTTATATGTTAAATCATGAAGGTATTTTTTTTTCATTTTAAGAATTAATAATTGTCAAATGTTAATGGTATCATACACTTGGTTTGGATAAAATATATATGAACTGGGGAGGCTGTTAAATAATTGTTACATTATGGGCAGTGTGGACACTAATCCAAGCAACTGAGTCTGTTCTATACATGTTAATGTATTAACCTAAAGGCTTCATAATTTAGCTTACAGACTATATGGTTTTCCTGGATTTTATTAGTTTGGGCTAAACTAGAACACTCCACAGTGACGAGTTCATGGTATTTCTGACTGAGGATCTCAGAGATAAAATTAGGTAGCTTTAGGTTTCTACATTCAAGTCTAAGTGTAATTTAGGAGTTTCATTCTTTTGTGTACCTTTTCTTGTCTTCTTTTTCAGGTGAAAGGCCTTTTAAGTGTCCCTTTGAAGGATGTGGGAGGTCATTCACAACGTCTAATATTAGAAAGGTTCATATCAGGACACACACAGGCGAAAGACCTTATTACTGTACAGAGCCAGGATGTGGGAGAGCTTTTGCCAGTGCAACTAATTATAAGAATCATGTGAGAATACACACAGGTACATGAGTGATTTGTTGTATTTTGAAGTGGAATGTGCTTGGCAGAGGCTGTGTCATTCTTATGAACAATGTTTTGGTGTGTTGTAACTTGGTACAGTCATGTTTATATGACTTGGCTTGGTAATTCTGGTTGGGCCTCCTCTCCCCTCAGCTGAGGATATTTAAGCAATCAGATTTCCCACCTTGCTGTCAAGGCAGAATAATTTTGGTTTGGATTCAAAGGTTTTTAAACTGGACACTGGGCTGAATCCTTAATATGATTCTGGGGCTTGCCTCCCTTTTGAGCTGTTTCTTAAATAAATACCAGTAAAGGACAAGGCTGAGCTTAACTTTGGCTCACTGTTATGAGTCACCCTTTCATCCCAGCTGTATTTTCCTTGCTGCTAGAACTGTGGTCAAAACTTCCTTTTTTATAGACTAAATGTGAAATTACTTATGTAACTTGATTTTCAGAGTTAGTGAACAGAAATAATAAGTGCAAATTTGTAGACTCTAAAATGTAAAAGCCAGTGATAGCCATATCAGCTTGGTACCATTATATGTTTTATAGAAACACAGGCAAGCTTCATAGAGGGATGTTTTGTATCTCAGTTTATATTTTTAGTTAACGATGTAATTTGGACACTTGTTTCATTGATTTTTAAATGGAAGGTGGTTTTATATGAAACCATAATTGTTTGTACACGTGCTTCCTATGGATTTCCTCAGAGCTTTCAATACTCAAAAGTGATACTAGTCAATCAAAATATCTGACCATCGAGGAAAACTATGGGGCTTCCAGTACCAAAAGAAGAAAATTCTTAGTACAACGACAAACTGAAATTGCAGCTTTCAGCCTGTATCATTCTGCCTTCATCAGAAGAATGTTTCAGATGGAATGACAGGGAGAAAAATGGGCCCAACTTTTACTGGCAGTAATTCTTAAAAAAAGACAGGGTTGAGCTTCTCTGTTGTCTTTGAAATTAAAGTATGGTTGGTAATGAGGGTTTGTTCCTAACTATGATTTCCTGGCAATTTTTCCTGTGCATCTTGAATAAAATTCTCTTTATACCTTTTGTTTTCCTGTGCAGGGGAGAAGCCCTATGTCTGTACAGTTCCTGGCTGTGACAAACGTTTCACAGAGTATTCCAGTTTATACAAACACCATGTTGTACACACTCATTCCAAACCATACAACTGCAATCACTGCGGGAAGACCTACAAGCAGATCTCTACCCTTGCTATGCACAAACGGACAGCACACAACGACACAGAGCCCATTGAGGAAGAACAAGAGGCTTTCTTTGAGCCACCTCCAGGTTAGAATTGCAACCTTTGAATCTCTAGTTGTAAAAATAAAAAAAATGGGCTGGATGGTATTTTGCTGGGGGATTTTGATAGCCAAGGAAATTAAAACATAGATAAAAAGTTAAATTACTTAATAAAGATATCTTAATTTCTCTGTAAGACTTTTTAGGGTGGTAGGCAACTTGTAAACAAAAGTTGCATGGTAATTGGCCAGATAATAAAGTAATTTATAGCAGTCACGGGGTTAAGAGAGAAATTTGAGTTGCAGTCTCAGCAAACCTGCTGAAAACATGAATGTGGGAAAGGGACCAGAGAGACTCTAAGCTGATTACAACTTACTGGACTTCTGTTAGGGATTTTTCAAAGACATATATATATGTGTAACACCATGGCTGGTGACAATCTTTTGTGTGGGAGTAAAAGCTCTGCTTTGAGTAAAAAAAATCTGGTTTTGCTGCACATTGATATGGGCTGGTTTTGCTGTGGTTTAGAGCAGTTTCTGTAAACTGTTCCAGAGGCAGAGATGAAAAGGAGCTGCTGTGCTGCAGTACCCCTCAGAGTATGCTGTTCATGGTATCATGAGTATTGAACCCTGTGACTATAAAGGAGTAGACTGAAGGAAATACTGTGATAGGACAAACGCCACTTGTCAAATTGTGATTTTTAAATGTGCCTGATGATTGGAAGTATCCACACAAACTGTTTGGGTTAGAAAAGCTGTTTTGCTACCTGTTTGTGGGAAACTGCACTGAATGCCTCAAGCAGACTCACTATAGCTTAATTCCTTGTTTTAAAGGAACGATAAGATTCATTTGCTGAGGTTAAACATTTATCAAGATAATAAATTTACTGAAATCTTCACACAAAGGCATCACTATGTTCTTCTGCATGTTTGTTAATTAATAACTTTTAAAAAAAGAATTCCAGTTGTGTTTGCATGGAGTCCCTTGCATGGAGAGGTTAACATTTAATGAATAAATTAGAAATGTTTAATATTTGCTTACAAACTAAATGTATATGTAGTATTTATGTGTCTTTAAACTCATTCCTAGAAGATTATACCCCGTGTTCCCAAAATAAGACTTTCTGACTTGCTTCTGGTATCTTTCCTTGTTTTTCTCATCTTTTCACTATTTTTTTTTTCTGTTGGAGTGTTTAAAACCTTCAGACAAGACTGGCACTTAATCCTGGTCATTTGCTCTCCTGGGAACATTTAGAGTATGGAAAGTATCCTCTTGCCTTCTTTGTATCCCATAGGTCAAGGTGAAGATGTGCTCAAAGGCTCACAGATCACCTACGTGACAGGTGTGGAGGGAGAAGATGTCATTTCTGCACAGGTTGCTACAGTTACTCAGTCGGGATTAGGCCAGCAAGTAGCACTAATATCCCAGGATGGAACCCAACATGTAAGTAACTGCACTGTTCAAGTGCTGACAAAACCATGCTGAGAATTGAAGCACAGGTTTGTAGCTTCTTCATGGGCTCTCTGAAGTCACAGAGGATTCTTGATTAATGTTTATGGGTTTCTTAAAGAAAGAAGCTACTTTGGAGCTGTGTCAGGGCATTTTTAGGCTTGTGCCTCCTATGGAATACCTAAGTGAAACCACATATTCTGACATGTGAAACTGTATTAATACAAAATTAGGGGATTGGTCTCTCCTCGTTATCTTTGTCCCTCTGAAAAGGGCTGTTTTAACAACTGTTATATAAACAGCCTGTTTCTGACTTTTCTCACAATTCCCAGATTATGCTGTTAATGTCTGATGGGCATCTTCACTGTCCTGTCTGCACACACTCTGGGGTTTGAGGGGTGGGAAGTCTTTTCAGTCCAAGTGCTTCCTTTACAAGTAGTTTGGTTGGTAGTGTGCAGTTTCCAACATAAACTAAAGGATAAGGAATCCTTTGATACTGTTTTCCACTTGAACATTCCTATGGCTGTCTTTTTTTAATGTTTTCTTTGGATACGTATTTTTAAGGATTTCATGAGAAATTTCTTTGGAAGGGGATTTCAGCACAACTCTCTTGATTCCCTGTGGCAGTATATTGAAGGCTTTTGGGAAAAAGTTTCTGTATCAGCTGGCAGGGCAGCTGAGATACCAGTAACATATGAAAGATATATTCTGAATTCAGACTGAAATAAAATATCCAAGGGGCCTGTTATATTGCCAGCTCTGTACATTGCAGCAATACTAAGTAACTGGCATTTTTACCCTCTGAAATGAAGGCCTGCAGAAGCCTTGACATAGAATTCTTACATTTAAATTATCTTTCAGCTTGACTTTAGTTCTGGGATTTATTACCTTGTAAATCAGACATCAAATTATATATCTGATGCCCTAATGCATTTATACTGGAGACATCAGTAATTTATATCATTAATCTGTTATGGATTGTTTATTTGTGGTTTAAATTCTAAGCCCTCGTAGGCCTCTTTAGTATTTCCATCAAGATCAAAGTATGTCAGGTGGTGCAGCCTTGAATCCCATTGACCTCTGTGTAAGACACATGCATAGATAATCTGTTATACTGTTACTTGGGATACACTGATTAACGTGGAGTTGTAGGCTCTGGGATTAAGAGTGCAGCCTCTGAGAGCCATATTGTTTTCTGTAGACAGGTAAGTGTATCTGAAAGGTCATGAACTGTTAGATCCCAGCCCGTGAGGCAGATGGCATGAGGGCTCTGCCTGCAGCAGCAGTGAAACCCTTCCCTGGCTGAGGAGGTGCTGTGTGTTGCAGGTGAACATATCCCAGGCTGACATGCAGGCCCTCGGCAATACCATCACCATGGTGACACAGGACGGCACCACCATCACCGTCCCCGCCCACGACGCCGTCATCTCCTCGGCGGGAACGCACTCGGTGGCCATGGTCACCGCAGAGGGCACCGAGGGCCAGCAGGTGAGACACGGGCCCTTGAGGAGCTGCCATTGTCACCTCCTGTCACTGAGGGAGGTTTATCTCAGCGCCTGGCCTACACGTTCCCCTCACAAGTGCTCTAGTGCTGTACGTCAGCAGATGGTGGAATGTTTTAAAAACAAGTGGGCACCAAGAAAAAAATCTGAGGTACCAGTCCAATGATTCATTTAGGTGTCTGTAAAATAAGACCTTGAAATGCCAAGCATTTTCCCCAAAGTCACACAGCAAATGAGTGGCAGAACTAAGAACAGAATCCAGTATGAACTGCAGTTTCATTGGTTAATATTATGGGACTGTAATTTATTTGGCAGATGGGAAACATTTGTGTAAATATATATCTGTGAGTTGGTTTTTAATGTACAGATAAAACAGCTAACTTTTTAGTACAAATATGATGTTATCTTTAAGTTAAAATGCATTCTACAGTTCTAAAATTACAGCACGTGAAAATGAAGATAGTTACTAATCTCTGTGTAGATAATCACAGGTCTGTAGGTGCATTTGTTGAATTGCTGCAGTCCTGAGGATATTCATATTTTAAGAACTAGTAGATAATTTGGAGAACACAATTGTGGCAACTTTTCCGTTGCACAATACAATTATGCTCATGAACAATCCCAGCTTAGACTGTAACTGTGAAGGCAGTGGTGGTAGGAGCTGAGGAGCAGGAACAGATCTGCCAGGCAGGTGATTCTGTCCCTTTGTCTTGAAGGTTGCAATTGTGGCCCAAGACTTAGCAGCGTTTCACAGTGCCTCCTCAGAAATGGGACACCAGCAGCATGGACACCATCTAGTGACTACAGAAACCAGACCTGTTACATTGTTGGCTACATCCAATGGGACACAAATTGCAGTACAGGTAAGATGGGGATATAAATGGTTTTTTGAAGTGTTTCTTACTTCTAGAGCTAGAAGCTACCTATTCAGGTAACAAAATGATTCAAGTAAGTTTGGTTTCTCTGAAAAAAATACAGCCCACAACCACACGATCTCATATATAAAATAAGATACAGCGTTAGGAAGAGGAATAAACAGCATCTGATTTTCCAAATCTACTTGTAGAACTCCGAGAAAAGGGGAAGGCTGGAGGAGGGCCAAGCTTCAGGTCAACTGAGTGGTTCATGGACTCACAGACTTTCAGTGAAAAAGTCCTTTTGTTCATCCTTCAGCTTTACATACAGGGTTGACTCATATAAAGCCAAACTCTCGAGGATAAATTGCTATGAACTTGTAAAATTAGCAAATTTGTTATTTGAACCTTGAAATGCTAATAGCAAAATAGTGCAAACAGTTATATAGAAAGATTAATAATCAGAAATCTCTGGAAATAGTGACCTTCTGTTATGTGCCAAACCAGTGCAGTACAAGCAGTCTCTGTAAATAGTTCCTCACATTGTTCAAACACCATCAGGAAAAGGTAATTTCTAGGTATGAAAGAGCTCTTAAGAGCTCAGATTGAAAGGAATAGTATTAATATCCTCAAGCAGAAACGAGAGATTGTTATTTTACCCTTTGTTCAATGGAAAGTAGCAAGTCAGATGCTGTTGAAAGTTGAGAAGCTCTGAATTCTGAACTCCTCTCTTTTGAGCTAAGTTGGCACTAATCAAAACTGCCTGTAAGAGAAACCATGTCAGAAGGCAATTGTTTGCATGAGAGCAAGAAAAAAAGTAACTTGCACCCTCAGCAGTGGGTCCTTTGAATGAAAGGAAAACACTCTCTGCACTCTGCACAAGCGCCTCTTCTGCTACCAGCAATGGAGCCATTAACTTAAGTCTCTTTACATTAATTAAACTTAAAATACACAAACAGAAGAGAAAGAACACAAAATTAAAATACTATTCATTATTCCTGAGAGTTTGATTGGCTTTTCTTTTGTACTTTGATACTAATAAATTAATCCATTTGGTTTCTAAGTACTGGTAAAGCCATTAGCCTGATAGTCTTATTGAAGCCCTAACGAGGTGAAAACAGAGGTCGTGGTTTGAGTGGATCCAGAATGATATACAGTGACTGTAAAAATAACAAGTGATACTTAAAATTTTCTATTAGGTCAAACAATTTGGTTTTACCTTCCACACACTCAAATGTGTTTCTCCTGAGCCAATGGGTAATGGCCAGCTTTACATTTTTTTATGAGGTTGAGGTTGTGTTTAGTGTTCCCATGAACATATTATAAAATTGCATGGAGTCCTTCCCAAAATTGTGTCAAGTTGTCTTTATTCAGGGTTGGTTGTCTTGCTTCTGGTAGTACCAGATAATTTCCTTTCTAAACTAACTGTAGAATCAAACAGTGGCATCACAACAGCTTTTTAATGCAGCTGGGATTCTGCAATAAATATACACTTCTTCTGTAAATTAATGTCGTGTGGTGTTCCAAAGAGCTGACTTTCTGTTAGAGTTAAGAAAAATGAAGATGTTTGTTTGCTTTACCAGTGATAAAAAGTAATGCACCAACCACTGTGACTTCTGCAAGGCTTGTCTGAGCTTTGCAATACCTGCCAAGTAAAATATCACCTACTTTGTGGGTCATGAAATGTGTTTATCATGCAGCAGTTCTTTGAAGTAGCTGTATTTGGTAGTTACATAGAAACTCAGTGTAATCTCTTATCAGCAGCTATCTTAATTGTCATGATGATTAGATAGCTGCTGGTATATATTACCCAGGAGAGGTGTGACAATACTGATCACACTTATTTGGGCTGAAGTACTGTTTGGTATCTAGATCTTTGCTTTCAGATCTTTCTTGATGCATTTGTTATCCAAGTGTAACATTTTGGATTTTTTTCTGTTTAAATGCGTCTGTTTCAGCTTGGAGAACAACAGTCCCTGGAAGAAGCCATTAGAATAGCCTCCAGAATACAACAGGGGGAAACACCAGGGATTGATGATTAACTTCCAAAACTGCTACCAGAACAATAGAGTGAAAGGTATTTTATTTTCAACCAACAAAGGTCCATGCCAGCAACAGCCCATAAAAACTTTGAAGTCCCCCACTCACTGATACTGTGTACACATTTTATGCAAGAGTGAAGAACATTTTCTAAGTTTTGTGTACATAACCCTTGGAATGGACTGACATCATCTACTTCCAACCGTTGCATTCAGGAATATGGAATTAGGATTATATAGTAAACTTCCTTGTTATCTTTTCATCAGATTTCAGACTGGTCTACAAGCAAGTAAAAAATAGAAGTATTGGAATTAATTTTTAATGTCGTGTACAAATAATGAAGGCATTACTGAAGATTTCAGCTGTTTAAATAACCATTTCAGGAACCCTTACAAGTAATAAAGGCAACAAAGCCTTTTTAAATTGCATTCCATTAATGGAAAAGTCTTGGATTTTGAGCCTACTACTGTAAATCTCCGTATTTTGATTTGTTTCATACAGATTTGAATACTCTTTAGATTATCTACCCCATCTCATTCACTGTAAATACAGACTGTTAATGCTGGAAGTGCTAATTATATTATCTTTAAATTGGATTATGTACAAAGAACTGGCTGTTCAATATTAAAGAAAGTAAATCTAATGATTTTGTTTCTTTACATATTTTACTTAAGATGTTACTCTGAAATTATTATGCAATAAAATATAGCAAGATTGTATTGTTTAGATAGGATGATATTGTTGTGTGACGTATTGTTTTACTTCTTACTGAGACTGAAGTTCAAATTATTTATTTACGGCCTTGTATAAATTTTTCCAAAGTTTATTTATCATAAACTTAATTTTTTGACATTAATTTTGATCGTAATCCGTTATAGTGTGTTAAGCAAATACTGGTAATAGTTATTTCAGACATTCTAAAACACTACAAGAATGATTTTCACTAAAAGGTGAAGTTATCCATTTTCAAAAGAACTATTTTCAGATGGTGCATTTGCAGCAAAAGTACAAGTACTAATAGTCTATTTTCAACAGTTCTGAGTGCCTGCTGCTACCATTCAGCACCTAGGATGTGCTGATAATCAGTGCTTTTGAAAATCAGGACACAAGTTACTAGAAAAAAGGGATTAATGATGATGTAAGTACAATGCTCCTCTCCAACTATCATTCTGTAAAGAAAAAAATCCATTGTAGATATGTCTAACAAATACAGCAAAATGTTACTTTCTCTTTTTTTTATATATGAAGAAGTTTTTATTCTTGTTAGCAAGCTGGTTAAGCAAGTTAAAATTTTGGCTTCCTGTAAGATTCAGTGCTTATTTTAGATTAGTGTCAAGAGCACTTCTAAAACTGAAGCCTCACTTTTTGCCTTTTCAGTGGAAAGACTGAACATCCTCTGGACAAAATCTTTATTAAGGAATCCCAAGTATTGTGAGGTGCACATCCTACATGAAAAAATAAAGTCCATAACTAAGTACCTTGAGGTATTTGACCTCAGAAAGGCCAAGTTTGAATAGAATGAGTCGATTTATTGTGAATTACTGTATCAGTGTGGGTTGCAGCCTTTTATGTTTTCTACACAGAAGTCAGCTGTAAAGTGCAGTGAGAGAACACAATACTGTAGGATAGATGGGGACAAAGCAAAGGCTATTCTCTGCATAAATTACAAAGTAAAACTTGGAAACATTTAGGTTGTCTGTAACTTTTGTATAGGATTGAGGTTGCTTGCTCACTTAGGTGCCAGTTTTCCTGAAATGTTGTAAATCTTGATATCCCATGGAGATAAATGTACTATGCAAGGAGGATTAATTGCCTGTCAACTAGATCAGTTTCTTAGTACTTATCACCTTTTAGAAATTAAAGTTGTATCATTTGATGTGAATGTTCAAGGGTTTTTTTTCCTTAAATGTCATTGCTAATAGTGGCTGGAAACGGTGGCTGGAACGGTGGCTTTGACTTAGCAAAGAAATAACTTCAGTTCTTTCTTCTCATTTCCCAGGACATTTCCTGACCACTGTACAAATGTGAGTATTCTTTCTCTTTCATACAAGTTGGTTTGCTGCAAGGTGTTCACTCACAACCAGCTCAGTCAGGAAAAGTGTAGTATTTTAAAAATTATTTCTGTGACTGTTACCTTACCCGTTACTCTTGCAAAACTCCCAGGTCAAAGGTGGCGCTTCCATGTTTTGCTAGCTACCTCTACTAAGGAAAACTTGCTGAATAAATAAGATAGAGTGACCTAGACTGCTTAGTGTTTAAAGAAAAGCTGGGGTGATTATGTGTGCCTTAGCTGCAAGGCCTGCCTTCATAACAGTCTCATCTTCTGCATGAAGAGACCTTGGTGATTTTTCCCTCCTGCTTCCATTCAGCCAGGAGTGGAAGGAGCTGTTTTGGTAGCTGATGCTGCAGGTTGGCATTGGAAGGTCCTGTAGTGCAGTTTAGACAGGAGAGGATCTACTTAGATAGATAGGAAAACTGGCAAAAAGGATTTCAGGAGGAGGAAGAAAAAAGTATGACATAACTGAGTGTTTGGCAGTAGAAATCTCTATACTTTACCCACAGGTTCTACCCTTCTTTTGAAAATTGTCTCAAAGGAAATGCTTTGGCACACTAGAAAGAAGTAACTTGTAAAAGATGAGCCCTGAAAAGCAAATCAGCTCAGTGTATCACTGCCTTTTACAGACTGACTCCCACATTTCCAGTCACGATTTTTCTCTTGTGTTTCAATTCCGGGCCTATACCAATTCTCCCCATAAAGGAATAAGCCCAAAGCCTTTCCAGACCTCGCAGTCAACTTTTCCCTTTTAAGTATTTCTCCAGTTGTTTCCCTATGGTGGCTTTGCTTTACTGCAGTTTAGTGCCCCTTGTGATAGTAAAAGAGGTGCTTATTTTCAGTGCTCCAGGCTGATGACCTATGGTGCCAGACACACTCTGTCTAACAACAAGGGTGGCTTTTACCCTAAAGAGCTAATGGTTTTCCTAAGTTTATAATGCTGCTGCAAACAGCCTCATCCCTGCTGGTGTGATTACCGGCCTCAGCTGACCCATCCCGCCGATCCGGGTGTGAGACGGGCACGTGGTGTCTGTCTGGCTGTCCGTCTGTCTGCCGGCAGGGCTGCTCCTCCTAAATTTTGCTCTGGCTCCTGACCCTCCTCACCCCTCCCAGACTGCCGGCATTGGTCTCCATGGCGGCTCTGCTTTCTGCCGGCGATGTGCCGTAGCAGAGAAATCCTTCTGCAGTGCTGTGTTCTTCCCAGGGCACTCAGGGAGCCTTCCCCAGGGACAGGAAGCCATTTAATCGGCATTTAGGCAAGGAAAGATGGTGTGGAGTAAGGATCTGATCGAAAATGTTTCTGAATCTGGCAACTCCAGCTCCACAGCTGTTGAGATTTGTCAGACTCTACACCTGAAGCTGACCAAAATGCAGAATCCCCATAACAAACCCGTTCTGCTCACTCTGAGTTTGTCATTGAATGAAAACAAATTTTCTGTGTAATTTTCAAACAGCACAGGTAAAATTTCATTAACATTTGGGTGGCATGGAAACTGAATTTCTTAAGCAGTAAGGTTTTGAGAGACTGGAAATGGCAGGTAACTTGTGTCCTGTTCAGCTATTAATTTAGAGTTGTAAGAAGCTTAAAAATGTATTTATTCAGCATGCATCATTTTGGTCTTGAAACAATGGGAATTGCCTTGTCTTTGCAGATGCATAAAATTGAACTCCAGCCCCTTGTTTATAATGAGGTACTCCTACCTTTTTATTTGCAAAGTGTATATTTTAACACCATTTTCCCCAAAGCATCCTGTGCTCTGTGGATAAAAATCTAAAGCATAGACACCTATGATAACAAAAGAAAAATCAAGAGCCGTTTTCAGTTCTTTCTTCATTTTCTCTCACTGGAGGTAGTAAACTGCACTCAAACTGAGGCAGAGAAGCAAGTATTTTTCCTTTTATGTGTATTGTAAAATGTCCCAACAGTTTGGCATTCCTTTGATTGTATTTCTCATTCTGCTGAGAACAGAGAATCGGCCAGAGGAAAATGCAACAATCTCATTAGGCCCTCACCAGTAGCGCTAAGTGGTTGACACCTTACCCCCCCTACCAGGAACAGGGTGATACCAGACTTTCTAACTGAGGGTTATATTCAAAGCCGACTTTAATTATCCCAATAAACATACAAGCTTGTATCAATTATCCTAATAAACATAGATGCCTATATCAACAAGTGAACTCTTGGTCCTACACAGTCTGTGTATTTATCTCTGCTGGAAATGTGACTCCCTTAAATCCAATCCATCTCAGGTTCTGAAACAGTAAGAGATTTTCTTTGGGTTATTACTGTTCTCTTTAATTATTAGCAGCATTTTGCTCACAGGAATGACAAACCATTTACATTTTCAGGGCACAAGTAACTGTGGAACTCTTCCTGTAAATAAGAAGTATCTTACGTGGTTGTCAAAACCCCCAGTGTTTTTACCCTTTCTTTTGTTTAAATCCATCATCAGCCTTTAGGTTAATTGACTGCTGCCTTTTACTTATTTTTCAAGAGACTTTCAGACTCTCCACTGTGCTACTGCTTGGTTCTGCAGAACTGAGAGGTTCCTGAACAGGTGTCTTAGTGAGGCAAGACAAGGGAAAGAGGCTGACTTCCCAACATCTGGCAGGTCTGCTGGCATAACAGAGACTACCCACATGGATGGAAAAAGCTCCTGGAGATACAACAATGAGATTCAACATCTCCAGTGGGGATTTTTCCCTGGTGTAGAGCTAATCCAGATTTAAATATAGGTTGTAATGACTGAAAAATCAGAAAGTGCAAGAATGGTTTGTGGGACAGATGGTTGTTGTAACTGCTTGTTTTTTAACAGATACATTCAAGACATTAAGAGACAGATTTTTAAAAAAATCTTATTATTTGCACACCTAAAAATGTTTGTAAAATGTCTTACTTTAAATGATGCACATAAGAGATTATTAAAAAAAAAAAAAGAAGAGTAGTAGATTTGAAAACAGGCACAGTACCTCTTTTATGGTTTTGCATGTTCCCTGAAGGAGAAAAAGAAAACAGGTTAGTGACAGAGCTAAATTAGTAGTGTAGTGACTGCTTAGTTTCCCTGCATTAGACATTGTGAGGTTTTTAATTGTTGGTACAAAATCTTTGTATTTTGATAATTTTAACTTGGCCTCAACAGAGGAATGGAACATTCTAATTGTACCTGTTTAAGTCATGGCATTCTGTCACTTCCACTTTTCAGATGTTTTGGAGGAATTTTCTTACCTGAATACAACTCTCAGGAACAGATTGTTTTGCCATTTTCTTGTTTGTTTGGAAAGATGAGACAGGAAAAGCTTACAAATATGATTGCCTGGCAAGTGATACTGAGAACATAAAACCTATGAATGAAATAGCAATGAAAGCTAGCTTTGAGATGTAGGCATGGCAGGCAGGAAGACGGTGATTGTAACAAACAATGGGACACTAAGGGACCCAAGGGTGTAGCCCCACTCCACCCTGCCGAGGTATCAGGGAAAAGACAGATAAGACAGTCTTTAGAGTTTAGAATACAGAGTGATATGGTAATATAGCAGTTCTCACAGGCTGCATGCAAAGTCTGTATGTTTTGTCTCTCGTGCCGGTTGGTCACTGTAAATTAGAATATTCATCACAAAAGGAGATATAATGTATTATAACAAGGATCTCGCTCTCTTACCTGGCTCACCTCTCTTACCTTACCTCTCCTACCCCTACTCTCTCTCTCTCCCTCTCTCTTTGGGACCTCCCCTCAGCCCAGGCTGGTGGCTGAAGGCAGGCCCTTTTTACCCACGACCCTTGCAATAAAACCACATGTTCTCTCTAGAATGTCTCAGGTCTGCAGAGTTCCCTCTCCCTGCCGTCCACGGATGTTCCTACACTTGTTAAGCAGATTTCAAGTCTTAAGAGGCAGACTTACAAGCAAAAAAAGGGAGTCACTAAAAACTGTCATGAGTGTGTGCTCTCATAGTTACAGAGAATTACTGAATTGTATGTGAGTGCTTGGCACAACCTGTACTTTTTAATGCACTTTCTACATTTTAACATCTGAGTACCTTCAGATCTTCCCTGAAATTCCTAGATTTTGGATCTAATATCTGTTCTTCACTTTGTGGAAACTGTGGTGCTGTCAAATTCTCCTTTCTATTCTGTACCTTGTTCTCTTGCTGTTATTATTTAGAGTTCCAAGGTGAATGAATCCCTGAGAAATGTTCTCTCTGCCTGCAGAATATAGACTAAAAAGAGAACAAGGCCTGACAGCATCAGCTATTGGCATGTCTTTGCATATTCAAAGTCCATTTTTGATGGGAAACACATTTAACTCTGGACCCTGTAATTGAAGAGAAAGAGCTTGCCAGCTAACAGCAGCTGTTAGCAGCACAACCTCAGATAAAATAATCTTTAAACTGCTCACCTTTAGGCTGTCTGTGGCCCAGACACAACATCTCCCAGCTGGCACACTCCCACTGGGATCTGTTGTCCCTGTGTATGCCAAGTCTTGTGTGAACACTGGAATGCCATCACTGGCACTGGTGATAAGCACACTGGTCCCTGGGTACCTGCTGAAAACCAAGATAAAAGCTGGGAAAACAGCAAAGGTCTCTGTGCTCCCAGTTCTCCACCAACGGCCTTGGCACAGGTGCCTGTAGTGTTTCTGTTTTTCATAAAAGCAACTTGACCTTCTTCCTCTTCTGCTTTTTCACTCCTTTTATACCTCTCATGATAAGGTGAACTCTCATAATAAGGTGAATTATACTGGCTGATGTAGAATGGGTTTCAGCCAGACTTTGGCAGAACTCTTCCAATTTGATGGAAGTGGTTTTGGAGGATTCCAGATGAGCTTGCAAGTGCAGGAATCCTGACAAGATGGCAATGCCACTTCTCTGGCAGCCAGACAAATTGGCCATTGTTCTCTTTCTTCCCCATTCATCATTATTTGACTTCCCCTGCTACCCACAGAAGTTGGAAACAATGGTTTCCTTGAGCTTGGAAACTCCTAGTTAAAAGCAGCTGTTGTCCTGTGAGTGTGTACTGCTCCAGACAAATATTTCTAGTAGCAAAATCTTCAGTGCACCTTAAAAACAAGTTTTATAAAAAGGAAAAGAAGCCAATTTTGCAAATCTATATCCTGAAAACCGTTAAACCACTCAAATTTGTAGGAATATCAGTCAGGCACTGCCTAGACATCAGTTCGTGCTGCTACATCTTTTGGAAGAATCAGGGCTTGAGTCTGCAAGATCTGTAGCAGTTCAAAGGGTGCAATTTAATCAGCTTCAGAGAATTTGGGATGAATTTTCTTGGAGAGTGTGGCACAGTGGAAGCCTGCAGAGCTCCTCCTCACTCAGCTTCTTCCTCCTGTGGTGATGTCCATCGCTCAAGTGCTGTCTGGGAGGGAATTGGCTCTGTGGGGCTCTATAGCCAGGCTGCTCCTAGCACTCCTCATGCTAACTACAGGTGTCACAGGGGACAGGGGAGCAGAGTTCCACACTCAGTCTGAGCAAAAGTCATCTCTTCAACACAAGTGTTCAGGTCCTGTCAGACTACAGCAAAAGAACAGCTGGGTGCAAGGTCAGAGCAGCACGTACGTAGAGCCTGTCAACTCTTACACAGCAGCTGTGCATTTTGTTACCTACATATTTATTCAGTACTTCCCTTTCTTAATTGCTTTCATACTGGAAATAAACTTTCTTTTAAAATTATTGTACTACTGTTGTTTCCTTATTTCTGTGTTCCTTTTTTCCTTTCCTCTCCTGTCTTCTCTTCAGGAACACTTTCTTCTCTGTAACAACTCTGAATTGTTGCACTTGATTTTGTCCTACTGGACTGTTCCAGTGATTAGTAATTCATTGGTTCAACTCAGTTACAGCTGGGTTCTGAACTTCACTTTGTCACCAAATACCTGTGTCTGTAGACTCCAGAAAGCATGAGTTGTGTTAGCTTGAGTTTGGGAAGGAAACTGCAAACTTTGACATTACAGGGGGAGGGATTTATTGAAAGCTTACAGTCTTAAAACTTTTTCAAAGAAAAAGAAACTTCATATATGACTGAAGCAAACCACAGATAGAGGCTGGGAAGTTTTGAGTCACTTTATAAGAATTGCTTTGCATCTTCCTCTCTGGGCTCCGAATGGAAAAAGAGGTGATGGAGATTCTATTTTTTAATAGCCTTCTCTTACATCATCTGTGCTAAAACTTGAATGCTTCAGTTAGTGCTTGGTATACAAGGCATCTCATAAAAAAATATTTTTAATGGGATGTTATTATGGTTCTAAATTATTGCACATCAAGTGCATTTATGCTTGGCTTGATGTAGCCCTATCTCTGTCCCATTTTCATAGGTTATGTTGGCTACTTTCAGTTTTCTGAAACCTGTTTTCAGCTTTCTCCAAAATGCAAATCTCAAAACTTGTTGTTCCTGTGGTTCATCACTGCTTGACCTAAAACCAGGACAGCTCTCTGCAAAGAAATGGGTATTTTCAGACAGAAAAGGTTAAAAAAGGAGGAATTGCCAGAAGTGGAATAGAGGACACTGACATTCCTGTTGGACCGAGGTTCTGCTCTCGTAGGAGTGTGCCGTGGGCAGCACATGAGGGTATTTGTCTGCCGGGCAGGGCGGGGGAGCTCCGGGGAGGCGGCCGGAGAGGGGCTGCGCTGCAGCGTCGGAGCATCCCCGAGCGCCGAGCTCTGGGAGGTGAATCCGGGCACTGCCTGCACGTCCGGGAACGCTCTGTGTGCCTGGAGAGCCTGGGCAGCAGAGACGAGCTCCGCGGGCATGCGGCTTCCCCTAGGCTCTTGGGGACTCCCGTGGATCGAAAAAAACGCCCCTATTTTTTCACGCGCTTTGTTACCCAAAGGGCTCATTCTAAGGTGATTTGGTTCAGAAGAGAGAGAGGCAGGTTTATTTGTTGGGTGTAACCAGACAGTAAACGAAGCCAAGAGGCGAAGCGGTGGCACCTGTAGGGAGACGGGTGCTGATGAACAGCATCCACCATCCATGGCCTTTGCTGTGCTGGGGCTGAGGCCGTTCGGAAGAGTCCCACAGGAGTGACCAGCACGGGCTGCGCTGAGGCTGCTGTGCGCCACTGCC
The DNA here is from genome assembly GCA_024734555.1 of Trochalopteron elliotii. Classification (NCBI taxonomy): domain Eukaryota; kingdom Metazoa; phylum Chordata; class Aves; order Passeriformes; family Leiothrichidae; genus Trochalopteron; species Trochalopteron elliotii. The sequence goes on along the minus strand of JANPWX010000452.1, from coordinate 666,817 downwards.
CTTTAAACCGCCTGCATCAAGTTATTGGAAATACAGTAACCTGTCTGCTTGCGCTTAAAAAAATAAAAAGGCGTTTTTAACTGGTGCAGAAGGTGCCGTTATTGTTATTATTATATATTAAATAGTGTATTATTATTGCGGACATTTTTGCGCGCTCAGTTCTAGCAACTCAACGGGAGCAAGACCACGTTGCAGGGGAGCGGCAGCCGCGCAGGGCGGCGCGGTGTCTTCAGGCGGTGTCCCCGCCATCGGACCGCTGTCCCCGCCGTCGGAGCGCTGTCCCCGCGGTGTTCCCGGCGCTCCCCGAACGCCGTCTCCAGGCGGTTCCCCCGGCGCGGGGGGGGCCGCCCTTGTAACGGAAAGCACGGCTCTG
>JANPWX010000452.1:645987-666070 GCA_024734555.1 Trochalopteron elliotii | reverse complement strand
TTTGAAAAGTGCGAGCGTAGAGTATTAAAACTCCTAAAGTAAGTGCCTGAGTGTCGAGTGGGCGTTGGCAGGGGTGTAGCCAAAAAGTTAAAGCTCGACTTGGGGGTGTGATCCTGCGTGTCTCTGGGTGAACTGGCGCGTCCTAGGAGGAATTTCTTTACAGGAAGGGCGATTAGACATGGGAATGGAGTGCCCTGGGGGGCGGTGGCGTCACCGTCCCGGGTGGTGTTTAAGGAAAGACGGGACCTGACGCTCAGTGCCGTGGTCGGGGTGACACGGCGGGGTTGGGTCATGGGCTGGGCTCGATGATCTCAGAGGGCTTCTCCAGCCTGGTGGATTCTGTGATCTCTCGTGTTGGAGTGCTGCTGTCGTGGTGCCGTGTGCCAGCGCTGGTTCAGCGTCTGCACTCCTGCATCAAACGTGAAAGGCTGTTTGAGCAGTCGATGCTGTTAAACTGATTGAGTCCAAAGTTTAGAGGGAGAGATGGGGTAGCTCTTAACTCTGTCAATAATAGACTTTTTGGAAGGCATTTCAACTTTTGAACTCGACATTGTGTAAAATCCTGTATAGTGAATTTAAATCTAGTGATAATTGGCTTCCTTTCTTCATTACTTTTCATATAGCCCTTTAGAAGTAATCCTGGGATAATCCCCGGGGATAATCTCCCAGGGGTCTATAGACTATAGATGGAAAACAACTGACTTAAGGTGCGAGGAAGGCATCCTTCTTAATTGGTTTTTTACAGCTTCCATCTCCTGTGAGGTTTCACTGGTAAAAATCAGTGGTACAAGTTTGTAAAAGGTAAAATTGTTGATGATTTTACACCTAGTCAGGAGCAGATGCTTCAGAGATGTAAAAGTTTTGTGGAATGTGATACTAAAACCCAAGTTCTTAACACAAGCAGTTCAGTGGGATACTTAAATTAGGTGCCCAGATTCTGCATAGGTTATCTTTAAAAGAATCAGTTCAGGTGTCCAGTGGAAGTACAGAAATGTGTCCTGAGAAGCGCAGGTCTTCATCTAGTGCAGATTTGAGGATTGCAGTTGAGATTCCCATGTACTGAGCCTTCTTCCCTACAAGGTGGTTTGGGCTTTATTCCTGTCAAATCTTTATTTTGTTGTTAGGATAAGGTGATGCTCCTGGTTGGGATCCAGTCAACAGCATTCTCACCAGGATTAAGGAGACTCAGGTGCAGACTTTTCAGTATAACTGGGGTCGGGCAAATTACCACCCAGAAGATCAGTTTTGGATATTTAACTGACAGTGCAGCCGTGCTGCCAATTCTTGATCCATTTTTTGTAGGCTCAGGAAAATGCACCAATATTAAATGTTGCATTTGCTAATTTTTTAATGTTGTCACCTAAATTTGTAAAAACCAAAGACCATTTTGTGTCTGATCTAGCTTCCACACCACGCACGTGAAAATCGTGGTGATACAGTACAGGATTGTCCTCGAGTTTCATCTGTGTTCATTTAATGGACAAAGATTTGTCCAAGAAGTTTAGGTGGTGAAATGATTAAAGACAGAAAAAGATTACTGTCATCATCATATTTCCTATCTTTTAAAAATAATTTACATACTTGTTTGCTTGTTTCTGTGTAGAGTACAAGGCATAATAGTTTCTTAGAATTTTTTTGATGGAAATGCAGATATTTAAACACTGATGCTAACTTTAATTAGACAATACTGTACTGATGGCTTCAGGCATGACCTGTTTAATGTCTAAGGCAATATCAAGGCTATAAATGGCTGTTAATGTTTTGGTTTTGTTTGTTTTTTTACATACAGAGTTTGCTTTCAAAAGCACAAGGTTTAGGCTCCAGCTCAGTCAAACTTCGAGGGGGCTCCCTGTTCATGAATGTTGGGAAATCGGAGAAGCAAGAAGAAGACTTCAGACAAACTCCTCATGTGAACATCAATCCCTTCACTCCCGATTCCATGTTCCTTCATAACTCTGAAGGCAAATGTCGGAGAAGGAAGAGAATACACTGGAATGAGTGAGTGACTTGTAGCTTCCTTTGTTGAGCTTGTATTTAGACCTACTTTTTGGTGCAAAAATTCTGTTACAGATTGCTTCTAAGAAAGTGGTTTTGCTTGCAGATTGTTAGCAATGTATAATACAGCTCTTAAAGTATGTGCTTCAAGACACGTGATATCATGAAATAATCATTAAGCACTAGATCATCTGAGTGCTGCACAGAGAGGATAGACTAGGCTGTGTCCTGGTCTTCTACCCCTCGTGGAATGGGCCATGCACAGTCTTTTCTTGAGGAGGAAAAGAACGCATTAAACACAAATGTGAAACATGAAGAAAGAAATGACAAAGATATTAGCATGGTAGTTTTATGGGTTTGTGTTTACAGATGTCTAGTGTTTAATAATTAGTTAACTAAAATTAGATAGATTAGGGGAATTAGATCTCAGAAAAATTCAGCAGCTTCTGGGCTTCAGTTTTAAGTTTACTTAAACCATGTTATTTCTGGTGTGAATTTCAGCTCTTGTGGAGAGGACATGGAACCAAGCGATGGAGAGCCTGAAGAGGAAACCATGAGACCTGCTAAGGTACTTAACCTTCAAACCTTGATATTAATTTTAGCAGTTTGTGGATCTGCAGATGTGAATATTTTCCTTGGAAATCTTTGCAGCGGATAACAATAACAGAAAGTAACATGAAGTCCCGGTATGCAACCGAATTCCATGAGTTGGAGAAGATTGGATCTGGTGAATTTGGCTCTGTGTTTAAGTGTGTGAAGAGGCTGGATGGCTGCATCTATGCAATAAAACGATCCAAGAAGCCCTTGGCTGGCTCAGTGGACGAGTGAGTACTTCTGCTCTTAAAAGTCTTCTCTTGGTGTTTCTTCTTCACATGGCTCTCTGTGTTGGTGTCTAGAGACAGCATTTGAGGGGAAAAATATAAAACAAACATGAATTAAATGTAAAATAGGTACAATTTCGAAGCCACTTTATCTTTTTTCTTCCCCACCCACCCCTCCAGGTACTGTGCAGTACTGGGGAGAAAAGGCTGATTGGCCTCTCTCCTGCCAGATGTTTGTTCCAGTGTTCTGTGTGAAAACAGATTGTTCCTAAAGTGAGAATAACCTTCCATGCAAAGGTGATTCTTTGAGAGATAAAAGGAAGGCACTATTCTCAACTGAGTCCTGATCCTTGTCAGCTTGAGTGACATGCAGAGGAGTTAAGTCAGGTTGGGGGTATTTTTTGGCATTTGTGAATGAGTCTGTGATTCAGGACTTTTCCCCACACTTCAGTAGTGTGGGGAATAGTTGTTCAAATAGTTTATATTATAAGTATTTGAACACACATTAGTGTGTCCAGATAGTTATAATATAAAACCTCAAAAGTCTGAGTTGCACCAAATTGCATACCTGACTTATAATTTAGGGAATGTTGAGTTCAGTTAACATTGACTTACAAACACTTTTATTTTTTCCCTAAATCTTCTGTCATGCATCTCAAAGTTTGCTATTGCTCCTGGCTGGCAAGTATGTAATGGAAGTGTGGCTCCCATACCAAACTCTGGTTCTTTTATGTTCCATATATTAAGTCTTTTAGTAGAATGTAAATTTTTTTAGCTGTTTGGGCATAAGTGCAAATCAACCTTAGGGTGCCACAGAATTGAATAGGAAGATTTTAATTAGAAATACTGTAATAAGAAATTGTACTAATTTCATCTCACAATACTCACATGTGCTGTTGTTTTTTGTGACCAACAGGCAGAATGCTTTAAGAGAGGTCTATGCACATGCAGTTCTGGGACAGCATTCTCATGTAGTGAGGTACTACTCTGCCTGGGCCGAAGATGATCACATGCTTATACAGAATGAATATTGCAATGGTAAGTAAAGAAGACATACAGGTATCTACAAGCTCTTAACAGTGGTTAGGAGTTGATTACCCTACTCATAGCCCATGCTGTCTTTCTCTTAACTGACTGATACTCCGTTCTGGAAAAGGCATATCAGATGGATGAAGCAAAAACTGTACAAAGTTGCAGACCAAGTCCTGCATGTTCAAGAATGGAAGTACTGAAACGTTTGTGAGCAGCAGAACTGTTCTTTCTTCTGTACAGTAGTACAAGCTGGAACAGAGAAAAGTTAGAGTTTCCATTGAAAAGGGAGATTAAACCTGATTTCTGAAGCATTTTGCTATTATTGAAGCCCTGACAGATTTGTGAGAGAGAGCCCTTTCCCTTGTGTTGATATCCTGTTAGTTTGTGTGACAACTATGAGAGGAAAGAATTTTATTATTGTTACATGGCTAAAAAGAGGATACAGCACTATATTTTACATTTACTGTATGTTGCCAGTGAGTTCTTTGTGATATGTTCACTTAATTTTGGGAGCTAGTTGTCATTATTTTGTCAGCTGTTTGATATAAAAAAATAACTTTTTTTAATGTTGTTTCAGGTGGCAGTTTAGCAGATGCCATCAGTGAAAATTACAGGAATATGCGTTATTTTACTGAACCAGAACTGAAGGACCTGCTGCTTCAAGTGGCTCGAGGTTTAAAGTACATTCATTCAATGTCCCTGGTACACATGGATATCAAACCTAGTAAGTTTGTAACTGCTTTACTCTCTATTGACAACTTGCTCAGTTCATTTAATCTGCTGTAGAAAAATGAACAGTTAGCCACACCTTACTAACTGTAAATTCTTCCCTGAAGTTCTGAATAGGAGCACAAAGATGTCAGTTATAAAATTGGCCAGCAGACCTAAACTGTTGAGTTTATCTTTGGTCCTTTTTGTGTAATTGACTCTACTTGCATAACACTTGGCTGCCTTCCCAGCAGAGGGGCCACAGCGAGTCAGTTATAGCTTCTCACTCTTTGAACAGGGTATATATACAAATAAAACTTCTGCATGGCTAAAGCAAACTGTAGTGAAACTAGGTCAAGTAGAACTTGTACAGGAATGTTCCTTATAACAATTCTGCTGTTTTTCAGGTAACATTTTCATATCTAGAACATCAGTCCCGAGTATAACTCTAGAGGAAGGCGATGATGATGACTGGTCATCTGATAGAGTCATATTTAAAATAGGTGAGAAACAGCACACTTGTGTGCCAAAGAACTTGCATCATCTCATTGTCTTCTGAGAAGTAACTTTCTCTTCTCCTTGCAGGTGACCTGGGCCATGTGACTCGAGTCTCTAGTCCCCAAGTGGAAGAAGGTGACAGCCGTTTCCTTGCAAATGAAGTCCTACAAGAGGTAACTGTTCTGCTTGTGGGAAACAGTGATGTTAGGCCTGCATGCTGTTTCCTTTAGGACAAAAATGGTGAATTTATTTTTTCTTTTTTCTTTTTCAGAACTACACTCACTTGCCAAAAGCAGATATTTTTGCTCTCGCTCTGACTGTTGTCTGTGCTGCTGGGGCTGAACCGCTTCCAACTAATGGGGACCAGTGGCATGAAATTCGGCAGGGAAAACTGCCCAGACTACCACAAGTGCTTTCTCAAGAATTACTAGACTTACTAAAAGTAAGAACTCCTGTACTATTGACTCACTGATAAGTGTAATTTATTGTCTTGCTGGCCTTAACAAGGATGCCTTGTTTTCTTTTTTCCCCAAGGTTATGATTAATCCTGATCCTGAGAAAAGGCCTTCAGCAGTGGCACTAGTGAAGCATTCAGTGCTTCTCTCTGCCGCAAAAAAGAGCGCGGAGCAGCTCCGGATTGAGCTGAATGCTGAAAAGTTCAAGAACTCTCTCTTGCAGAAGTAAGTATGTCCTTGGGGTCCTTCAGCAGGGCTTCATTTCTAACAGGCTCTCACCTGAGAGTGAAGTGATGATAAAACAGGAGTGTCCTTGTTTGTGGGTGAGATCCACAAATCTGTATGCATGTGCATACCTGAGAGTACAAAGTGGGTCATGGAACTTTAAAAGGAATTTTCTCCACAAAAAGAACTGCTTGAACACTCTAAGGGAATCTCAACAGCAGTATTAGTATTCAAGGCATACAAAACATTATGGTTTTAACCAAATGTTTCAGGACAGTGCACACTTTTGTGATAGGTATAGCCTAGCTTACATCTGTATGATTTGAGTCTGTGTTTTCCTAGGTCATTCGTACATTGAAATGTTGGAAAAATTACTTAAATGACCCGTTTAGGACTTAAATGGCACATCAGGAATGTTATTGGACTAATTTGACCTGTACACAGCAGTGTTAGTGGGTCACCAGAGAGCCATTTGTGTCCAGAGGTCATCTTGTCCTACCCATTGCTCAAACACTTTGAATTACAGCTTGGAAGAAGAGATTCCCTTTAGGAAAGTGATTTCTGCTTAAGCTTCAGGGAAGGAGTTATTAAATTAATAAGAAGCCATCTGACTCTTTCACTACAGTTATCTTTGCATGTGTTATGCATAATGGGCAGGCTTTTATGAGGGAGTATAAAACACTGATTTTTGAGTGGTATGTCATGAATGAAGATTTTAATTTCACGTTCAGGTTCACTCCATTGTTACCTGCTTATCTTGCCATTGCTAGTCTGACCACAGCCAGATGTACTAGATTAGCTGGTTATCTTTATAATATTATAGAATTACATTAAAAGAATAATCAGACAATTTGTGCAGGGTGCTGAATGGCAGATTTGCTGAGGTAAGTTGCTTGCTTGTATGAAGACAACATACTTTGCATCACTTGAAAGAGAAAACTGGCAAAGCTGGTGTTTTGTGATGACTCCTTCTGGCCTGGCAACAAGGATACATCCTTGTAAATCCAAGAATGATTTAAAAAGAACACAGCCACAGTAGTTTTTAATGTTGTGTGGCATAGTGCTCCATAACATACTTCCAGTAGTTCAGGGGAGAGGATTTTCTTTGGTTTGGATTTGGTTTTTCTTAAATTTCTTAATGCATTTGAACCTTTTAAAATACCACTTGTGTGTAAGTCATCTTAAAGGAAAAGAAGCCTTTTAAGGCAACTCAGCTTTTCTACTGTGTTGTCCTCTTTAGAGGAGGGAAGAATTCAAGATTTCTAGGCAAGAACTCAAGACTTCTAGGGGAGAATGGAAGGATATTGTGAAACTTAATTTCCTGGTAATGGTGTGGTGGTTGGGCGAGCACACGTTGTGTGTTTGTGACTGATGTTCACAAGGAAGGGGACTGAAAATTGGTTGCATTCTCTTTCAGTGAACTGGCACAGTGATAACGTGGGGGTGATTAGATGGGGCACGGGTGTTAATGAATAATACTTTGGCTTACAAGAATGGGAATTGCTTATTAAACTAAAACATGTAGCTTGAAACTGAATACACCTACACCAATATGCAGCAAGCTTGTAAAATATGATTTTGCTTGGTAGCTAGATGTGAAGTGAGATTACAAATACTAGCTCTTATAGTAGAGAAAGATCTTTAATGATGGATAGTTTGAGATAGTGGAAGGAAGAGAGTATGGGGGAAGGCTGAGGCTTAGCCATATGTCAGTATTTGAAGAAAGGAGGAAAGTAGTCTATGGGGAAAAACTTTATAAAGATAACTGTGCTCTTTTGTCAGACTGTTTTATAGTTTTATGCTGAGTTTGATTTAGCTTTGTCCTCAGTCTGGCTATTGGTAGTTCTCTGAAACAGAACAGTTGGCAGAACATTGCACAGGGGCAATGGTCTGTGCTGCCTTGAGTGACTCTGCCTCGCAGGCTCCCTTTTTTGTTAGGCAAAAACCATGGAGGCGGTGATCAGCCTTTGATGTGGGTATGCAAAAGGGAAAGGATGCTTCCTGAGTTGTCTGGTGCCAGTTACCCACACCTGTGTTCATCTGAGTGTCTGAGTCTCCCACAGAAGATCAGGTGTGGCTGAATATGCTTTCTTTGGGCAAGCCTCAGTCATGAACTCTGACTTAACGTGTGGCTTGTGCTAGGAAGTAAAAGCACCCTGCTGTGTCCTGGTAATTGAAGTGTTGAGCTGCTTGTAACAGGCTGGATTTCAGAATCCTAGTCGTGTGAATTTTTAATTTCCTTCCCTTGCTTTTCAAAAGAAAGAACACTTAGACAAGTACTGAGCATCCCACCTCTGCCCTCTGGTTGGAAACAGGTGGATGTGAGTCATAACATTCTCAGTGTGACCTAAAATTGACCCAAAGCCGTGGGCTGTGTCCCGCCGTAGTTGGTTTGGTCTCCCTGGCTGTGCTGAGGCCGTGTCCCCGTGGGTGCTGCAGTGTGACAGTGTGGTGTGTTGCAGGGAGCTGAAGAAGGCGCAGATGGCCAAGGCGGCGGCCGAGGAGCGCGCGCTGTTCACGGACAGGATGACCACCAGATCCACCACGCAGAACCGCACGTCCCGCCTCATCGGGAAGAAAATGAACCGCTCCCTCAGCCTCACCATATACTGACCCTGCATCCAGAGGGGCTGCAGGGATGCCACAGCTTCTCTGCTGCACCCGTGGTACTGATCTTGTCCTGTGATCAGTGTCACCAGTTTTACAGCTGTTTTTTCTGGGTTTTTACTTGTACCCTACAGCTGGTGTGCTATTGACCGTTTGAGTTAATGGACTCGGTTACTCTCCTGTCTGTTGAGGATCCTGGATGTTGTTCCATAAGCCTTTCGGTTACACTGTTAGATGTTACGTTGTCCCAGGGTTAACCACTATAGTGGTGTGCTGCTTTGTAGTGTTACAGCATTGTAATAAAAAGCAATATCCCTAATCTTTTAAGAAGGAGGGAGGGGGCCTTACTTTGATAGTTAATTTTTTTTTTTTTGGAGCAGAGGGGGAATAACTTTTGAAAGACAGGCTTTAAGGCCACCTACAGTCAATGTACCTGAAGTCAGGTAGACTTGTGAATTTTATTTGTGTATTCAACTGGGAGCACTTTGTAGGCATTGCATAAACCACAGCTTAGGAACCTGTGGAATTAAGTGCCATGTGGAACTGCTGCTATTTTTAGTTCAATGTTCTTGCTGTAAACTGTAGCATTAAAACAATCATTATTGTGTTAATAGGCTTCTTAAAGCAATTAAGTGAAACAAATGTAAGCTGCATTTTAGTGAAGGCAGCATTTTTCTCTCAAAGCTAGTGCATTGTGAAAAAATGCACCAATTTAATATTTGGACTCTGTCTTGCAATTGTTAATGTCTTTGCTATTAATGTTTTGTTCTTCTTTCTAATAAGGTTCTCTGAATGTTCATATTTTCTTCAGTTGCCCATTCTTGAGGCCATTGTTCGTTTGGTTTTTTTATGTTGGAATACCTGTAAATAGTTGTTTAGTTTGTTTGTTCAGGTTGTTTTTCATTGTTTATGTACATAAGTTTGATCATGCTTATAGTGTACTATACAGAAACTGCAGTCTGGGATGCCAACAGACAGCTTAACTATTCAGTTTGAAGTTTAAAAATGTGGAAAAGAATGTGGCCATGGAACCAGTGCTGTAATTGAGCCTAGGCTGACAGAAGAACTGTTGTGATTACTGGGTTGTCTCTTCATTCATTTTACTTCCAAAAATGTTTCCCTTTTGTGCTCTATTTGTTCTTACTAGTGTTGAATTTGAATATTAAAGTTAAAAGTTCTGTTTGTTTAATATTGTGTAACACTTATTTAACTTTGTAGTTGTGGAAGTAAAATACTGAGTTGGGAATATACCATGGCAAGTCCTGATGAGATCTGCTTCCCACTCATGCCTAATGCTTGTGATTCCCTCTTACGAGAGTGGGACTGAGATAAGACACTTGGTGATAGTTAGGAGAGAAGGATCCTTGTCCATGTGTTAATGTCCATAGCAGTCTGTCTCTGCAGCCTCAGCAATGGTATTGCATTAGGAAAGATGAAATCTATGGAAGAAGTGGAACCCATGACTGATGGTGGAGGAATAGAAACTATGTGAAGAAATAGCTGGGTCTGAGGTGAGGGAAAAACACAGGAACTGATGAGAATGGGAAGAGAGCTGCTGATTTAGAAGTTTGGAAGAAAACAGGGGGAGGAGTTGGAATATTTCAAGAACACAATAACGGCATGTTCTGTGGTATGGAGGCACATGTAAAGAAGAGAGACATGGTAAAAGGTTTAATAGATCAGTCTATTGTGGAAGTTTTTACCTTGTATTAGAGCCGCAGGCAACTCAGAGAAGCTGTATCTCAATTCTATGGACTCATAAAATTCAGCTTTGCAATTGGCAGAAAATAACAAAGTAAGAGTTCTCAGTTCTAGTCATATGACAGTGAAATTCAGAGTATTGGTTTAAGGTATATGAATACTGATATTTTACTGGTAACTGAATATGCAGTTGTCAGAAAAAATTGATACGCTGGAATACCTTTAGGTTTTTACTTTATAAGATAGCCCTGTCTTGTTTGTGAGAGAATATAAAATATATGGTTTTGTTGCAGTGTTTTAATGTTCATCTACATTAAGTGAGACCTATAAGCATACTTCTTAACAGTCAGAAATACCAATTGGTGAGTGATCAGCCAACTTGAACCTTTCTATCTCTACAGTGTAAAGAAATTTGTTTTACCTGTTACAGTTCTGTGCTCCACCCATTTTCAGAGGCCTGTAGCATCAGTAGAGGCATTGCTGTGCTGCAAACAAGCTGTGCTGGGGGCTGGGAGAGCTGTGCTCCTGGCTGGGTAAGGAATTGGGTGGATTGCTGGGCCCAGGGAGGTGGTGGATGGAGCTGGAAGCCAGTCACCAGTGGTTTTCCTCAGGGATCACTGTGGGCCCCAGCCCACACTTTATCAGTGATCTGGGTGAGAGGACCAAAGGCTCCCTCAGTTTGCAGATGATGCCAGGTTGTGCAGGAGTGATGATCTGTTGGAAGGCAGGAAGGCTCTGCAGAGGGAGCTGGATAGTCTGGATCAATGGGCTGAGGACACAACCACAGGAGGTTCAACAAGGCCGAGTGCCAGATCCTTACCCCGGGTCACAACAAGCCCAGGCAGTGCTGCAGGCTGGGGGAGGAGTGGGTAGAAGACTGCCCAGTGGAAAAGGACCCTGGGGGTGCTGAGTATGAGCCTGGCCAATGGTGGCCAGTGGCATCCTGGCCTGGATCAGCAATAGCGGGTCTGGCAGGACCAGAGCAGGGATTGTCCCTTGTGCTGGGCACTGCTGAGGCCACACCTCGAGTGCTGGGTCCAGTTCTGGGCCCCTCAGTGCAGGACAGACATTGAGGGGCTGGGGAGAGTCCAGAGAAGGGCAGTGGAGCTGGGGAAGAGTCTGGGGCACAGATGCTCAGGAGCAGCTGAGGGAGCCTGGAGAAAAGGACGATCAGGAGAGACATTATCATCCTCTACAACTGCCTGAAGAGACATTATAGCCAGGTAGGGTCAGCTTCTTTTCCCAAGTAACAAGAGGTAGGACAAGAGGAAACAGCTTCAAGTTGTGCCAGGGGAAGTTTAGATGGGATATTAGGAACTGTTTCTTCACTGAAACAGTTGTCAAGCCTTGGAACAGGGTTCCCAGGGAAGTGGTGGTGTCACTATCCCTGGGGTTATTTAAAAGCTGTGTGGATGTGGCACTTAGGGACGTGGTTGAGTGGTGGACTTGACAGTGCTGGGTTAACAGCTGAATTCCATGATCTTAAGGGTATTTTCTAACCTAAAAAATTCTGTGGGTCTATTTTAGTGCTGGTCACAGGTTTTGTGTGCCATTGAAGGGGTACCCTGCTTAAACCATAGGACTGGAGTGACTTTAGGTGTGTTAACTTTTTCCTGTGTGCCAAGGACAGTATTTAAAAAGGCATTTTAGGGTTCTAAAGTAGTGTATGGGAGCAATAAGAATCATGACATTTTACCTTGAGTTTTCATGAGCCTTTCTGATGCAGATGGTGAGGCAGTGAATCCTGGCTGCAACAATGGCTAGTGGGAAGGAGCAGAGAATTTGGGAAGTGTGTATTAATGCTTCCCATGAATATTCCCAGCATCCAGTGATTCATGATTCAGATGTTTACTGAGTAAGAAGTGGTATCTATTTTTACTGACATTGAAGGGGGTTTCTTTTTTTAATAGGAGCAATCTTACAGTAATTTTGGTAGCTTACAAATTATTGCTAAAACAAGACTTGGGCCAAACTTGTCTGTAGTTGAGCAGGTTGCCTTTGCAGGTGGAAGAAGCAGCTTCTCACGTCTGGCAAAAATGTAGAGTTGGGTATTAGCTGAGAATCAGCCAAGCATAGTGTAACAGGATGAGCTTCAGCAATTGGAGAGGAAAGCTTTATCTGAATTTAAGAAGCAAGCATTAGGGTTGGGTGGCAAATGTGTTCTTCAAATTAGCTACATTTAATGTTTAACCATATTTCTCCTTAATTCATCTAGCTTAAATTTCCAAAGCTTAACTTTAATTGATCAGGCTACATTACTTCATGAAGATGTCAAAGTGAATGTAAAAACACTTGAAAGCAGGTATTTCATACCCCCACCTCCTCTAGACGTTTGTCTGCTCCTCTGTCTTCTCCATCTTTTAATGATGCATTCATTACTGGCCAACACTGCTGCTTGGTCTTGCTCAGTCTTTCTGCATCTTCTGACAGAAAAGTGGGTGGTGTGATGGACTAAAGCTCCTACAGACTCAGTTTCCTGTAAAGACACAACACCATTAAACACTGAAAAATGAATTTCAAGCATCAAGGACTGATTCAGTGTTTGGATAATCCATCTTGCAAGTCAAACCTTTCCACTGTCTGTAGAAATACTGATGGGTTTGCAGGCTAAACCATTTATGATTATAAATTATATACTTCAAAAAATATTGAATCACATCTGGTGTTCAAATACTACATGAAATTCAGGTTTTGCCATTACTGTCAAAATACAATTGGAGGTAATTATTGTATGGTTTTTTTGGTTTGTTTTTGGTAATGTATCCCCACACAGCAGTTGTCTAGGGTTTTTTATAGTTTTTGTTGGGTTCATTTTTCAGTTTCCAAGTACCATGTTGCCCTATTAGCTGGAATGGATCTGAATTACTAAAATGTAGAACCTGAAATCTTACTGTCAGGTTGGTTTATTTTGGAAGTTACAAGTTTTACCTCCACTTAGAAATGGAGTTAAGCACTGCTTGTATATTCCAAAGTAGGATTTCAGTGTCACAGCTTGCATTACTTTGAAAAGTTTCATGAATAAAAGTATACTTAGGCACCCTGTCCTTGCTGATCTGGGGCAGGGGTGCACCATGTGTTTGACACCCTCCCAAAAGCTGGCCAGCTGGACCTTGCCTGAATGTGTTTTGTAGTCTCCAGCAACACCTGCTGGACAAAATTGTTAACTGTGCACTGAACTTTTGTCTTTGAAGTGTTTTGTGTGCTGGTAGGACACTCGATCCTGATTGTTAGAAGGCACTGTCTTGTTCTGCAGCAGTGATTGAGCATTCTTGCCAGCAGGAGCTCAGGTAAGCCTCCTTTAATTTGTTCCTCCCCAGTCTCCCCTTTGGTTGTGTAGGCTTGGAAAAGGCACCCTCACGATGTGTCCTCACAATATATATGGTTTGGTGTGTAACGTGCATAGGTTTAATAAACCTCTCTGTGGGCTACCTACAAATATCCCTGCTGTACCTGGGCTTGAGGACCCGGCTCTAAATGTGGCCAGCAGAGTCAAACCAGGGCTGTGCCCTGCTGAGCCCTCCCTCCCTCCCTCCCTCCCTCCAGGGAAGCCTGGAACCCCCTGAGGGAGGGCTGCCGAGCCGACCAAAGGTCCTCAGCTCCAGAAACACGGCACAGAGAGAGCAGGAGGAAACTGGGCAGGACAGCACTCAGGAAACAGAGGTCCTGCTGCTGTCCAAGAGCTGGAATTGGATGAAGATTCTGTCTTCCCAAAGTACGGAATTGGTTTAGGGGAAAGGGAGGTGCCCTGAGGAGAGAATATTGCTGTGCCTAATTAAACAGGAAGCAATTTATTACTGTTTAACATGTTGCTCAGAGATCTGACATTGTGCATGCCTGACAATGAACTTGAGATTCTGAAAAGTCTTGACAAAGCTGAAGCAATGGTTTCAAAGATCTTTTTTTTTGCCAGTCATTTGACTCCCTTACAAAACACAGTATGAGCATTTAGCACGACATCTGAATTATCATGCAGGTCCAAACTGATCTCTGTTTGACTCAAGATGAAAGCAGACTAAGTGGCCTGGCTCTGATTAATGATCTTCTGTGTATCCTTCAGGTTGCTGCCAGACAAGTGGGCTAATGGACATAAAACCTGGTGCTGTTGCTGAATTTACACACAGGAAGATTCTACGTGTTCAGCCTGCATCTTGATGGAGAAGATTTGTTCATTGATTGATTTACAAACAGCAGAAAGAACCACTAATGAAAGTATTTTAGGCAAGGTGTTTCACAGGGATAGGGGAGCAGGAGAAATACCTGCTATTCCCAACCTTTAGTAGTCTCACCAGTCTTAGGTGATGTTTCTGCCTCTGCAGCTCTTCACTCTTGCCTCGTTTTGCTCTCATCTACTTAGATTCTATGATGTTCAGGGCAGAATCTCCCCATATATTGACATGGATATTTGATCCATGCCTTAGCACATGGGATTTAGAACTCCTTTTAGTCTTGTAGACATTGAGCCAAGGCCGGATTGATGGGCCAAGGCCATTGTACAAGGTTCAACAAGGCGAAGTGACAGGTCCTGCCCTTGGCTCACAACAACCCTGGGCAGCACTACAGGCTGTGGGCAGGGTGGCTGGGAAGCTGCTCAGGGGAACAGGATTTGGGGATGCTGGTCAACAGTGGCTGAAACACAAGCCAGAGTGTGCCCAGGAGGCCAAGGGCATCCTGACTTGTGTCATAAATAGGGTGGCCAGCAGAGCCAGGGCAGTGATTGTCCCCCTGTACTGGGCACTGGGGAGGCCTCACCCCCAGTGCTGTGTCCAGTCCTATGAGGAGCAGCTGAGGGAGCTGGGGCTCTTTAGCCTGCAGAAAAAGAGGCTCAAGGGAGGCCTTATTGCTCTCTGCAGATGCTCAAAAGGAGGCTGTAGCCAGGTGGGGATCAGTCTCTTCTCCCAGGTAACAGCAACAGGACAAGGGGAAAGGGCCTCAAGCTGCTCCAGAGGAGGTTTAGATGGGACATTAGGAAAAATTTCTTCACTGAAAAGGTTGTTAGGCATTGGAACAGGCTGTCCGTGGGAGTGGTTGAACCACCATCCCTGGAAGTCAAAAAACATGTGGCACTGAGGGAAATGATTTAGTGGTAAATGTGGCAGTGCTGGGTTAACAGGGGGGTTCAGTGATACTGGAGGTCTTTTCCAACATTAAAGATTCCACAATTCTGACTGACTGTCTTCTACATTAACCCTGCTTAAATGGCTTTTTCCATTGGCTCTTTCTCTTTCCAGTTTTCATCCCAAAAGATGGTATCTGCAGCACACATGGGACTGAATTTCCTCTTCCTCTCTGCATGTAAGGTGTCTGTGGTATTTTGTTCTCTATGGTGAATCCTGTAACTTGGTGAGAAATACCTTATCAGCGACAAGTATAGAGTAAGATGTGTGTTACCAGGGAGGAACTGAAAGGTAACCTGATGTTTTACCCCTGCATTATGTTTGCTTTCTGAAGTTTAAATAAAAATGCATGTATTGTCCACATGTGTGTATAAACAGTAGAAAACTATCCTGAAATAGGTGTGCCTTGCTGTAATCCCTTTAAAGTTTGCTCTGAAAGTCTTCCAAGTGAACGGAAAATTCACTTTTTTTTTTTAAATGAGAGAATAAACTGCCATTCTGATTCAGCATCTAATGCTGCTTTCTGTTTCACATAAAACTAAAGTATTTTAAAATAACAGAGAAGACAAATTCCTCAGATGGCTTGAGGATTGAGTCATGCTATTATGTCAAATATAGTTACTGCTTTTTACACTCTCTCTCAATGTTTCCTTGAGATGTTTTATGGCAGGAGTAGTCTATTCAGAAACTAACACATTGATAATAAACACTAGCATTTGTTTCGGTTTTATTTTCTCCTGAAACATTGCTGTGAAGTGGCAGATATTGGAAACACAGTTTGCTGCAAAGTTGGTTAAATGGTCTTCAATTTCTGTTTGCTTCTATGTAGTTTTCCTGTGGAGAATGAAAATGACTGGTCTAGCCAAGGTTGGGAAGATTTTCCCTGGGCTAACAAAGAGCAGAAAACTGAAGTGCTGGAATTCTTTCCTTGATGTCAGTTTAACTGACTCAGTGGCATAAAACAAAATTAGTAACGGTTCAAGTGCGTAATCTTTCCTCTGGTTAGAACTTCCCTGACAAATACTTTATTATTTGGCTAACAAGCAGTAATTAAGCTACTGCAAAGAGGACCAAGAGAAAAGTGATTGACCCCTCAAGGCTGAGCTCAGCAGGGTCTAACTAAAGCTCCTTCCTGAAACTGTGAGTCACTCTGTGAGACGGAGCCAGTTTTCCCTCCCCTCAGTCATGTTTTTAACTGTGGTGAGGAAACAAAATTAGAATAAGCACAGATTTTTAAATGAAGCTGCTGAGCTCTCAGACAACTTTCAGGAAAAGCAGAAGTATGTGAAGTTGCATCAGACCTTGCTTTTGTATCACGAGAGCAGTTTAGAGTTTATGTAGCACTATCAAGGGTTTCTTGGTTAAGTGTGATTGCTGTTAATTAATGTTTAAGGGATTACATGTCAATCTTATCTTCAAAGGTTCAGAATGTAAAGTCTTTGATAAGCAAAGATCCAGACTAGCATATCAAAATAGAAGGGTTTCCTAAAATAACTCACACTTTGGGTGTGGATGCAGTTAGTCGTGTAACTTTGTTAAAGCTATTTTGGGTAACCCAAAAAACAAAGGTTTCCTTCCACAGCAAGTTTGTCTGCATATGAACTTCACTTTAACTGGTTTTGCTCATTTAGTTCAATCCTATAAAAACAATGAGGATTTAAATATGAGTATGACTATATAAAATCATGTACTAGGTTTATGCATAACTTGTAAGTATCCTCTTGATTAACCTACCAAATGCTGGAGCAGCTGAGACCTGTATAAGCCACTCATTTTAATGAAACATTTAAGCATGGGCTGCTAACCTAGTGACCTGAATGGGACTATTTATATTCTGAGTGGAAAACAAATCCTGTTCTGGCAAAGGATTTTAGCATGTCATTTAAATCAGGAATAACAGAAGCCAGCAAAAAGAATGAAGAGAAAATGAAAGGCACCACACAGGGTCTTAGTGAGGGTTTTTGTGGAAGTTTTTTTGTGGTGGGTTTTTTGTTTGTTTGTTTGTTTGTTGGTTGGTTGGTTGAGGGTTTTGTTGTTGTTGTTGTTTGGTTGGTTTTTGTATGTGTAGGCATATTGGGGTTTTGTTGTTTTCTACAATTTGTGGGGGATTTTGTTTTGGTTTTGTTTCTCTATTGTTTTTACCAAAAATCCAAACTGCCAAGAAAATCACTGAACTCTGTTCAAAGCAGAGATTAAGTCCCTGCCATTAGAAGATTCATGTGTGAACTACATCAGTTGCTTTTCTTCAGTGACTTTTCACAGAATCTGTATTTTAATGCACTTTAATAAGGGTGTTCTGTGTTTACTGGCGACCTTGTGGGTGCTCAGCTACCAACTTATCTGCATATATATAAGTTGTCTCTTTCCTTCTTAAGTGGAATAGCTGTGTTCTAGGTGGAGAAATGCTAATGTATTTTAAGATGGCAGATGTTTCTGGTAATAGCAACAGCTATAATGTTAACAAATCAGATTCATTAGGAAATTTAATAAAAATAAATTTTTATGTTAATCATATAGTTCAGAGTATCCATCTTGAGGAAAGAGCATATATAATTACTTGTGGATTCCAAAGTCCTGAATAAATTATGGATCAAAAGGCTAGGAAAAAGGAGGGCAGAAAGGCTGTTAGGGTATGCTCAGTGAATAAGGCAGCTTGTGTTTGGCAATCAACTGTGCTACTGGGTGTCTATAACATCTCTAAAAGATATCTCTACAGAATAAAAAATTACCAGAAATCTGGACAATTCTAGTCTCCCTCACATACAGAAACCCAGTCTTAGGATTTACCACCTATGACAATTAGAATTACTTCCTGCAGTGGACTTTGCTGTCTGCTCATCTGCCCTGCTCCTGGCCAGAAGCTCACTGTCCCTGGAGGATCAGTGGTCCATGCAAGTCAGGCCTGTGACTTCCCAGCTTGTGCTGAGCTGTGCTCAATGTCCAGCCTGGCCTTCAGGCCCACGGGGGACAAATTTCCCTGGCTGATTGTCCCACAGGATTTTTTTGGGCAGCTCCTACGTGGTACCTGTGCTGACAACCCCTGCATGCCCCACACTTTATCTGAAAAGGGCAGCAATGGGTTCTGGTGTGAACATCCTTTACGTTTGTCCATAGAAACAATGTATAGAGTTTTTTCCTTGTACCAAAACCCTGTAATAGCTTGAATGACCAAAATGGTGTAAATTTTCCATGGGCAGAATCTGTGTGACGTACTGCACCTGGTAGGTGCTGGACAGCCTAGGGTTCCTGAAGGAATGTAAGGTTATCTACACTCTTCTCTCCATTATAATGTTGGCTGGATTAAATGGTATTTTAAGTGACACTTTAGAATCTGAGTGCCTTTCTTACTGGAATCACAATAAACCAGCACCACCTGGTACAAAGCAGTTGTCAAACTGTACCTGCCAGAACTATTTCACTTGGAGTGCTATTTTTGTTCTGATGATGCAATTGACTGAAGACTAAAATTGGGCAAAAGCTGATTTTTTCTTCCCTGCTGTTTATTACGTGTCTTCAGTTTGGGATCTTAATGGTTCTGTGTGAAATCCATGAAAATAAATCCTTCAAGTGATTATGGGCTGTGTTCTGTGAATGACAGTCGCAGTGTTTGAAGCAATGTATGTGGGTTACAGACAGAAAAAAAGAGTGAGCTGTCCTAGTAATTGCAGAAAATGGTGCATGCAGGAGTCTTATTTCTCAGCCTCTGTCAGTCAATAAGTGTTAGAGAGTTTTGTACCTTCTAAGATCATGCCCATCATCCCTCACTGCTTCTCCCTCATTGTCCTTTTCTGCAAAATAAGCTCACAGAGATGCTCTCAGTGCGTGGCTCCTATTTCAGCCTAGGGTTCAGTGCATCTGGGGTTTGGCTCCTGGCTGTGTTGCTGACATGATTTATGATATTTGCTGTTCAGACTGAAATGCCAATGCCATCCATCAAGATGTACAAAAAGGGCATTCCACATTTTCTCTCCCCAAAGCCAGTCTTTTTGGCTAAGAGGTATTTTTGACTAAGTAGACCAACCAATGCACCACTTAGCCA
Organism: Trochalopteron elliotii; assembly: GCA_024734555.1. NCBI lineage: Eukaryota > Metazoa > Chordata > Aves > Passeriformes > Leiothrichidae > Trochalopteron > Trochalopteron elliotii. The sequence continues at coordinate 646,875 of JANPWX010000452.1, read as the reverse complement.
AAAAAATAGGGACTCCATACGTGGAAAAAAGACCATTGAGATCACAGCACATACATCATAAATAATAATCTGCTTTTCCTACACCATGCAGAAGAAATGATGCATAAATTTATTTTGTTTTAATACTCTCAGTTGAAGTTCTTGCACAGCTGCTGCCCTCACCAGTCCTTATTCCAGCATTAAAGAGGACTTAACACAAAAACCCTACCCCAAACTCCCAGCAACTCTCAAAAAAACATCCAACAACACAATCCTCTCTCTGGATCACATTTTGCCTGGCTTCTGCTCTGAAGGTAGTGGAGAAGGAGGTTTTTTTAGCTCTCCCCCTGCACTGGGATTGCACTGCACTCTCTCCAGCTGTGTGCAGCCTTCCTTCCAAGCTGTTTTTGGGGCAGACAAATTGCAAGAGGAAAGCTGCTCTCCTTAGTGTGAGGTATATCCTGCTGGGAACACTGGACCTGAGACTCATAAATTCCATTCACAGACTCAACTGTGTTCCTCAAAACCCCACAATTTTCTAGGGGGAAATTATTTGGAAAGATAGGAAAGTATCAGGCTCACTGGTATTTTCACGACACCTTTCAAGTAGTGCTTATTTTAGCTATCCAGTAGCACATCACAATGACAACTGTTTTATTTACTATCTCAGCTGAGGTGAAAACCCTGAAGAGTATGTAAGAACAGTAACGTGACAAACGTTAACTTATTCATCCATATTACAGCGAGCCATCAGACACAAACTGAAAGGGACAAAATCTTGCACTTGTCCATTTAACCGCGTGCATTTCCTAATAAGAACTAAAGCCAGACGGGCTCTAGGAGAGGAAGCCCTGCAGGCCGGAGCTCCCCAGGCGCTGAGCGGACTGCGCGGCCGCCGGGGCGGGGCGC
>JANPWX010000452.1:319114-631007 GCA_024734555.1 Trochalopteron elliotii | reverse complement strand
CTCCCCTCCATGGTGTTCTAAACTAGGTGGTCCCTGGGTTGGGAAGTTAAGAAACCCCAAACAATGACCATCCTGCCTTTTTTCTGTCTGCTCCTCACGTACTGGGCTGGACAGCAAAAGCAGCTCACGTGATGGTGGAAACATCAACTTTGGCACCACTGATTTCTTGTACATTTGAGGGCCAGCCCCAGAAACCCTCAAACTTTGATGTTGTGGCTACAGAGATACAGGGCTGTTTGCTCTCTTCTGTTATGTGAAAAAGTCTTGAACTGACAGACTGCTCAGAAGTCCAGTGCAGCAACTGCAGATGATGCAAACTCTTCAGCCCCATTTGCTGATTTTTCCTGCTTCATTTAATAGTGGTGGAAAATGTGATATATATAATGCAGTCTGACAGCTTATATCTAGCAAAGGCTTATCAGCTTCTCTGCCTCTCTAGTCTGTGTTTCTCTCATACCCAAAGAGTATGAGAGACATCCCAAGAGTGTTCTGTTTGATGTGTGGGAGTTGTTGGCCTTTAACTCACATAAAGGTACCTCATTGATGTCTTGGCTGTCTGATGCTGAAGAATCTTACTTTGTCCCTAAGAAGTTGTGATCTCCTTTCTGCTTCATCTTGGCTGTCTGAGACCCTGTGGAGACCAAGCAGTCTTTTTTCCCAGACTCTGGGAAAAAGGATAAGGCCTTAATTTATTTTGACCAAAGGATTACAGTGGGAGAGGCTGAACCACAGTGGGTTAATACTCTTTGTAGGAAGTAGCAAGCCATTAAGAAAACCCGAAAGAGATATGTATGGCTTTTTCAAATATAAAAATTCTTTATTGCTAAAGGGTGTTTCTTGGGAGAATAGTTATGGAAATGAAGAGCAGAATTGCATTGAAGTAACACTTCTCTGAAAATGGCAGACCTGGCTATGTAAGTCAGTAGGTATGAAAGGGAAGAGCATGACTCTGTATACTTTCTTGTTTTGTTTTATTCATATACTGATCTGGCTTCCAGTGATTGCCTGATATATCCATATCATCAGTTAATCTTAAAAGATGAAAGTGTTAAGGAACAGGATTAAATTACCTGTAACTTCATGTTGTTTGATCTTGACTAAATGCTTGTAAACAAGAAAATTAGTGAAGTTGTTTGGCCAGAAGGCTATCTTTTTGGATAGGAAAAATCTTGACTGGGACTTCTTTTAGAGGTGAGTTTACATCAGTGCCAAAAGACAACATGTAGTGGGATGAAGTCACTGATTCATTGCGTGTCTCCTTTGTTTAAAACAAACAAGCAAAAAAAAGCAAACAAGAAACTCCTTCTTTATTTATTTTTTCTAAGGCATAATCTGTTATTTTAGATGGGGTGATTGTAGAAAAATTGCTGTTAGTATATTCTGGTGAGCAAAGCTACTAAAGGAGTGATGCTTTATACCCCAGATGCACAGGATGTTCTCTCAGTTTCCAGTCATGCATCTTATGACAAATTAATTGATTTGACCAAGAGTCATTGGCTCAAGAGAGGTTTTTTGATCTTAAGATATTTTGCTTTAAGACATTCATAAAATGTTTAAAGAATGATCTCGTGAATTTCTTTTAAAATAGTTATATAACTGTGACTTAGAATTTTATTGAGAGGACTTTGTAACCTTTGGAAATAACTTGTGTTGTACTCTTAAATGCAGTTGTAACTTTTTTTTTTTTTTGGTGCTGACTTACCTTGCAATAAAGCCCCCTTATATAGAGCCAAGGAATCATCAAGAAAGGGGCAATTGTCAAGAAAGACAAGGTAGTTAAATGAGGTACATTCACTGCAACTAATTTCCTTTATCCACATAGGTAATTTCAATACATGATTTGAGTAATTAGTATTGCCTGATTGATTTCCAGTGTTATGTATCTTGTTACTCACTAGATAGATGTATGTAGTATTTTCTTGCATCTGAAACAGAACCTGTCTTGTTCTGTAAATGTCTCCTTCAGAAGGGAGCTGTGATTTGCCAATATAGTGTTTCATAATTTGGTTTACTTGGTTTCTTAACCATATTTTAGCATGTTCTGTTATTTGCAATGTATATCTTTAAATACCAATTGGAAATGTCTCCTTTTCAGTGATGGCAGTGGTGGTATTTTACAGCAGGCCTTATTTAGAGCAAGGAAGAGTCCTGGTGAGCGCAGACAAAGAAGGACATTGTTCAAGCCTCAGGTTATCTCATCTTCCAGACAATTTCATGAGTGCAAGTTACACTACCAATGCTTGTTGTATTTTTGGAACTGTTATTTTGGAGAGCCAGAGCTTGTGTGCTGATGTAATTATTGTCCTGTATAATTCCTAAACAGTGTCTCTGTTCTGGATGACGTGGGCCCCACAAAGTCCATTTCAGAATCAAGCCTGGATTCTGAAAAAAGGGCTTACATGTCTCAAGTGGGATTTCTGGCACCACAGGACCTATTGCCCTGTGGTGAAGTGGTTCTGAAAGCTCCTGCTCAGCTGCTGCACAGTCCTGGTGGCAGAGACCTGCTGCAGGTGACCTGGGCTTTGACAGGACTGTCTGAGGCACTGCAGTCCTGCTTTGCTGTGTTAGCAGAACCTGTGCTCCACCAGGACATTGCCAAGGTGGAACTGCTCACTGTCAGGGTGGGAAAAGGGAAAAGGGCTTTTAGAGAAGAAGTCAGGGTTCACTGGGCAGGGTGGGGAGGACACAGAAAAAGCACAGGCAAGAGTAGCCAAGGAGTGAAGTGCTGGCGAATAGAGCAAAGAAGAAGAAGAAGGAATCCTGACTTCCAGCCCTTCATCCAGAGGATGTTTGTTTGTTTAGTTGGTGTTTCATCTAAGATCTGTGTTTCTTGTGCAAACAAGACAGATGCTGAACTGGTGGCTGTAGCAGCTCTGGCTCCTACAGCTGCCACCTAATTCAAAGGACAGCTGTAGCCTCTTGCATCTCCATTCATGTTGGTGGCCTCTGCAGGCATGCAAAGTCTATGGTTTTTGTTCATAGTCTCACTTTTATGCCTGGAGACTGTTCTTGGCATCAGGTTGGTTTCTTGTTTACTTCTGTCTTCCTTTTTTTATCTTTTTTTTTTCCCCTTTTTTTCCCCTTCGCCCACATCAGTTCATTGACTTCCCATGTCTGTTATTGACTGTGCCAGTGTGGTGTGGTCACTATATCTGACCACTTACCAGACTGGGTAGGAAATCATACAGTTTGCATTGGTGTTCTTGAAGCATCTGAGATCTGTGGTTTGGCTTATCATAAAAAAATCACTGGCCGTTACTGTTCTCACTACCACAAGAGGTACAAGAACCTGTTTCTTAGATGTGTTTTCCAAAATCTCAAAGGGGCTTCCATTACAGTGCTGAACTTGCCTGTATCAGTTACACATTGGTAAAGAAATAGCATTGCTAAGTTGTGGGGAGATAATAAATAGGTTTAATGTATAACTTAAATAAGGGTTTAAAAACAGAACAGTAAATGAGAGCTCTTGCCTATATAAATAATTCACAGATGTGTAGGTGCAGCTAGGTAGGATAAAGGGTAATAAAAACAAGAGGAATTTTTGTATCAGTGAGGTGAAGGTTTGCAAACCTGAGAAAAAGCAAAGATTTTAAGTGGATTAGGATTTGAGGAAAAAAAAATATTGTGTTTATGAATACTCTGCAAGAGTTAGTTTGAGTAATGTGAAGTAAAAAACATATTAAAGGTCCTTCACAGTTGTTGCTCCAGTATTGCTTTTAGCATATCCACATGTGGATTTGGCTATGCTGGTTTCCAAATTTGCTGTATAAAATCTCAGTAAGTCAGTGCCGTAGGAGGGCAGCTGGAATAAAGACAGTTCTGGAGATGGTTTGGAAGCTGATATGCTAGAGGAAACACAGAGTGCACTGTAGCCTCCTTTCCATGGAGTCAGGGTATTATTAACTCAACCAGAAATTGGAGGTTGGATGTCAGTTTTGCTAGGAGAAGTTCTTTATTTTACCCCATGCAGGAAGTCAGACTAGGGTTGCTACAGTGCTCTTTTTGGGCCTTGATGTTTTGTGCAAACTACAATTTTCTTGCTGCTTTTTTTATGATGAAACCTGATAAACTTTGTCTGCTATTCTGTGCCATTCGTGCATATCAATTTCTTTGTTGTTCTTCAATTTCTTCTTTTTAGGTTCAAGGAAACTTTGACAAAGTTGAATTCAACAGGATGTGCTGGACTCTCTGTGCTAAAAAGAACCTCTCTAAAAGTCCTTTGCTGATTAGTGATGAAGATGCGTTTAAAGTGTGGGTTATTTTTAACTTCTTGTCAGAGGACAAATACCCTTTAATCATTGTACCTGAGGAGGTAAGAAACAAAAACTTAAGCTCTTCAACACCAGTTTGCCTAATGTCCCAGTTGAACTGTGTTAAGTGTAGTACTCTCTAGAGATTTAAGAGGAAATATTGTTTAATTTAAAATTTTTATACCCCTCTTTTAGTATTGTAAGGCCTCAGATACATTTCTCTGTCTTCCAGGGTGCATATATGGGGATTTCCAGAGGATACTTGAGATATTGATAGCTCTGTGTGTCTGTCATTGAAACAGCCTGGACTAAACAGGATAAACAGGACATGCATGGATGTGGTCTTTAATCACTGCACTTGCTTATAGGTGGTTACAGTTTTGCAAGGTCGATACATCCAAGTGATTCTGAAAAAAAAAATGCCCCTGTCTGTTCTGTGTTACTGTGACTTGCAAGATGAGTCTTCAGTCTCATGTCACCCTCCTGATGGAAAGGACAATACAAAATTTTCTGATGGTGTCTGTTTCTGATCAAAACCAGCCAGACCCTGAACACTCTTGCTTCAAATGTCTGAAGGAATAATACCAGAGAGATCTCTTTATACTTTTAGTTCATGGACAAGTATTGGCAGCACTCAAATAGGTATTTTAACCCTAAAGCAAGATTTTGGTATCTTCACTATTCTCCCCTTTGGGATGGGTGGGGAAAGAAGCAGAAAGGTCAGAACTGTTGGCATAAATAATCCCTTGCAAAACTGTGAACACATATCCCAGGGGTTTGCAGTTCAGCACTGGAGGACTGAATAATAAATATCTGCAAATTGTTGAACAGCCAGGGATCAAAACAGTCTGATTAACAGGTCACTGACAACATAACTGTGGGACTCCAAGGTGTTGTGCCAAACCCTCAAGTACAGATAACTCTCCTGTCAAAATAAACTGTTCCGTTTTGCTTTCTCACTCACTTTTTAGCAGGAGACTTTCACTGTGTACATTTCTGGTTTTGCCAGACTGGCCCATGCCAGGGCCCCACCTGGCATGCTATATTCCCATGAGAAATGGGACAGTCTTCTTGCTTGCTTTCCTGTTTGTTTCTGTTGGTTCTGGGAAACAGGGATCATGGTTATAAAAGCTAAGACACCTCCTTTCTTAGTGGTGCCAAATTTGGCTTTGGTAGGTCACAGTCACTAAGAAATGCCAAAACTGGGACTCAAATCCAGAAGTCTGTGGTTTGTCAGTGTCTTCCCCACTGTGCAGCCTGGCTTACCTGTGGGCAGACATTTCACATCTAAATTTCTGGCATGGTTAAAAGCTTCAGCCCTGCCAGCTCTGGGGCACTGCTCCCCACTGCTTCACCAAACAAGCCCCAGATTGGTGCTGTTGCCTGCTGTGGCTGCTGCCAGGTAATGCCAGCCTGTCTGTGTGTTGGCAGATGTCCTGCATAGTCAGCACTGAGCTGAGGTTTTCCAGATTTCGTATGTGCTGTTGTTTGCTTTCCTTCCCATCCTTAATGTCCAGGTTAACCTGCATTGCTCTTCTACTTGGATTATTTAAAAAAATCTGGTTGTGGATCTGTGTGTGCATCTCCTTGATTACAGCAAGATTTAAATTGTGCAGTTTGTTTAAAGAAAGCTTACAGAACCTGACTGACAAAGAAACTGCTCTGTTCTTATCATACACAATGCCTGTATTCACTCCACCTTCACTCAGACCACACAGGTAATGTAATCAGCCACTGGAGGAATGCTGTCTGTTGAGCACACTCCTTGCTGGTTTGCATTGGTCCTGCATCAGGGTCTCTGTACTTCTGGAAAATTTTGCATTTACTCATCTACTCTCTGCACAAAATTCCCAAAGTAAAAATGCAAAGTCTTGATTTCAGCCAGTTTTGCTTTTTCTCAGATGTTTTGTATCTGCCTTTTTTACAAAATGGCTTTGCAGGTCACGTATGAAGTGAGGGGATTTTTACAAAGTGAAGGAGAGGAGAAGGGGGGTGGAAGCACTGCTGTTTGTGATGTGGATATTTTGCTGAGAGCAGTGTAAATCTCTCATGTGTGACTACAGCTTCCCACCCAGGGAGCAGGCTCTCCTGCCCTGCCCAACTGCTGCTCTTATCTTTGGCTGAGAATATTGCAACACACAATCTACTGCAGTTTCTGGCTTAGAGATCCAGCTGTTTGTGTGGGATCCAGCTGTTTCCCCTTCTCCCTCCCACATTGTTGGCTTTTGTTTTGTTTTCTTTGTTGTTGTTGTCAGGTTTTTTCCACTTTATAAGTAACTGAGAAGCTTGCTACATACTTCGAGGTTGGAAGGGTGATCCTTTGAAGATTTCTGCATCCTATCTTGAAAATTACAAGACTTCTTTAGTCTCCAGTATTAATACAACTTCATGTGGCTGTAAGGATGCCTTTGCTTCCTCCTTGGAGCAGCTGCTCTTTGAGACATGCTTGGGAGTCTGAATTTCCTCTTTTTTTTTTTTTTTTTCTTTTTGTAACTTTTAAAATGAGATAAGTGGTTTCTGCAGCCATTTCATAGATTTCATATCTCATATCTGGAAAAGCCTCCTGCTTGAGTGCAGTTTCACCTTATTTGCACTGTGCTGACTAAATACTGAAGGTGCTGTCTTCCCTTCTTGCCCACGTCACCTACTTGTGCACTGGTGCTGCTGTGCTGGGCCCCTCCCCTTGGGCAGCTCAGTGTGGTGGGGCTCTTACCCCCAGCTGCAAAGTGTGAGTCTTGATTCCCTGCCCAGGTGCTGAATGGGCAGCAGATGGGGAATGGCTGCAGCTCATCCAGAGAAGGGAAAAGAGGCTACTTTGGAAAGGATTCAGAGATGCAGGCTAAAAAGAGCTTTAGAAAGAGCAAAGTGAGGAAAGGAGTTACCAGGAGAGAATCTGAAAGCAGTGGAGAGGTGGCACAAAGGCCAGAAGTTGTTTGTTTAGCAGAGGCCAGGCTGAAAGGCAGAGGCAATGGCTGGCCTGTGCTCCTCACCTGCCCTGGAAGCATTTTAAAGTTTGTAAAATCCAGTGTGGGGAAGGGGTTGGGTTGGGGTGTGCAGTTTTGGAATGTGACTTCAAGCTTGAGAGGATCCCTTTGTGTTACAGGGAGAAGTCAGGGGACACAGAGACAGGAGCTGGTGGCTACTGGGAACACTGGGCACTGCTGGTAATGGCCTTGCACTCCAGTGTTCCTTCTGCTGCCTACTGGTGGGCAGCTGAGAGCACTTGGAAGAGCTGGGAAGGATCAGAGATCCATGGATGTCTGTTGTGCAAAGGTGCTCATGTGCCAAGGCAGAAAGCAGGGACCGGGTGGGAGCTCCTTCCCCTCCCCACAGGCAGATTTTCCATTAGATCATCTGAGATGCAGACATCCAAGTGTATGTTTCCTTCAGCTCTTGCAGGCATTATTACCTCTTCCATGAGAAGGATAAAATGAAGGAAAAAAGCTGGAGAGAACTGAAGCCGTAAGAGGAGAAATATTTCTGTTTTGTCATGAGCTTTTTTTATAAGTCACCTCTTAGTTGTTACAGACTCATTTGTGTGCCTTGGTATTTTTTAACCAAAAATTTTCTGTTTTATAAAAAGGTTTTCAAGCACTTCCCCTTTCTTATTTCTGGACATATGACTGCAGCCTTGGGAATGCTTTATCTATCGCCCGAGAGCTGTGGTGTGTGGTTAGTTGGGTTTCTGGGCCATTCTTCATGGTGAAACTCAGACACAGGCACAGTGCAAGCTGCACACTCAGTGTTGTAATCCAGTGTTCACAGTTTATTTCAAATAAGCCAAACATATTTGCTGCTTTTGGCTTCATGAGGAAAGATTTGTACAGTGATTTTTCACGTGTCCTCTAGTCTTCGAATTTCTTAACAGACGGCGTTTCTAATCCTCCCGAGAGGACTAAGCCTTGTGTGGCTTTTTGTGCTTGTCAAAATGAGGTGATGTTTTCTTAGCCTGAGGAGATGAGAATCTGATCCAGTGGTGATTCTTCTGGAGTGTGTTTTTTATGACCATGTTTGCTTCCTTGTTCTGCATTCTAGTACCAGAAACTGAAACAGTGAATGAAACACTGGGAATTGACCCTTGGCCCTTCAGAAATTGCATCAAAACTGATAGAAAGAGAATGAAAGCTGCTTGTGTGGGGTTTTAATTGACTCATGATCTCTAAAAGTTGATGACAGTGGTTAGGAAGATTTTTAGTCACTTCCATCAGTCACTTGGTTAGGAAGACTTGCATCAGTTCTTCCCATTTCACTGCCTTCTTCCTTGACTGCTGCATGAAATACAGTTTTCAGCTCACAGAGCAGGTTGTTTCTTGAGTTGACCTTTACTGTATTTCACATAACACTGGTTTAATTTGGAAAAAAAAAGAAACAAGGTAGTGGCTTACACTGGATAATGAACATGGTTTTTCTGGTGGAAAGGAAGAAACAAATATTTGACTTAAAAGTAAGTGATGTTCTGATGGTATGAAGAAAAGGAGTTGATGATGACTGTGAGAGGAGGTATGACTGCTTTCATGGCTGTGGCCCAGTAACATATACTCCCACAGAATTCTGTATAATGTGAGTAGACTTTTAACATCTGCTCAGTTAATATCACAAGCCTTATTTGAATAGTGTGGACCAGAATAGCTTTGTCTGCTGTGCTCTGCTGGGCATGAAGGCCTCCTTGGCATTATTTTTGTCATTCTAAGAGACCCACTCGTATATCAGAAAAATGTGTGAAAAATCTGTGATGCTTCATTCCCTATGGAAGCAGGAATACCTGGAAAAGGAAAACAAATAGACACTGAAACATGGGGAAAAGAAAGTGCCCTCTGAAAGAAGCTCCCAAACAGAGTCATGCTAGAGCTCTGTTCTTTGTTATTATTTTTGATTTCTTTTGGCAAAATTCTGGCTGAAAAGTTTGTTGATTTGAGATGGAAGCTGGTTTTGGTAGTGTGGAGCCACTGGGTCCCTGCTGGTGTATGCAGTATTAACAACTCCCTGGTATTTTTGCACCTGTATTTTGCACACTTTTGACCTGAAAGCAAAGTCCCCTCAGAATAGCAGCAAACGTCGCTTCACTTTTGCTTTTCAACATTGCCTTTTAACCACAAGAGTAGGTTATATTTGAGACAGGAGACTTGATTTGTCAGTTATTTGCTGGGTTGACATCTCTGTGGAGGAGGGGAATGTCATTTGCTCTCAGAGGTTCCTCATTTGAGCACCTAATGAGTGGTCGCTATTTGCTTTCACACTGGTGCAGCTTATTTCTTTGTATTTACCTCAGACTTCTATATTCATGCTGTGCAAGAGTCACTGTTGCTGTTGAGCAGATGTATCAGATAAACTTTTTCTGGGAACTTTGGTTAGCCACTATACGTGACTGAATTCAAGATAAACCTTTCATTTTTTTGCTTTAAATTTTAGAAGTTGAATTGTAGCATGCACAGGTCATTTTTCAGTTAAGAAGAATTAATGTAGTTTAAAATAATGAGTATTTTATGTACTTTAGTGGGATTATGGGATATTTGTGGTCATGTAAGTGACTTGTAGATGGGAGTTAACAGACTGAAATGGTTAAATCTCTTCTATGAACCCAAATAAAATATATACAAATAATGCTCTAAAGGAAACAATGTGTTGACTTATTTTTAGTGTATTATATGATAAGGTGTACTAGCCAAGAGTTTTGCATTGCATCATTTCCAGACCATTAGTTTGATCTACATTTTATTTATATGGCTTGAGCAAAAATGGGAAAAAAATAATTCAGGTATGCTCTTTGTGTGTATGTTCCATTGTCTGCAAGTGAAACCTGCTACTTTTAGATAATTAACCAAAGGAATTTGAGTGCTGCTGTGCCTCAAGCTGTGTAAGAGGTTGTGAAATTCTGGAACAATGCATTTTAAAGTTAAAGTTTGTATTTTTAAAATTATTTATTTTTTTATTATTATTATTGTTATTGCTCGCATTTTGGGAGTTATATTATCTACCTAATTAAGTCTAAGTTATTTTACCTTTCCTTCCAGCTAAAGTCCAGGATTGTAGTTCAGAACTGATGCTGCTCAAAGGCAGTGAGCAGAGTGTGTTTTGAACATGGGTAAAAAAAAAATCTAGGTTTTAGGAGATTTGCTTTGAAAGAGCTTTTCAGTGCTCCTCTTCTTGCACTCTGTGGAGACTTTTTTTGGGTTGGTTTTTTTTTTCTTTAAAACTTGTCTGGAGTAGGAAGTAAGCTGCTTCCTGCCCTTAACTGAATACTGAGGATTTATGGTCGCTGCTTGAAAGCCTTGAATTATTTTTTTAACTTAAGGATTTTGGAGTGTGAAAATCCTAAGAAAAGCTAAGCTTATTTTAAAGACTGTGAATTTGAAGGCCACGTCTGCAGAGGCCTCTGTTAGACCATATCTTTGCTAGTAAGAGCTGCACGAGGAGCTAAAAAATACTGAAGTGTCTTACTCGGTGAAGCTGAAATGAAAAGCAATGCTCTCTGCAATTTCTGGAGGCATATTCTGTGCCTGGCAGGGCTGTCTTCTCCTAAGAGAGACTTGAGGAGGATGTGACAGCCACAGCTTGGAGGTGTGTGCACTTCCCGTTCGTTCAGTGGAGCAGGACCTTTCCTCCTGGCACGGCAGCAGCTCTGCAGCTTCTCCATTTTGCTGTAGCATTACCCACGTGCTCCTGGACAAGGGGCTGTGACACCAAGAGAGTCACTGAGCTGAAATAATGGGAAAAGCACATCCATCTGCAGGGTGAATTTGGGAATTTACTTTCTACTGCACCCTTGTGTTTCCTGTCCGTAGACGTGAGGGAAAGGAAGGGATTTATTTGGCTGGGCCTGTTGCAGGAGAGAGAAGCAGCAGCCACCAGATTAGCATGTGTGCTGCATCAAAACCTTGAGGCCTGGGAGTCCTTGTGGTGAAATGTGTGGGGAGGCAAAAATATTTCTTTATTTCTTTGTGCTCCCAAATCTCTTGTGTAGACTTGTGTGTGCTCAAAATCCTGTTAGACCAGCTAAAAGGTGACTCTGAGCTATGGCAGGAAGGCCCTCACCAATTATTTTATTTAGAGATTCATTAAAAGCATTTTGCATGCGCTCAAAGCTGTAGATGGGCTTAGTTTAAAATACTGCAAATGAACAGTGATGAGTTTAAAACCAACGTAAAAAACAGACTAAAGAACTGCAGCCTTCTTTGCTTCGTTTTCATTCTTGTGTTTGTTTTGACTAGTGTTACTGGTGTTGTTATCCTGTGCATGGTAATGCTTACAGAGTGATGAAAGATTAAGGGACAAGGAGAATTTATTTGGGAAACAAAGGCAGATGTGAAAGATTTGTTCTTTTGTTTCTTTTGATACAACTATCAGGATTGTGTCCAGGGATGAAGAGCCTGAGAACTAGGGAAGAGGGATCAGGTGTAGATCATACCTTGGTCATTTTTCATTTCACTTCTAGTCCAAATGGCCTTCTTTTCTTTTTTTTTTTTTTTTTTGTAATTTGTTTGCTTTTTGCTCACAAGAATACTTTCTGAAACTTCTTGCTTTCTCACGCTTCAGTCATCACAGTCTGGAAGCCATTACAGGGAAGGTCCCATGTGTTCTGTAGGAATCTGAAATATTAAATGAGGCTGTCAGGTTCAATTCTTTGTTTTGCTGTGAAGAGAGTAGCTGAGGGATGGGCTTGGCAGTCAAGAGTTCATCTGAGACAGGAGCTTAAAACCTTTGTTAATCAAACCACCTACGTTTAGGGGCCTACATGTGAGCCTAGGAAACTGGCTGTAATGGGAGTCTCTGGAGAAGCTTCATCTACAGCTCTGAAACACTTGATTTCCATGCCTGCTGCAAATGATGGCTTTCTGTTTGTGTTTCTGCACAGATTGAATATTTACTTAAAAAAATCACGGAAGCCATGGGAGCAGGCTGGCAGCAGGAGCAGTTTGACCATTACAAGATTGCTCTCAACACCAGTCGAGAGGGTCTCTCTGCGTGGGAGCTGATCGAGCTCATCGGGAGTGGGCAGTTCAGTAAAGGGATGGACAGGCAGACAGTGTCCATGGCAATCAATGAAGTCTTTAATGAGCTCATACTGGATGTACTCAAGCAGGTAAGAACCACAGAGAACTGATGTTTCAAAGTAGAATGTTTGACTGCTTTAATTAGAAAATGTTGAATTTGTGTTCAAATTTCTTCACTCTATTAAATGATGGGCAGGAGGATAATTAGGTAAATTATCTGTAAGAGCTCTTTAATTTGAGCTTGTTTTTATAAAAGAAATTGTGGTGCTATTCAGATTGTTGTAATTGTAGCAGTATTATGAATGAGTTACTTCTTGGGAGAGCTTGCTTTTAGAAAGTGAAAGAAGTGGGCTCTGACTTGAATTGTGGCGTTTTTGACACTAGTACCAGCTGCTTGTTATTTCAAAGAATAGCTGCATCATGCTCTCAGTTCTGATGACAGCTCTTCAGTCTTTGGACGTGCTTTTCTGTAGTTTAAGTTGTGCTGTAGGAAATACAGCTGTGCTGGGCAACCACCTCTGCATTCAGACAAGGGGATCTGGCCCAGGGTATTGCTCCAGCTGAAAGGTTGGCTTCTCAGGTTCCCCACTTCAACAGGGCAAAGAGGTGTGGAAGAGCTCCAGAGGGCTCTCCCTTCTTGCTCTGCTTAGCAGGCTACATGACTGACAACTTACTTACCTGCACTCAGACTCCAGAAGTCATGCTGGCCTTTGCATTCTTAGCAAACTTCATTCTTCAGATTTCCAGTGACTGGATTATCAGTTTAGGAATGCCTTGAAAAGCTGCATTTCTTTTGTGGGAATTGGAAGTACCACAGGGACTTGAGGGGTCACAGCAGAGTTTACCAAGAGAGCTCTTCAAAATTGACTTTTACCTGAAAAGAGTATTTTTTTCATCTTTGATTTCTTGGTGAGGAGAGAAACAAAGGCTTTCTTGGCAGGCTTTCCTAAGCTGTTCTGAAGAAACCATCAGAAAGTCTTGGCACAGGAAATTCTTTCAGAATACCCACAGAACAATGCAGAAGTCTATTTTTGTTAACTGCTGGTTGCCTGTTGGAGGTGAGGGCTGGGGGCACACACACAGGGAGTCAGTTGAGGGCAAAATGAAGTCATTTCTGCTGTTTGATACCATGAAAATAAATTAACCAGTGTCAGTTCAATCCTGCTTGAAACTTGTGAGGAAATCAGATTTCTTTTCAGTTTTGATACTACATTGTGTGTCTTCCCCCACACCTTTTTGTTTTGTTTTGTTTTATGTCTCCTTTCTTTCCTCTCTTGGTGCCTGGGCTTCTTTCTCAAGGATGTCTGAGTGCCTTTGAATGGTTCCTTGACACTTAAAAATAGTTTGTGTCAAGATTTGGCCCTGTGCCTCCTGAGCAGTTTGGACAGTTCCTGGCCCAGTGGAGAGCAGAATTCTCTGTGTGATTTCAGTATCCTGCTACCTTGTGGATTCATAGAATCATCCTGTTTATTGCAGTAATCATATAATTGCTCCAGGGTATTAATTAATGACACATGGCCACATAACCAAGTGACATGCTACCCTTTTTATTGAACTCATCCTGGATCTCTAAAGCTTATGGAGGGTAGCAGCAATAGTTAAATTTCTGACATTTAGTGTTCTGAAAGATGTGTAATGGTTGGTGTGAAAAAGCTCCTGCTTTTCAAGAGCTTCCAGTAGGTTCTTGGAAGGTGAGAAGCAGCTGATACTGAAATAATAGGTAAAGATTTTGCAGAAATTTGAGAGGAACACATATTAGTCTGACTTGGCTTTGAAAGCAAATTTGGTAAGTCAGGAAGGGAAAAAACCCTCTGGCTCTGACTTAGACTGTGCAAAGCATGAAAGACTGAAACTGCAGGAGTCCTTCATGTGGCCTTGCAAGCACCCAGAGCTCAGACCCGAGTACGGAGGCGGCAGACAAAGCTGTTTCTCTGTGCATTCCTGCTCTGGAGCAAGGGAGTGGGATGGCACCTGGGAATAGGCACGGCCTTGGCTCTGCACATGTTTAAGTGGCTAGAAAAGCTGAGCACAGATAAGCTGTATGTGTAGGGGGTGCCTTGGGCTTTGGTTTTATTTGTTTTTTAAACAAAAAAGCTTCTTCAACTGTTATGAATATTTTCGTTCCCCTCAGACCTGTAGAGAAAGATATCTTTAGCTTAAATATGCAACAGCACATTTATTTATTTATTTATTTCTATTAAAATATATATATATATATTTCTTTTTTAATACAAGCACATTTGCATGTATCAAAAACTGTGATAAATGAAAGCTATTACAGAAAAATGTTCCTTGGTCTCCTTTCCAACTTCTTCATCCTCTTAATCTGGAATACTTTGAGTATACTTTCTGTATGGCTTGTTCATAGCTTATATTGATGTTGGTGTTTGAGTTTCCTCTGTGATTTGACTTTTTTTTTGAAGTTAAGCGTCAGACAAAAGTTTATGTAAGTGTTTGGGGAATATCAGTACAGAAATGGAAGGTACAGCTGAAATACTGGCTAACTTTGAAAGTATTTGGGCCTATGAGGTAACTTTTCTGTCTGCTCTATTGGGTCTTTACACCTTTACATAACCAAAAGACCAGATGGTTCAGCAGAGGCCAGGCATTTCAGCTGATCTGTTGCTTTTAACAGGGCTACATGCTGAAAAAAGGTCACAAACGGAAAAACTGGATGGAACGATGGTTTGTGCTAAAACCCAATATTATTTCCTACTATGTGAGTGAAGATTTAAAGGACAAGAAGGGAGACATCATACTGGATGGCAACTGTTGTGTAGAGGTAAAACCACTGCAAAAACTATGTGTGTCTCTAAAGATCAGAATTAATCCTTTTTTGTGTGGGATTGAGTCCTGGTATCTTTTAAAAGAGCTTTTTTTTGCTTCATATTACACCAGTTCATGAACACCCTTTTAATAAAGGCTCCTAGTGCTGGTATTTGTATCTCTGTGACACATAACTGCATAGATGCTGCTTGACTTTATAACTTAGATTTCAGTGTTAGCAAAGCTAATATTTATTGTTACCTATTCTAGGCCTTGCCTGACAAAGATGGAAAGAAATGCCTGTTTGTCATAAAATGTCTCGATAAAACCTTTGAGATCAGTGCCTCTGACAAAAAGAAGAAACAGGAATGGATTCAAGGTGAGGTTTCACAAACGCTAGTTACATGAAAGTTAAGGTTAGTGGAATTCTTACAGCAGTGTTTTACTCAAATTTGAAATTCTTGGTCTTTTGATTTTTTGATATCTCTGTTTTGGGCACATGGATCTTTAAGGGGTCTGAGACTCAGGAGGAACTAAGGATCCCTGTAAGGGCAATCAGTTTTTGTCATGTAAGTGCCTCAATTCAGGCAGCCGTTGCCAAAATGAAATGGTTATTGTTGTTGTTTTTTATATTGACTGTACTTCTAGGGATGGGGAAGGGAAGCAACATTGTAAATCATTGCTTTTGGGGAGAAAGGGAAAGCTTGTTCATTTTGGCACTGTAAAATACTGGCTTTGGTTTCTCAGTTTTGCTTGAAGTAATATGGTTTGGTGAGCTGAGGATAAAGCTGGGAATTAGTGCTTGGTTTTCTATTTCCATGGTAAAGGTGTTCCTCCTGTGAGACCTTCCCAGATATGTGATGGGTACATCCATCTGCAGAGTGAGGGTACATCCATCTTGCACAGCTGTTGTTACCAATGCCATTGGAGAATGTGCAGCAGTTAAATATTTGGAGCTGTGGGCTTTCATTTGCACTTCCCTCTTTACCTACAACATGTGTTTCATTGCACCACAGTCAGGTGTATGATGAACGCTTCAAAAGGAGATATTTTTTTGTGGTTGTGGTATGTGAATAAAATACCTAAATCATCTGCCACTCCTCAGCTTTGCTGTCTTAAATATTTTCTCACTGCATGTAAGTGAATGAGAGCTACTGTCTTACTGGGAGAAAGTTTTCCCTCGGAGTATCTGTAAGAATACAGGGTTTAAGGTTGGCTCTAGGGAGGATAGGTCACATCTTATTCCTTGGTTAGTCACTGAGTCTAGCTAGTAAGAAATCCTGAAGTGTTGGGTTTTTTTCTTGCAGCTGGGCATACAAGTGACTCATATGTCCATAGCCTGTTAAAAGTCAATATTGGAATTGACCTAATGCAGTGGAATTGCCAGACCTTATCCTTGTGGCATGAGAGGCATCTTTCACTTCTGGTTTTTGTCGACAGCCAGCCTGATGAGAATTAGGACAACTGACAGTGCTTTCTGATTTAAAAATGTATCTAAAAATCCCCAACCCAACAGCCAGCACAGCACTGCAAGTCACTTCACAAAGTCTCCCCAGAAAGTTCAGCACTCCCCTCCACGGTGTTCCTTGCTCTCCCCTGCAGCCATCCAGAGCACGGTGAGCCTGCTGCGGGCGGGGAGCCCTCCTCCCCACAAGGAAGCGCGGCAGAAACGGAAGGAGCTGCGCCAGAAGCTGCTGGCTGAGCAGGAGGAGCTGGAGAGGCAGATGAAGGAGCTGCAGGCAGCCAACGAGAACAAGCAGAAGGAGCTGGAGACCGTGAGGAAGGTGGGATTGGCAGCTGCCAAGCTTCCAGCCTAGAGCTCAGTCCCTGGGGTTGAACTGGACTTCTGGGAGTGGAACTGGGCATCTCTGTCCCGTTCAGGCACGCTGAGCAGACTCCTCTGCAGGAGCTGCACTTGTTTCACACTCCTGTACTGAGCAGGGGATTGTCAGGCTGGTAGAGAGCCTGCCAGATCTGTGGATGGTGTCTGGTGACAGAGGAGACCAATATTTTCAGTTGCTTTTGGGTTTTTGGTTTTCCTGTCCTGTCAGACACATCTGTCAAACCTGGGGCTTTCCATGAAGGTTTTCTTCTATAGTTTACCCAAGTTTTGTTACATTATTTATGTGTTTATGGGAACTGTTCTTTTCACACAGATGTCATTTCTATAATTTCTGTCTTTCAAAACAAAAGATGTGGCTTTTCTTGCTGTGAGAGCTTTTAGTGTGGAGTGTGCCTTGAACACTGCTTAGAACCCAATATTCAAATTCAAACCTTCCCCACTTGCTGCCTTACATTTTGGCTGCTGAGCATCTAGCCTGCTGCTAGAGCAGTCCAGATCTTCCTTTGTTTACTTCACATGTCTCTACTACCTCCCTAAATTAATGTAAGTTTTTTGCATTCCCATTTAGGACAAATCTGCATCATTGCTTGAGTTTTTTTGTAAATAAAACCCACTAATTTTAGCCCTTAGAAGAAACTTCAGTGATCTTTGCAGCTATAAATATTGTGAGGGCATAAAAGGTTTTGAGTCTAGAAAGCAAATAAAATAATAAAAACCCCACAATTTTAAAAGTCTTGTTATTGTCACAATTTGTGGCAAGGAGAAGTTT
This sequence comes from Trochalopteron elliotii, assembly GCA_024734555.1. Lineage (NCBI taxonomy): Eukaryota > Metazoa > Chordata > Aves > Passeriformes > Leiothrichidae > Trochalopteron > Trochalopteron elliotii. The sequence continues at coordinate 613,388 of JANPWX010000452.1, read as the reverse complement.
GTCTTTTTAAAAATTAATCTTACACTGGCAGTCCTGATGTAGGTATTATTCTGTTTGCCTTAAACAGAGTCTGACAGTGGAAAATGATTTTTAAATTTAATTTTGGCACCTGAGATCTACCGTGTTGTTTAAGATTCAGAATGCAAAATAGACAATAAAGGGTAGCCTATGTTACCTTCTACTGGTAAGTGATATACCTGTTAACAGAAATCCTGAAGTTGGATTTCTGCATTGTTTACGTTATGGAAAAATATTTAGGGGGGAAGACAACATGAGAGCAACCCTAAAGGAACAGTAGGATGTTGACAGACTCCAGGGAGTTTCATAAAAATAACAATGGGTAAACTAAAGAGAGTTGTAGCCAGAAGCATCTAGTGAAGTGGGCTGGATTAAAATGATTTCTCCAGGAAAGTATCTTAGGCTCTGACATGACCTACTACACTTTGCCTAGGTGGAACTATGGGGGAGGTACATTGTTGGAGGAACTGAAAGTGTTTGATTAGTTCGAAAAATGTTCTTCAAGGAAAAGGCTTTGTAAATGCTTCAGGAAACTGGATTGTTCTGGGGAGCTTAGAGATTGGCAGATGCTGCATAAATGGTGGCTCACTGCCATCAGAAGCAAATCAAAGTGCACTTTGGGACTGGTTTGTATTCTGGCAGCTCCTGCAGTAGAGTATTTCAAAAGACTAAGTGCTTTTGTCTAAAACAGATTTTTTTGTCATATTTTTAATGGAATTTTGACATGTGCACATTGAACAGACAGGAAGGTAAGTTTTTCCTTGTGTGAGAGCATGCACAAAACGTGTGCACCCTTTCTGTTTGAATTTGGGGTCTTGCATGGCCTTTGGAGACCCTGTGCTGTGTGATCACTGCTGGAATGGTGTGTTCCTGTTTACTCCCCCCTCCAACACTTGTGGCTTTTCCCTGAAGTTCACAGTTCCCAGTAACCTTACCTGCTAGGAGCAGCTGTGGTGGATTCAGCAGGAAGTTGCTGAGACTGAGTGGGCAAAGATCATTTTCTTGTTGAGCTCTCTGGCCATGGCCTGGCTCTTGCCCTTGCCTGTGACTCTGCCTGTTTGCCCTCTCAGCTCAGCATTGGCAATGTTTATTTAATCTCAAAGTGGGAAAGGAAGTCTAGGGGAGATTTCACTTAAATAGGCATCTTGGGTTTGACTGCAATTATATGCTTTTGAATGTCCTGGCAGAGGAAGAATGCTGCCTGTAGAACTCTGGCATCATTTAAGCATTGCAAAGGAGAGCAGTTCTGTGCTATGTTCTGCAACATAAATGCAGAAACCTGAGCCTTCTCCTTCACTTTCTCCCATCTCTTTCAGACCAGAGGGATACTACAAGCATGTAAAAGAGTGAAAGTTTTAGCTTGGCAGTTGTAATCATTGGGGCATCTCATTAGCTCATCTAGCTTGGTGAGGGAGGATGGTTTAAATGTGGTACCTTCAGGAGCATGACAGAATCACAGGAAGGTTTGGTTTGGAAGGGACCTTAAAGATCATCCAGTCCCAGTCCCCCTGCTGTGGGCAGAGACACCTCCCACTACACCAGGTTGCCCAAGGGCCCATCCAACCTGGCCTTGAGCACTTTCAGGGATCAAGCATCCACAGCTTGACTGGACAACCTGTCCCATTGTCACCTCCTCTGGGCTTGCTCCAACAGGTCCATGTCATCTTCGTGTTGTGTGCCCTGCTCTTACTAAAGATCTGTGGAAACAATTTCCACAGCCTAGCATACTGAAAAAAGATGCATCAGATAAGTTTCTTAGGAAAATTTTGTGAAAGAACGGTTTTGTTTTCAGTACTGATAAAGTTCAGGCTGGTGCTTGAAGGTTTCTAGCCTTGTGGGGATTGAAATCCTGATGAAAAGAAAAACTGTGACCGCTGTCTTTATTTGCAAAATCAAGATGCAGCAAAAGTAAGATAAGATGCAAGAAGGTGGAAAGGTACCAGCAGCTGTTTCCCAGGCCTTAGCTAATGTTCCACCTAATTTCAACTGATGATTATGGAGCAGGATTTTACTTACCTTACTTGGCAGTTTAGGGGATGTTAGAGGGATGATTCATGATAGCACAATCACTTATTCTAGTCAAAGTTTGTAGCACTTCTGCTTTCCCATGGCAATTCAGTGCTTCTCATTTCTGTTTCTGTATGAACTCATGTGCATGCTGGCATGTTTTCCCTGTTGGAAGTCCTATGCAGTCTTGCCTGAAATGTGTTTTTTCATAATAGTTTTCTATCCTGTTGAGGTAGAGGAGGAAATACTGTGATTTCTATCACTCAAGCAAAGCAGGACTCAGAGGAAACTTGGAGATAGTCAGGTAATTGCCTTTTCACTGGTAAATTTAAAACTGTCTTGCAAACAATCAAGATAGAAAATTGTATTTAAAGGCTGTGAATAGTCTCAGACATTAAAAAACCCAAACTGGTGCCTTGATGCTTTTGAAGACTTCTTCCATTTTGTTACAACCAAAAATGGTTAAATAAGGTTCCATTCCCTCAAAATGATTTAGTTTTGACAAATTGTTTTTTTCCTTCTTTTCTTCCCCCTAACCCCCACCCTTCTCTTCCAGCAACTGGAAGCAGCAGCTGCTCGTGCTGCTGAGGAGGAGAAGAAAAGACTCCAGACTCAAGTTGAATTACAAGATCGCTTCAGTTTGGAGCTGGAGAGAGAAAAAATGGTGAGTAGTGCACGAGGGGTTTTGCTGCTATTACATGTAGGGAGCCATGTGTTCAGCAAGGGCTTCCCTCACAGGCAGCCACTGAAAGGATTCTACAGATTTTGCAGGAGACTGGAGAACAGAATCTGTGCTGCATTTATTTGAGATGTAGAAATAAAATATTTTTACTGGTGAATTCAAGTACTGGAACAGTTTGGCTACAATTTCTACAGCATTCAAAGTTTAAGTATTATTGGAAAATTGGGAAAAACATAGACTGTTTGAAGGATAAATGCAGACTGAAGCTCTCTTTGCAGTTTTCAGAGATGGAGAACCTGAGGCCAGTACTTGCTGTATGAATAAGCAAAATGAATCAGGCATAATCAGAATGCATTTTACATGTTCCTAGAAGTATTGCTTTTTTATGGTGTGTGTTCTTTTACAATTATAGACACACACAAATATACAAAATAAAGAAATGCTGTTGCTTTACAACACTCTTACTATTCAGCTACACTGAGGACTCCCCAAAGAACTGGTTTGCAGTCTTCAAGGGCTTTGTCAGGTTGTTCTGTTAGTCTGGGAAAAAAAAGTAGAAAAAGTGATGTGATGGGACATCTCAGAACATTAATGCACAAAGTGCTGCTTTCTGGGCTGAGCATGAATTCCTGAATACAATCCCTTTCTGGGTCACTGGGATTTGGGTCAGCTGAGGGGAGCAGGCTGCACACCAATGGGGCAGGACATGCCAACCTCCTTCACTGTTTTCCAACCCTTTATCCATCCTGTGCCATCATCCAGAGATACAAATGTGTGAGATACACTGCTGCCAAGGGGAGAGTGAAAACAGTGCCATTAAAGCAGCCTGACCTTCATGTCTGGCCTCTCTACAACCTTTCTCTTCCTTCAGTTGTGTATCTGTAAACTAAGCAACAAGGTCAGGCTGGCTGAAATTAGGTTTGAACCCCTGTAAAAATCCTATAAGAAGTAGGTCAATATAAGTAGCCTGTGTTATTATTTATTTTTTTAAATGCTCCTAGTTCCACATCTGCAGATCTAGCCTCAATTTTATCAGTTCTGCTCTGCAGTCAGCAGGAAAAGGTTTGTCTCTGAAAACATGGCCTGAGGGAAACCTGGCAATTCCTTTAAAAATTGGAAACCTGAGTTGAATGGTAGCTCACGTGTCCCAAATTTATGCTGCTAGGTAAGACAAAAAATGGAAGAGCAAGTTGCTCAGAAATCCTCTGAACTGGAACAGTATTTGCAAAGAGTTCGTGAACTGGAAGAACTGTATAAACAGCTGCAGGAAGCATTGGAGGATGAGAAACAGGCACGTCAGGATGAAGAGACTGTCAGGAAACTTCAGGCCAGGTATGGCTTTGACCAGGTGGAAAAGTGTTTCAGTGAATCAGTAGTGAGTACCTGTGCCCTTTTACTGATGACTGCTTGCCTCTTGGAATGGGGAACTACCTTCAAGTCCAAACACAGGACAGATTTTATTTTTCCTTAAGATATGGAGGCTGAGGCTGCTGTTTATGATTTTTAAAATATGTCTGATTAGCCTTTGGCAGAGGGCAAGCTCAGCAGTTTTGGAAAAGCAGGTGCAGTTATTTTTCCATCAGGTGTTGTGCATGTCACCATGTGAAAAACTGAGATCACTCTGTACAGGCGTTTCAGCTGTTTGTTTTATAAAGCAGTAACTGTAAAAATTACTTTCTGCTGTATTTTATCACAGGTTTAAACTGTAATGATAAAGGGTTAAATTTCTTCTTACAGGGGCTGTGTGGAGTGTGGGTTTTTTTTCTTCATATACTCAGTCCTCCTAAGACAATGAAGATAACTTATGCATGCCTGTTTCTTCTGGGGCTCTGTGTTGTGTATTTGCATTATTGACTACATTTTCTGAATAGCCCTTTGTAGCAGTCAGACTGCTTGCATTGCTGGCATGACACTGAAGGCAAGCCAACAAACAATAACTTTTTCCCTGCTTCCCAAGCTTTTTTAAAAACAATATTCTCTTTCCCTTTAAAAAAAAAAAAAAGAGGAAAGAAAAAAATTAATTGATTTGGTTTCCCTGCATGGATACAACTTGTGTTAAAGTGCATTTAATGTCACAATCCCCATTGCAGATTGCTGGAAGAGGAGACAGCAAAGAGAGCTGAACTGGAAAAATGGCATTTGCAGCAGCAGCAGACCATTCAGATGACAGAAGCAGAGAAGCAAGAGCTGGAAAACCAGAGAATGATGAAGGACCAGGCTCTTCAAGTGGCCATGCAGCAACTGAAACAACTTGAATTGGAAAGGAAGGAGGCCCTTGAGCAGTATGAGGTGAGCTGCTCTGGTCATCAACCTCTCATCCTTATCCATAGATAGAATTTGAAGTTCTTCAATATTATGATTCTTTAAGAGTTTGTATGGTACAAAAGTTATAATAAGAGGTAGGGCAGATGGGTTGGTTTTTTTCTAGTTTTTACTCACTTTCTAGACCTGTAGATATATTTGAAGAAGAGGATCTGTTTCAGACACACCTCTGAACCTCTTTTATTTATTTTTGTCACAATTTGCATGCAGGCCAGTTTAGTCACATCCTGAAATACTCTGTGTACATTTGTCTTCTGCGTCTTCATGTGCATGTGCCATAACTGGGTGCATTTTGCTTCCTAGTTAGTAATTCTTGCAGTGCTTTGGTGATGTCATGGCACAGTATTGTCATCAGCAGATGAAAAGTCAGTGTGTTACTGTAGGCACCTACTCCTCAAAATTGTATTTAAGCACTGAATGGAAGTCAAGGATAGGTAGGAATTAGCTCAGATTCTCAGTGTGCAGCAGTGCCTCATGTCCCAGATGCCAGGCCTGCTCTCTGCCTGGCTGAGTGTTTTTGGGGAAGGTCAGTAACTGTTCATGGAAGAAATAAAAGCCAGAATCCAGCAAGTACAGAGGCTGAAGTGCTGCATGCTTTCCAGGACTAGAGAGGTGTTGATCCTGCATTTGTTTAGGTCAGGAAAGAAAGCCTGGCTGGGTTTGTGTTTAGCAGGGGAGGGTGTTTATGGGGTGAGCTCTGAAGGACAAGCCAGGAGCTGTCTTGCCTGGCACAGAACACAAATGCTGCACTCACTGCAAGAAGGGCCCAGCTGGGGTAGTTGTGGCTGCTTTACAACTTCCCAGGGTGGTGTTACATCTCACACCACCACAAGATTGCTTCTGGCTAGTACTTGACTCTTCTTTAGGTGACAGCTCAGGCTTTTTTGTATGGGAAGCATCATTTACTACTCCAGAGGAATTGCTGAATACAATAGACTTATTAAAACCACAAAAAAAAAATTCCACAAAACAGTTATTTTGGAAATAATGAAACATTCCAGCCTTCTATTTGGAATTGCCCAAAAGACCAGTCTAGGCTGAAAAATGAAGACTAGCTTCATTACTCAGCTACAGAATCTTGTAAAAACCTGTTATTTTGGGATTCTTGTTAAAAAGTTTGACCACTTTTTTTGGGGGGGGAGGAGGGGTGGTGCCTAAATTACTTAGGATGGTTTCACACTAAACAGAGGGCCAGGGGAATTAGCATGGTTCTTCTGGCTTTTGGTTTAAAAGGTGTTGTATCTTTTTATATGAACAAGAGTAAAGCTGTTCTTGTTTTCAAGTGGGCTCTGTCTCATTTCAGGAGGTTAAGAAGAAGTTGGAAACAGCAGCTAATAACACCAAGAGTTGGAAAGATAAAGTAGCTCATCATGAGGGATTGATTCGACTAATAGAGCCAGGTGAGCTATCAACAGAAGGGTCACAAAAATATGTATTTATTCTGTCTCATGTACTTGCATCACCTAGTGACTTACTGAAGTCTGCCTTTTCCTATAGTTTACTGGTTTCACACCATCCTATAAATACCACCCTTTGTGATAGCTGCTGATGGGAACTTTCTTTACCTCTATTTGCCCTACTATATTAATTTTATTATCATTATTGTTTGTTTCTTTTCTGTTTAAAACAAAGCAAGGATCAGCCTGAACACTGCATTGGGGTGTGTGACGCCCCTGTCAGAAGTGCCTGTCTCAAGTATTGCTCTCTGTCTTCCAGGCTCCAAGAATGCTCACTTAATCACAAACTGGGGCCCAGCCGCCTTCACTGAAGCTGAGCTGGAGGAGAGACAAAGGAGCTGGAAAGGGAAGAAAGCCACTTCAGAGTGATGGTGGCAGCTGACATGTGGCCTGGAACAGGAGCCCACCTCCCCTCGCTCTGCTTTGCACAGAGCAGCCTCTTGCTTACAAAGTTTAGTTTGCTCAGCAGGTTGGGCCTTTCTGCTCATGAAATGCTGTTTACCATGCTGGAGGGTCTGCTCAGAGCTCAGCCATTACAGTGGGTGGTGTCTGACAGGATGTGCTGTTTTCCCTCACTTTTCCAAGACTTTGCAACTGAAAATTTGTGTTGAAATGTAGCTTGTGACAGACAAGAGTTGTTCCTATCCTAGCCTGTAACAATCTGACAGCAGCTAACCAGTCAGGCAGCATCATTTCCATTCCAGAAAGTGAGGGAAGCAGTTGTTCTGCTGGTTCAGTTTAGTATAATTTCAACCCAGGATTAATCAGTCCTGGAGGCTGTGTCCAACTCTGAGATGGAGCATTACCTTTCCTTCCTCCTTTACTTTTGCTCTGTCCCTCTGTTGCTCTCTGCACAGTGCTTAGTGCTCAGACACATTCCCTTGGCAAGGGGGGCTGGCATCACTGGGTGCCTGCTGCCTGCTTGGATTTGGTGTCCTGTTTCCCTCTCTTTGCAGGGATCCAAACAAAAGAACTGGAGATTGGCATGTAGAAAATGCTGCTGTAAGACATTTGGAAAAAGTAGTTGTGCAAGACTGTTGTTTGTACTCATACTTGAGAAGTGCTAAATAAAGCCTTGAGAGTTCTCTTCGTAGTTTAAAAGATGAAGTTTTGGCTCACAGATTTCTGAAGCAGATGAATGGAACGTGGTAGCACACACAGGGCAAATATCCTCTGTGTCAGGGCTGTGTTTGTGCAAGAAATCTGATTGTAACATCCTACCAATTTTAGATCTAGCACTTTTGTCTTACTTTTAATTGGAGACCAGTTTAAAAAAAGGTAAGAATTAGTTTTTTAAAAAGCAAAAATTATAAATGTGTAGTGATACTGTTTAGAGAAAAAAAAAAAAAGAAAGTAATTCCTGTCAATGAAATAACATAAGTCTTTCTAGTACCAAGGCTTCCCAAAGAGCCTTTAGTGCCTTACCATTCTCTCCTGGGACAAAGCCAGTTATTTGTGTTTCTGTAGGGAAAAGGAACAAGCCTGTGACTTTGCAGATCTCCCACACCAGCGTTGCTCAGTAAAACAGGATTTCTGCCAACTTGTACAGACATTTGGAGATGCCCCCCTGGAGGAGCAGGTGCCCACTGGTGTGGCTTGTGAGCAGCTTTGACTGTACCCTGGCCATCCATCCCTCACCTGCTTGTTAGTTCAGCTACATGTTAAATTATTTGTAGTAAATAAAAAATGAATTTTTCAGAAGGATAAGCAGTGCCTTGGTGTGCAGCACTGTGGGTCTTGGAAGAGCAGAAGCTTTACAGAAAGTGGTGTCCACATTTGGAAGTCATAAATAACATTTTGATTGCCTATTAACTAAGACTCACTCGATACTGAATCTTCTCAGACCTTTATTCTCTGGTTATATTTTTATACTAATTGAAATCTTTAATGTTTCAGTAAATGGAATGCTGATTAGAATGGCAGGAAAATCCAGGATCTTCTGTTTATACTCACTGTACAGGAAAACAGTAGTTCCCTTAAACTTGATAACAAGGCATTTTTTAAAATGATCACGTTTACAGAAGCAATGTGAATAAAAAACTCAACCACCTGTAATAGAATTACTAATGTACACCAGGTTCAACTTTGCTAAAGGAGCTGGAACAGTATTTATAACTACCAAACATTTTATGTGGAAAGCAGAAGGGGTATTGGGGCTAAACTTGTTTAATTTTTCTAACAGTCTTTATTTTGGACAATGTTTTTTAAAAACACCAAATGATGCATGTTTTCATATTTTTTACTGTTCTTTAGAAATGGCTGTTTAATAAAGTAATATAAAGTCATTTACATTTTGGAATTAATGGATGTCTTTTTGCCTGGGTTTCTTTTGGCCTATTGATGTTCAAAATCCAGTGACTGTTGTGTGGAAGAAGTTTAATGGTCGCATCAATGGGATGTTAAAGACATAATAAAGCCAGTGGTCACATGATAACACAAATAGACTTTGTTTTAGCAGCACTCCTGCTCTTAAATGTTCATGTTCAGTTCTCCTTGCTGCAGCCTGAGACAAGGGCAGGGCGGGCTCAGCAAGGGAGCTGTTGGGACAGACACACAGCAGCCCCTCATAATGTCTCAGTCCTGTCTGTCTGGCTGTCTGTCTGGGGTCAGCTCTTACTCACTGGCAGAAGAGGAAATGAGACAAGGTTCATTTTAGGTTCATTGTCCCTCCTTGCTCTGACGAATTAAGAAAGCGTTGTGTGGAGCTTTGCTCAGTAAAGATGGGGGGAATGGTTGGTTTAAAAATTAAACCATTTGCATGCTGAGCAAAAATACCACTTGAGAATGAGCCCCTTAGAGCAGCACTGAGCAGCATCCAGAGGGAGCACAGGGCCACCACCGTGGATGAGGTAGCATGGAAATCTGCATCCTGGCGTGCTGTCATTTCTGCTGGGGCCAAGGGTTACTGTTCTCCTGTTCCCGCAGACCAACGAGCCTGTTCATGGTCAGGATCTCCCCACCGAACTGCGGGATTAGGGGTGCCTCTGCTCTGCCCAAGAAGCCCTAACTACACCTCAGGCCGAGGGAAAGCTGTGGCTGCTGTTCCTGAGCCCTTGGCAGACGCTCTGGAGGGCTCAGCCCACTTGTTTTGTCTGCCAGATTGAGGTTTCATTTACCTGCTGCTGCTGGAACAGTCCTGCAAACCACAACCCCAGCACCGTGCTTTTCCCTCTAAAAACAGGATGGGGGTTAGTTGGGCTTGTTTGTTTGGTCGGTTTTTTTTCCTGTGACCATTTTATGGAGCTGATTTATGAGCCGTGCTCGCTGGATCACACGTTCCCAAACTGTAACAGGCTGATTTCCAGAAGCTCATGTTACTCCTGCTTCACTGTCCTGCATGAGCAGCCACAAAAGCAAAGCCTCTGTGGGGGAAAGGAACAATGTCTCGGGACAGAATCTGTATCCTGGGGCAGGGGAGGGACTCCAGCCACAAAAGAGGCACCTGTTTGCCCTGTTCATGGCAGGGGAATTGGAAGCAGGTGATCATGAAGCTCACTTCCAACCCAGTGGAATCCTGTGGCTCAGTCATGCAGGACACCTGGAACAAGAGCTGCACCATCCCTCTCAGTAAAAGTGAACGGAAAATAACTGCTCCGATTATTATCTCAAATATGTAAAGCAGTTACGTAAACAATTTTGAGCAAACCAGTGAAAGGCCGGGAAAGGGGATAACCACAAGACCTTTCTGCTGCTTTGGGGTGAGAGGTCATTATTTGTTCCCAAAGGAAGGGGTTCTTAAGGGCGGCCGTCAGGTGTGTCGTACGCTTTGTCCTCTCAGAGAGAGGTTAAATTCCTTCAAAACTTAACACGATTTTTAGGGGCTTTCCGAGTCTGCCATTACTTGCTGGTTACTTGATAACTGTGGCTCTCTCTGCCCTTGTTTATTTGTTGTTGGGGGTGGTTTGTTTGTTGGTTTATTTTCAAACAAATATTTTCGTGTCCCTGTGGCAGCCCCTGCGCCCCCCGCACACAGAGCTCGGGCCCGCGGGGCAGGAAAGCGCCGGGCCGGGACCCGGGGCTGCCTCATCGCTGGTCTCCGGCTGCCACCTCGTGGTGGCCCAGCCCGGCGTCCCCCGACGGTGATCCTGCGGCGCTCCCAGCCTGTGGAGGAGTCCCGGCACAGCCGCCCTGCCGCTCCTTTCCCTCCCAGCAGCGGGTGCCAGGGAAAAGCGCTGTGCCGCGGCTGCAGCACTGTCACCGCCTCCCTGCCGTGGTCCTGCTCTGTCCGTGCTCCAGGAGCCCTGTCGGTTCCTCTGCCAGATCAGTATGCCCACAGACATCCCTCAGCCTTGGGGAAAAAAAAGGATTACTTTTTGTTACGACGGACTTGTGAGTTTATTCCGACATATTTTCTGAACAAGCCGCGGCGCGCCGCAGGAGGATAATGCTGCCATGCGGCTTTCCTAAGGGCCGTAAAGCAGAGCAAGGGAAAATGTGTGCGGGAAGTTACAGCCTTTCCCAGGTGCCTGTGTACACGCCCCGAGGCTGCCGGAGCGGAGCTGAGCCGAGGATGTGCTGAGCATCACGTACTCCCCTTTTGGGAGCGGGCCTCATCCTCATCCCTTCATCCACAAACAGGGTGGGCGTGTGAGCACAGGGTATCAGCCCGTGGTTCGGGGCTAATGTGGCCGTGAGGGCCAAAATGAAGTGCAAACAGAAACTTGGTGACACTTTGTGAATTTAGAGACTGCTGTGGTTTCCACACATTTACTCTCACTGTGAACACTGTGATGCCTTGAGAAGACTGACCTGAAACAGATACTGGACAGAGCTAGAGAATAATATAGATATTTATTAAAAGGCCTTTAGGGTGCACATTGGGCAGTACAAGAGTCTGGCCAGGCCTGAACCCAAGGTGGACTTAAAATGGTCACAAAATGGCTGACGGGTCAGGAGGTCTTAGACTTTTATAAGTTTTGATCCGTTTGCATATTGGGGTTTAATGGTCCAATTACAGCTTCAGGTTGTGAGGTCTCATCCTTCTTGTTTCTCTCTTCAGTCCACCGATGTTTATGCTTTTGAGTCTGAAAACTTGTAACTGCTGTCCTTGGTCTCTAGCAGGAAAAGGATTTGTTTTGTCTCCCTGCTCTGTGTAGAGAGCTCAGTAACACTCAATATCAGAGGCTCAGAACTACCCCCCTAGGCAGCACAGAATCTGAAAAACATGAAAACTAAAACTTAAGGCACATTTCTCCGCTTTAGAGGCTTGACAAGGCCTTTTCCTTGTCAAGTCTCTATTTTAAATATTTACTAATAATAGGTATTTTATAACAAATAAGTATCTAACAATAATAACCAACAACAATAAACATCTAACAACACATAAATACTAACAGTAAACATCTAACAACAGAAAATATCTAATAATAGATAAATATCTAGCAATAATAACAATAATAGTAATAAACAGTAATAAACATCTAACAGTAGTAATGCCTTGTACAGTTGGGTATCATGCAAAGAAGAATAATGATGACTGTTAACAGTTCTTTAGGTACAGAGGACAAATAATTTAAAGAATGTTTTTGTCTGCACCAGTCTCTGTTTTTACAGTTGTTTCAGGAGCAGAAGCTTTCTTAATTCTGGAACAGTGAATCCAGGATCCTTTGTCAGGAATTTTGAGGGGAGTCAGCAGAACCTGGAATGGTCCTCTCCACCTGGCTTGTAGAGGATCACTGTCCCACCACTTACCATAGACCCATTTTCCAGGCTGGAAGGGATGTGTGGGTGTGTCCACTCCTATGGGTCTGGATAGCACGATGTGAGTCTGGAGCTTCTGCAAAGTGGAACCTAAAGCCATCAGATATCTCTGTAAATCAAGGGTCCCCTTCATGTGAATTTCACCTGGAATATGTGGGATCTGATATGGTCTGCCATACAGTATTTCATAGGGACTGATGTTATCCCTCTGCCTTGGTTGGATGTGGATTCTCAGTAAGGTTATAGGCAAGGCCTGAACCCATGTCACAGAAATTTCCTGACAAATTTTGCTAATTTGTGTTTTGAGAGTCCCATTCATACGTTCAACTTTATCACTCCCTTGGGGTCTCTAAGATGCATGAAGATCCCAAGTAATTCCCAAAATTTGACTAACTTCTTTAATCACTGTTGCAACAAATTGTGGTCCCCTATCTGATGACATTCCCAAGGGACCCTGAACCTTGGAATTATATGATTGAGCAAAACTTTCACCACTTCCTTGGCTGTATTAGTGCGACAGGGCTAAGCCTCTGGCCATCCACTGAAGGTGTCACTAACACCAGTATGTACAGGTATCCCTCTTTACGTGGTAATGCCACAAAATCTGTTTGCCAGTAATCTCCAGGAAGATCCCCTGCTTTTGTTACTTCTCTTTTCCTCGTGTCAGGGTTGTTTTTACAGCAGATTTCACATTTGCTCACTACTGATCGTATAATGTCAGTCATTCCCTTTCCTGTTACTACCTTTTTTAGATGTTTCAGAAGATTTTCAACCCCGAAATGTGTGTTTTCATGTTCTCTCTGAGATAGCTCTCAAAGGATCAGGGATGGAACTACAACCTGATTTGCTGGTGTAACAGCCCACCCACTTTTTCTGACCTCAGTTTTAAGAAACTTGATTAGTTTGTGGTCTGCTTGGCCACATTTTGGGGTGAACCCCAGTAAGTCAACCTCTTTCTGTGGAATTACTGCAAGAATACCTTTTTCCACAATCCCTCTTGCTGCTTTATCAGCAAAGCTATTTCCCAGTTCTGGAGTGGTTTTCCCTTTTTGGTGATCTCTACAATGCATAACAGTTACTTCTGCAGGTTTTTTAATGCTCTCTAAGAGGGCGAGTATTTGTTCAGCACGTTTGATTTGATGACCTTGAGCGTTCAGAAGTCTTCTCTCTTTCCAGATGCCTCCATGGGCATGAGAGTGTTGCATATATAAATATGCATAAATGCATATTTAGACTCAGTCCATATATTTACCTTCTTTCCTTTGCTCAGATCTAGGGCTCTGCCAGTGCAATCAGTTTGGCTTTCTGTGATGACACATCTGCTGGCAGGGCCTTTGCCTTGATCACCTTATCCTGCATGGTTACTGCATAGCCTGTCATGCTTTTGCCATTTCTCATAAAGCTGCTCCCATCTGTAAAAAGCCCCCAATCTGGATTTTCCAGGGGCACATCTTTCAGATCAGGTCGGCTGGAATAGACTTCTTCAATTGTCTGTAAAAAATTATGTTCAGGCTCATTGTCAATTAAGGTGGAGGACAAAAACATGGCAGGGTTAAACACAGAATTTGTTTTCAGGGTAACATCATCCTGTTCTAACAACAGTGCTTGATATTTAAGCAACTGTTTACCAGATAGCCAATGCCCCCCCTTTTGTTCCTGCACAGCTGCTGGCAGGGTACATACACTACAATGTGTCACACAAGGGTGAGTTTTTGGGCTTCCTGGATCAGGCACCCTGGCCAGCCTTGGGCAACTTTGTCCATCTGTTTGGAAAAGTGGGCCACAGCCCTCCCTTGGCTAGTACCCCACTTGACAAGAGCCTTTCTCCTGCCTTTTTTCTCATGTTTTAGCCTAATTGACAGAGGAAATGTGAAAGGATATGAGCAGCAGGGTCAGAGGAAAGCCCATGGCAGATCGGTCATAATGCTGATGGAAAGGAAAAAAAAGAAATCATGCTCTCCAGCACAAATGGACTCACTTTCCCCCATCAAACATCACTTTAAATTCCTTGATGAATAAAACCACAAAAATTTAACCCTTTCCACCCTGCTCAGCGTGCTCATAGCTGACATCACTCTTTTGCCTACCAAAGGAGTTTGATCTAGCACCAGCTTTACACACAGTTGTTAATACTATTGCTAATTAATAGAGCTGCTTGCCGTGGCTGCAGCACACAAAAGGCTTTAAAAGGATCCAGGACTAACAATGTCTTCATGCAAACACTCACCTGCTGTCACTCTTGTTGTTACATTATTTCTGAGCACACCTTGATATCTCAGATGGGATTAAAAGCTCAGGCATAGATAGACATGAGACAGTTTCTAAAGCAGCCTGGATTTGTTGTTGACACAAATTAGCTGTTTCAATGCCTACCTGAGCATGGAGGTTTCTCACTCTGAAGAAGCTTGTGCAGCTCAGCCATGACTCAAGGTGCAAGTGCTGGGGAAATGCAGGTCCTCTGGGGTGCTGGTTCCTCAGTCCTGACTAGAAAAGAAAAAACAACAAAACAAACCACACTGTAAGAACTTCTTTATTGGTCAGACTTTGCTTAGACATTTTCAGAAAGTAGCTCTCACACTGGGGCTGAATTTTTACATTTGGAGCAGTGCAAAGTTGTGTTCTCTGAACCATTTCCTTTGCCAGTGATGCTTTGGGCCACTCTACTCTCTCCAAGCCATTAAGTCAACCACCACATCTCTCTGTGAGGGAGGAGCATGCCCCATTTTTCAGCCAGGCTTTCCTCCCTCCCTGCAGTCCTTGTGGCCCATGGACTGCTTATTCCCAGACAGGAGTGGGAAATGATGGGAGCAGGGTACAGCTGGCTCACACACAGGCTGCCTCCAAATGCTGAGTGGTGTGGCGCTGCTCCCTCTGGGGATGGAGGTGGCACTTTCTCTGTTTGCTGGTTTGCTTTAGCATGGCCATTGCCTGCCTGTGAGGGTTGCACCATGTCCAAGGGGGTCTCTGCTGGCCTATGGAGCTTACTGGGGAGATGGCTTGCCCAAAATAACCAACACCCCAAGCCTGGTCTCACAGGATAGCTGCATGTGGCCCATGTGGCAAAGGAATGTCACCTGCCCGGGCTTCAGCACACTCTCCTCATGTCACCATTACAGGTGGCAGGAGGCAAGCCTACAGCTGCTCTCAGTCCACCTCCAGCCAGCAAATCCTCCCTGCCAGCAGGAGAAAATACAGAGCGTGTATTCCTTGAAATCATACTGCAAGGAATGGCGCAGGCACGGGGCGTGGTATGAGAACCAGCCTGTCAGAGGGGAAGGGGACAAGGAAACGCCACCAGGTGCTGGACACCGGTGCTGGGCCAGGCTGCTGGGCAGCAGCTGTGCCGTGGGCGCAGAGCAGGGCCCGTCCTGCACAGCTCCAAGGCAGCTCTGTCTCTGCCTCCCCCCGGCCCTGCTCTGACCAGTCCTTGCCACTGGTGTCCCGGTGGCTGCCTGCAGGTGCTGTGCGCTGTGTGCTGCAGGCTGGCACAGCTGCTTCAGCAGAAAGCTCCCGGGTGAGTGCTGAGCCCGGGGCAGCCTGTGCCGGGTCCGGGGGAGCTGAGCTCACCCCACCTCCAGGAGAGCGGAGCTGCACAACCACTCGCCGCTCTTCCAGTTTTCCATTCTTTTCTCATTTTCATCTCGCCCCTCCTGACGAGCCCCAAGTCCCTACGTGCCGAAGCAGGGTGAGAAGACTGACACGATTTTTCCAAAGCCCCCGGCGAGTCGTGGGACCCGCGGCCCAGGGCTCCGCCAGCTCCTGCCCCGGCAGGCCGGCCAGGCAGCGGCAGCTGCTCCCCCAGAGACGGGGAGAACAATAAGGAATACCAGATCCGCCGCAGGAATGCGGGAGATACCGTGGCGGGGGGCCCTGAGAGTCTGGGCAGCATTTTGCTCACGGCTTGGCCGCGGCCCAGGGGATGCCACTCAGGCCGCGCTGTGGCCGGCGGCGGGTGGCGGGGGATGCGCCGGCCCCCCCCCGGGCGCCGGACAGCAGATGGCAGCCGGACACCGCCGCACGGCCCCGGAGAGCCCGGGGAGAGCTCGGCAGGCTCCTAATGAATCACATGTGCGGATCCCGCCCGGGGAGGCCGAGCCGCGGATGCAGCTCCTCGCGGGGGTTTCACCGCCGGGCCGGTCCCACGCTCGGAGCCGCGTCACCCGTGTACGTGCAGCACCACACTGCTGCTGCTTCGCCACAAACCCACACCCAACAGCAGCCAAAACCTCTGCCCGGGGCTGCGGTGGCCTCCGAAGAGAGGAGGGAGAGGAGCGGGCAGATGGTGCCGAGGCTGTCAGCACGGCTGGGCATCACAACTCGGGGCTTCACCCAAGGCTTATGCCCCCGCTCCCTCCCGCGGGCACGCCGGTCACCCTGAGCTGTTCGGGTGACTGAAACCAGGGTCTGCACCCGCCGCTGCCAAGGTCTGACACGCCAATTAGAGAGTCATTACTCTGTTGGGTAACATTTTCCCTCAATGACTTAGGAACTTTAACCCAATTTTGAAATGTAGGGGAGGCTAAGTTGGATTACCTTAGCTCAACTGCTCGTGTCATAAGCCCTTGAGAAGTGGGACTGGAGGTTTTTCCTCCATAAACCTTTTGTTGGCTCACAAAATGCTTGGTTTTTTTCTGAGCTCAGACACCGAGGGGGGGAGTTTTCAACTTCCAAAAATAAATCAAAGACACCACGATGCCTGCAGGGTATTTGTTTCTCCATAGGAACGTGAACCTGGTGGTTTAGTTTAAGGGAGCCTAAGCTAACTTTCACATTTTCTACATTCCTCCTTTTCCTGATAGATCAAGATCGACAGGTTTGAGCTGTTGTGTTAATGAAAACCTACTATTCCTGGGAGGGTTTACTGTTTTAAAAAGATGGTATTTCAGAGCTACAAAATTCCAAACAATTTGACTTGCTATCACCTTCGTCAGGTCCCTTAACCTCCTTGTGCCTCTGCTGGGCATTGATGAAAGAGGGGTGATCTTTACCCATTAAGAAAGCACAGAGACATCTGCAAAACAGTAAACTGTCCCTATATTGGACTCTTTGAGTGATACCCCCAAAACTGTGCTCACCAGATGCAAATCAGAGATTGCTGAGTGAGGCCTGGAGACAAACACTTATACCAGGGCACGACCAGGCACCAGCCCCTGCCAGCCCCTTGCAGTGTCACCTCCAGCTCCTCCACCTTTATTCCTGATCCCTGGCAGCCAGAAAATCTCCTCGGAGCTTTGGGGTAACAACCACAAATTGAAGCAGCCTTTAGCCTCTAAATTAACTGGAGTTAAATCACCACATAGCTACCCCCAAAGTTTCATGGAAATTAGGCCAGCACTCCAGCCAAGCCCTCTTTTGTCATCTCTCATTCAAGCTGCCTAATCAATCCCAGGTAGTTTTTCCCCCTCCCTTGTGGATGTGGAGCCCTGGGGTAAATCTAAACATGACCAACCTCAACAATGCATCCCTGGAGAGTTTTCAGAGCTTAAGCTCTGCATCTCAGAGCAAGTCTTGGAGGTAGGTGCAAATTCCTTCTTGAAGGTTCAAGTATTTGTTTTAAAGTCACAAGTACAACAGGACTCCCTGAATATATTTTTGGTCCAGGAAACTGAACTTCAGCTCCCAATTTTGTTAATTCTTCAATCCAAAATGTTTTCTTTGCCTTTTTTTTCCTTGACTTTTAAAGGCAATTAGGATTTTCCAACTGCTCTGACAATTTAGAAGCTCTAATATGTAAAAACACTTTCTTGTGTTACAAAAGTTTCTCCAAATTGTAAAATGCATTACAAAGGGGAGGAAGCCAGCCCCAAATACACTGTT
Organism: Trochalopteron elliotii; assembly: GCA_024734555.1. Taxonomy (NCBI): domain Eukaryota; kingdom Metazoa; phylum Chordata; class Aves; order Passeriformes; family Leiothrichidae; genus Trochalopteron; species Trochalopteron elliotii. Next base: position 595,385 of record JANPWX010000452.1, on the reverse strand, counting down.
TGGGCTGCTCTTCTGGCACAAAATGACCACTGGCAGCATTCAAGGCACGGAAAAAGGACTTATCACCCAGATCCTTCAAACAGTCAAAACCGCCTTAGCTGGGCAAACCGGCCCTGATTTCTCAGAACTAATCCCTGGAGGTACAGGTCTGCTGACGTCACGCCTGCTGTGATTATTGCAGGGCTCACAGCCCTTCAAGCATTCTATCTACAAGCCCCAGTCCAGCCCACTGCACAGAGAAGCTCTTTAAAAGCTTCTGATAGGGATGGCTGGGACGTGGGAATGTCTAGGGCTCTCGACGCCTCCCTGCTCACCTGCTCCAACTGTGCAGCCAAGGGTTTTAGGGATCTTTGAAATTCACACTTCATGAAGCCAGTTGCTCTCCTGCTTGACTCAGAAATCCTCCTGGAACATTGCTGCTTTCTGTCTGAGGTCCTCTTTTAAAGCCAGGTTTTCTGCCTGCTATCTGAAGCCGATAAAAAAGGAGAGAACAGCAAAGCTCAGGAAAGCACTTATCTGACATGTAGAAGCTCACAGGTGCAACAGGAAGGAATGCACATGCCCGTCAGGAAAATGGGAAAGACATTAATGATTTTCAAAGCTAGACTCGTTATTTCTCTCTGGCTATTATTTTTTTTAAGACTTGAGGATTCCTTTTATCAGGGAATGTTTCCAGAACAGTTCTTGCAGAAAGAGCTTTTTTTTTTAATCCCTTTGTATTTCAGGTGCATGCAGTACTTCATAAGCTGCTCCCTGAGTACTGCTCAGGGAGCTCAGCAGTAAATTGGGATTTTGGGGGATGCTGAGGCTTATCAGCTTGCTGGAGGAGCTGGAGCAGAGCCAGCAGCTGTGATGAACCAACCCTGTGCCGGTGCTGGGATGGCACATCCCTGCCCCACAGAGCTGCCAGGGAGCTGCTTCCTCCTGGATGCAGAGCTGCACATGGGCTCATTTTCTGCTTCCCCCTGTTCTACAGTGCAGACATCCCCTGAGGTCCCAAAACTGCAGGATGAAAAACTCATCCTTCCTTCTGGCCCAGATCCTGGACAGACATGTGCACATGCTTAGTGCTGAGCATGTGAGTAGCAACACCAATCTCCATGGAGCAATCCACATACTTGAGCCTCTGCACATTTGGGAGCAGGGGAGAGGAGGACACTGGGTTCTCTGCTTGCCTGTTTTACATACCACTCCTGGAGATCCCACCCAAAAGAGAGCCGTGCAGCAGGATGGCACTGAGCTATACAGCTATTTTTATTTTCCATCTCTCGTGGCCTTGCTGAGACCTGCTATGAATTATCTAGGATATCACACCCCAGACGAGTCCAAACAACAGGTCTTGCTGCAGACTGTCTGTGTTTAGAGGGGTGATTTAGTTACTGCTTTCCCCCCACCCCGTCTTCTTCCTTATTCCCATTAGTGACACATTGGCTGCAGAGAAAACTTATTCATGCTCTAGAAATGTAATATTTACTCAAAACACTTTTTATTTGGCTTGGCTTCTTCCCAGTGCCATAAAGTGATAGCCAACCCCAAGTGCTTACATAGACAACATGTGCATCTGAGTCATATTTATGATCCCCGTTATAAAAAGACACAACCTTGTTGTTTGGTGCAATAGGATGGGACTGAAGGCATCAGCACGTCTTGAGCATAGCCTGTCTCTGGAATCTGCAGAAATTTGCCATGCTCCAAATTTAGAACTTGTGGGTGGGAGCTCGGTCAGGAGCCAACTTTTTATACCATTACATCACAGGAATGGAGGGCTTCATGCCAAGGATCCAAGGAAATTAATAAAGAGCAGAGGCTGTCCAGCTGTTTGAATTTAAAGTCATGGCAGAGAGGTAATTATTAATAAATACGGCTTTATTCGGAACATCGTAATCTCGCCACTCAAATTGAACATATCCCCTCTCTTTACTGCAGCTTACTGTTCTGTTAGAACTTGCAAAGACATTAGGAAGGAATTGACTTCTGTGAGAGGGAGGCCCAGGGAAACTGAGATCCCTCTCACAGAGGCCATGCTCCAGTGATGCCTCTCCAGCTGAGCACCACTCCTAGCGTTTGCCAGGGCATCATCGCTTCTCTGGCTGCAGGAGGGGGCTGGAACGTGGTGTGCATTCTTCCAGCTTAAACACACAAGGTCTCCAATGGACAGGGATCAAAGCCATAGACAGCTAATTAGGAGAGAAATTCAATTTGTTTGACCTCCCTGTGCTGGGGCAGCCAGTGCAAGCTCAAATGTCACAGTCTCCAGGGGGCTGATGGTAAAGCACTCGGCCGCTTACCAAGAGGCACAGGGTGACCTGAGCAACCTTCCATCCTGTTTGGGATGCACTGTGTGTGCCCATAGCCCCAGCAGGGCTTGCCCTGGGTGCAGAGTGTGGCTGGGGCTTGGGGAAGGGCTGTGCTGGTGCTGGGAGGGGGCCATTGGCTCGTGCCCCCGCAGATTGTGGATCCCAGGTCTGCCACACACTGCTTTTGGCACCTTGAAGGCACAGAGCACAGCACAGGCACCTTCCCAGCTCCAGCCTGCAGCCCCCAGCAGGACAGGCTCTGCAGGAAAACACCTGGCTCTGCACACAGAAAGGGGTCAGGGGTCCCAGTGCTTGGTCTGCATGCCAAGGGCTGAACACAGGCTTGCCATGAAACACACAGCCAGGAGAATACAGCAGTGTCTGTGGAAAAGGGGCTCCTCTGATGCTCAAACCACAGAAATGTTGGTATGCAGCTTCAGAGATTTACAGCTTATAGTCTCCTCAAGGGTATGCAAAAGCTATGAATAATTAGAAATATGGCTCTGGGTTCTCTAGGAAGTTCCCCATTTCCATTTTACAGATAAACAAGTTGAGGTAGAGAGCAACTGAAAGCTGCTTCAGTGGAATGATACTGTCAGCAAAGCAAACACTAGAGTTCCCTGGGAGATGCTCCTGCATCCACAGATACCTCATCGTGCTTGCACATGTATTTCTTGCAGCAGCACATACTAAACAGCTTTATGCATCCGTGCCTCACCAGGAGCCAGCACATCAAAGACCAGGACCTGCAGCTTCCAACAGCCCCTGCTTTTGTCTAAGCACACATACACATAAAATAATTTTAAAAAATCAATTTAAAAACCATAAACAGCAGATTAAAAAAAAAATTAAAAATAATCCCTTCACAATGTGGTCAGAGGGTGACAATTTCCACAACGGAAAGAAGACAGTCACTGATAGGGATAAAAAGCAGAAATCAAGTCAGTTCAACTCAATGATCTTAGAATCATAGAATAGTTTATGTTGCAAAGACCTCCAAGTCATTCCTCACTTCTTAATTGTGGTGTTTCCACCTGCAACACAGGCATGGACATGCAGGGAGTGTTATAAGAAGTCATGCTGCTCTAGATTCAACAGGATCTATTACTGGATAAACCTCTTGTATTTTACCTAGAAAAATATGATGCCAACCACTCATTCCTGCCAGAGGACCCACGGAGACATCCTGGCCCCTGATCAAGTACAATGCTGTGTGTTTTTTCTCCCAGCAGGTAGCTGCTCATGCTGGACTGTGTATTTTATGTTTTTGTGAACAGCTGTGAACATCTAAAGATTAAAATCTTCAGGTTTATTGAACATCTCACTTATGGTCAAGAGATGCCCTCCTGTAACACATGACTCACACAGAGAAGCTGGAACACTGCAGTGGGTGAGGAGAGCCTTTGGATGCTGCTTCCCTGTGAGATGGGAGCTTTCTGGGTTGTTTCTGGGAACCTGGAGTTGGCCTGGCTCCTGGAGCTGCCTTGTGCATGCTGAGAGCATGGAGAGCATCTCCATGGCTCTGGAGCACTTCCCCACCTCGATGGCACGAGGAGACTTTGAGGAGGGGCAATACAGGGTTTTCCTCAACTGCTAAAAATACCTGTAATACAGGACTGGAAAGGATGAATGGACTTCAATGAATGGATAACTTGCAGAGAAATGAAAAAAAATATTGTGGCAGAAAACACCCCAAAAATATCACTCAAAAAACAACAAAACATAAAAATAACAAAAAATAACAAAAATAACACCCAAAAGTATGAAGTAGCTATTTTACCTGCAGTCTTATGCTGTTTGGTACCCCAAAACTTTCTAGTGTGTGGTCCTCTTGCATGAGAGTCTGCAATGACAATGCCACTGCTCCTTTCATATATGGATAAAGATGGAAGAAAAAGGTCAGCAAAATGAGTAGTCTTAAGGGTGCCTTCATGCACCCCAGAAGGTGGGAATGCCTACCTGTCAGAGCCAGGCAGGGGTTGTTCGTTGTCTCTAGCCTTCCTTTCAGATATTACAGGACAGTAACCTCATTTCCTGGAGCACTGCATTAGACAAGCACTTGTAATTAGCAAGTGATTTTATGGAAATAGCTGAAATCCTTCAAGCTATAGCCCAACAATAACCCATGGCCAGTCTCCAACTCTCTTCCCACTGAAGTCAGAAGCAATCCCTCCTGCCCCATCTACAGTTCTTAGAAATGCAATGAGCATTTAAAATTTTGGAGACTCTTGCCCTGTTCTTATAACAGGGCGAGAGTCAGATTTACAAAATGCTACTCATGCTGCTTAGAAACTTCCTTCCCAGAAGTCCCCTTGTTTCCAGCAGACAATCCCTTATTTCACTACTAGTTCTAGATGCAGCCAAGCATCATCCTATTTAAAAGTCATCTTCCAACAGCGGTAGCAATAAACACACTTGGCCAGCTAATTCACCTTCTGCAGTCATGGAGCTGGACTAACAACCTGCTTTATCTCCTGGCAGCGTAGCTTGTAAAACCAACTCCAACTGGTAGCAGAGAAATATATAAAACATGGAGAAGGGTTTTATGAGAAGGTGAGTTTCTGGCTTCTTATTTTGACTTGTTTCCATGTGATTCTTAAAAGTCTCAAACCCTGGAATTAAGGAACCTTGGTTTTGCCTGATTTTCCAGCAGTTTCTTTAAAAGATGAGTCATTTGGAAAGCATGGGAAGTATCAGAGTAATTACTTTGATGTCTTTTATAGAAATTCGGGATGGATTTGAAAGAAATGAGGGAAGTGCTGTTATTTCCTCTTGGAATGGCAGCCTGACATGACTGGTGCTGTTACACAACGAAGCGAGCAAACAGCAGTGCACACGCGAGCCCGGCAGCGGCCGAGGAGCTTGTCCTCCTAATCAAGTTTAGATCTGGATGCTGATGGACTCAGCAAACAAACACTCATGTTTATTATAACAGAATGAACAGAATGTACCACAGAGAATATGACTCACTTTTCCATAGGACGCCTGTCTGTTCTCCGGGTTTGGATAAGGGAATGTTGCACCTCTCGCTTACAGTTTGTTTTACAGAGCTTTAACGAGCCTGCCCCAGCGAGCTGTCACCCTGCCACATAAAACCTGATTCATTTGCCTTTGTGCAAACAAGCATGGCTTTTGACAGGACACCCTGCACTAGGCCCTACTAAATCAGCCAGCCAGACTCACTCACAGGTGGTTTGAGTCTGGAGTGCTTTCTGAAACTAAAATATGCAGCCAGCCCCAGCAGCATGTCGGCTGTTTTCCCTTGGGTGACAGGCTGTCCTGCTGCATCCAAAGTACCCCTCCTCCTCCTCCTCCTCCTCCTCTGCGGGACAGAGCCTGCCTTTTAAACTGGGCCTTTAAAACCACGCCTTTCCATAAGAAAAGGGTTTGTTGAAAGCAGAGCTCGGGGAAGGGGCAATGAAGAAATGATCACATTTTTATTTCAGAACACGTAAAACTCAAAAAAATAGCCGCCTGTTAATTCACAGGAAATTCTGATTAAAGTAGGTGTCCTTACAAGACCCTCCTGCAAGAAATTCAAATGAAGGGAAGGGGAGGGAAAGAGAAAATTTTTAAGTAAACAAGTGAGAAGAGCCAGGGAAAACAAGAGCAATAAGCAAAGTCTCAGGTGGCTGACTTGGCAGAGCAGGGCGTGAAGGAAGGAAGAGACTGTGGGACAAAGAGCTGCTGGCGTTTACAGTAGTCAAGAAGTCTCCAGAGTTTGTGACTTTAACCACAAGTTGCTTAACAATACTGTATGATCCTTCTCCTTCACATCCAGCCCCAGTTATGCCAGTAAATCCCTCTCTGAATCAAGAGGGGGGGATGCAGGTGCAGGGTGGTGGTGTTGGACAAAGGAGGAGAAGGACTGGCAGAAGCGCTGTTCCACTGACCCCTAAAATTACAGGAGTCGTGATGAGAAAAGACAGCTCCTGGCTCAGGTCTCAGACCCTGGATAGGAGAAGGCTGGTGAGTAACAAGTTTGGGATTGAGGGGCTGCCCTGTGATGTAGGCAGGGCCACTTAGAGCTAGAAGGAATCTTTCCCCGCCCTGAAGTCAGTGAAGCCTTCCAGTGCCAGAAGAGAATCATGAGAGAAGAGAAATGTTGTGTTTGTCCCTTCTCAGCAATGGATGCAGGAGAGCAGAGGATCCACTAGTGAAGAAGTGAATGTGAGCTGGCGCTTCAGAGAACAACTTGTTGTGGTGGCTTTCTACCAGGCATTGAAAGTTACTGTGAAAGGCACCCTTGATTCATGTTTGTGATGGAGATTAACCTTAGCTAAGACTCTGCAAGTTAGAAAACCATTTCAGATTAAGAAATGAAATATTCCCCAGGCTGAAGATTGCTCAGGTTATATATCTCATTCCTATGGGAGTTCGCAAGGATCTGCAAATACATGGTTTTAAAGCTACCAGCTGCAATAATGGAGAAATTAACTGAATGACAGAAAAGCAAACCCTAAAATAGTTACCATTAACCCCAGGAGGGCTTGGGGTGTGTTGAGCTGTGGTTTTCTGTGCTCGGTAGTGATGTGTCATCATAAAGAGCCTGCATTTAACAGCAGAACAATGCTGTGCATGGTGTCACCTTCCCAGGGGCTCACTGTGCAACAGCTTCTCCAAACTGCTCCATTTCCACTGTTGAAGCAGCTCATAAAAAAAAAATCCTCATACAGCTGGGAATTATAAAACTCTGCAAGAGCCTGTGATGCCAAGGACCTTTATTTGGAGGCACACCTCCATTCCTAGTGCTTTAGAAGCTTATCTTTTCCAAAAATCTTTCTATAGATGCTAAAGCAAGGATAGATCTGGCCACAGTCCATTCAGCATGAGTGATTATATCTTAAAGAGATATTCCCTCTCTTTAAAAATTCCAATTCTTCTTAAAAATTCTAACCCATCTTTGTGATGGGTTAAAAAAAACCCCATCACAAAAGAAACAACCCTTGTGCCTAGCCTATGTCAGTGTCTTAGCTGTATAAATTTAAACATTCCATTGTAAGCTAAGATTATCTTGCCTCTTGCCCACTGAGACATGTGGGTTTGGCTTTATAAGACTCCATAACTGGCCTGCTTGAACCCTGTCCAGCAAGTTTTCATCTAAATTGATTAGGACTTGGAACGTATTTTCTTGGACAAATTGTGTTCTAATGAATAGAACACTCCCTCACAGCTGTCCTGCCAGAAAGCCAAGATTTTTTTCTGTCTAAAAATCATCCCAAAGTGACCCTTAGATAAAGTTCAGAATCCATTTTCATTTTTTTAATTAAGAAAAGGTTTGCTTAATTCCATTCCATACATTTCAGTGCTAGGCAGCTGACACATGATTCCCCCTAAACATTTTGTTTTAAAGAATTTGGTTGTGATGTCAGGTCTGCCACAGACAATACATTTCTAAACACACTGTTTACATTAAACACAAAGTGTGAGGATGGTTTCGGCAGAAGGAAAAGCCTCTCTCATCCCTGTACCTGTAGATGGCACATAGAGCAAACTCAAGGTCGGCTCTATTCCCCACACAATAGATTTAAAAATTAATGACAACAAGTAGGGAATATCACTATAAAGCCTCACCCAAGCACCAGAGATTTCCACAGTGCCCTTCTCCAGGGACAAGGCTCCCCAGGAGACCCCTCCTCACTCCCAGTAAGTACCTTCATGAGCTCACCTTCGAGTCCAAGAGTAGACTGGCTGGGAATTCCTGCCATTAATTATTGCCAGCCAAGTGAAGACAGCATTTCCCCTGGCCACTCCGGGATAAAAGCTGTCCCAGTTAGGATGAATGCACCTTTTCTTTTTAGCATTTTGCTCCATGGTTGTTCTCCCAGATGTCCCAGCTTGAAAGCTCAGTAAATGTTTGTGTTATGATTAGCCCATATGGAATTTTTATTCTACGATGACTCTCGTGGTAGACTAGGAGGATTTCATTCAATCCAGAATACCCAAGGGACATCCATGGTTACATCATATTCCTTATCTCCCAGCAAGAATATTTCTAGGAACTAGGAGTACAATTTGAGACAAGATCATATCCTTTCTCGTCTTGCAAAAGATGGTTCTAATCCATGTGGAAATAATGTGTCTTCACCATGTTTTCAAGACTCAACTGACATGTGGCACTCAGAAATTAAATATGTATGCAGGAATTGAAAGGAACTGGTCTTTCAAGAAGCACAACTTCTCAAGTCTTTAAAAATTGGTTATATCTTTAACACGACAGGAAACTGCAGCAAAGCCACTTCTCCTCAATCTTGAATGGAATTTGACGACTTCTCTACCAGCCATGCTCAGAGAAGAAAAGTAAACCATGAGAAATTGCTCGGCTACAAAAGAAATGAGCATCATGGTACTGCTTGTGGAAAATGGGCCATAAAAAGACAGGACACGCTGAGCTTCAGAAATTTACCTGGAGCTCCCTGGAGAAGATGGTAGCTGCTGCTGTTATTCTCCAGTGCCTTTACTGAAGGTTGGTTCAGTCACATCAGCATGATTAGTCAATATGCATCATTAGATAGCAAGAACTTACTTAAGCTTATGCTGCTTTGACAGACAGGTTCAGAAAAATATCCTGCACCTCTTCTAGAGTCCACGTCATCCTTGGCTGTGGGTGAAGAAAATTGGGTACATCTGCAGCCATTAAATTGAGCCCCATTTTTTAAAAAATTCTGTGTGCTCTTAAACCATTAGAACCTAAATATAATGACAGGGAATGAACATGAACAAGATTTGCTAACACTTTATCACACTGTATTCTGCAGCCTGCTATTGTCTGGAGATGTGGTTATAATGGGCAGATTATACAGCACTAAACCCTCCTGAAAGCATAGACAGAAAATATGATATAATCTTGCTTGGAGCAATTATTTTTAAACACAAGAACAGCTTCAGTGCCCAGTGGAGAGCGGCAAGCAAAGTTATGGGCCCAAGGCGAAACAATGACCATCTGCCAAGAAATATCCTCGTTAGCCTTTGTTAGAATTTGCCTTTTTAAAGTCATTGTGCAGCATAATTAAGTTGGTAACATGCAGATGAGAAAATGGAAAAAAATGTGAAGACATAGGGAGATGAAATGCTAGAGCACTGAAAGATGTCACCTCCTCTGCGAGATGCTTATATTGTGAAATAAAAAGAGAAGAAAGAACAAGTCATTTCAGGATATGTCTGGAATGAGAGATAAGAAGATTACCATCTTCTGGTAGTCTCCCACAGAACCTCTTTGTTGGCACTCTACATCACATGGCTGAGTACGGACACAAAGCAAGAGGGCAAGAGGGCAGTTATGGAGAACAGACAAGAGGAACTGCAGCCTAAGAAATGGGATTTCAAGACATGGTTGGTCTTTCAAGATACTGACAACTTGATCCACATGTTCCCTGAAATGGCAGCTACAAGAGCTGAAGGCTTGATCAAGCCTAAGTCATCAGAGAATGATTAACTTGGAGATCATGGATGCACAATGGCATGACAAAGCAGAAGGGGGAGCAGAACTTGCGTCAACCCTTGTGATCACCCTCTGGTGGCTCCTGTGTGCTACCAAGTTGATCACAGGCTTTAGGTCTCTTTTGGTTGTGTTCCAGCTTGTTAAACACACTCAGCTCCTCTCATTGTTTATCTGTTTTGCAGTGTGGCATGTGTGAGTAGTTTTATGACATTATTTAAAGCTTTTAAGCAGAGACAGACAAAAACATTTAGACAGGGACAGCAAACTATTTCTTGAATTGAAGAGGAGATTTCAGGCCAGATCCCAGTTACCACGTCCAGGTTAAGTTCCCCTTGCACCATTTCCAGATTTGGGCTGTCTTGGGGAGCAGCTGGGAATTTCCTGCTCCTGTGGTGACCCACATGTGGCATAAGGCCAGACCAAGCCAGACTTGTACTGCTGCTCCCCGCTGAGAAAGCAGGGGCTCCCCAGATGGCTGGTGACAGGAGGGGACGACAGGCATCCACTGCTGTTGTCTCCTGGCTAGGAGCCCAGCAGGCTGAAGCTCCAAAACTCACAGGAGCATTTCCTGCCTTCACCTCTGCTAAGAGCTGCTTCAGTGTGCTGGGAAGCACAGGTACTGAAAAGGAGAAAGCAGTGAGCTGCTCCAGAGATTTGTGCAGCAAGCAGAGGGCTTTGCCCTGGCTTGTGCTCCTGGCATGATTCAAAGGCTGGCATGGAGTGGCCCCCCTTTTACAGACAGACAGGCAGGAGACTCTGGCAGCAAGACCAGGCATTGCATTCCCTTTAACTCTTACAGACCCAGCAATTAATCAGCACCCAGGAGTCACGTGGATTGCCAACATCCCGGAGCAGCCCTGGCTCGGCTTGGATTTCCACTCTCCTTAAATGACTTCTGCCCAGGGATTCAGTCTCCAAGAAAAACCAAACCCCAAAAACCAGGTGCTGAACACCAGTTACACCAGATACAAGCTCGTGGTAGTTGGTGTTTTGCTGATGGACTGCACATTTGTACCTCTGTGGCTGGATGGAGGGACAGAAGGGTTGTAGGAAAGGCACAATACAGCATGGTACTGAATGAGCCAAAATATCAGTGCTAAGCAGGCAGAACAGAGAGCCAAACAGAGATGAGAATGGAGTAGAAAGCTCAGAATTATGGACAAATTAATGAACCCGCAGTATTGGAAATGGGAACAAGCTGTTAGACCTTCATCTCTTACAAGGAACAACAAAAATATGGTAATGTCTGGTGATTTCGATGGAAATAGAGTTATGTAACCCTGATATTGTTCACAGTGATTTCATTAAGATCCTGTCAGCACGGTCAAGCCTAATTAACCTGGTATTTAGCCTTTTATAGGAGTCAGTTATAAAAATGTACCCTGCACTAAACCCCAGCATTCTAGAAATGGTCCCAGTCCTAGAAGGGTCACCTTTTTGGCACAGCAGGTTCTCGAGACCATCCCACTAAGGTGCTAAGATATCTGTAAGATATCTAAGATATCTGAAAAGTTTACAAGTTCATGCTGCATTCCTTGCCTACACAGTCCTCTCCTTGCAGTTTTGTGGGAATCTGGGGTGTCTGAGGAATTCAGAGTCAAGCCTCCTGGCAGCATCCCATCACCGAAATTATTTCACAGAGAATTAATCCCCAATCCTGACACTTCTTGTCATGTGAGATTCAAATCTCTGCCTTTCCATTCAAATGCTCATTACAGCTCAGCAATGCAAAGACAAGACAATGGACTTGCACCACTTGTGAACATTTTGGTTTCTGGGTTGGATAGTGACAGAAGCAGTTCACTATGTGGAGGAACAGGCTCCTCTGGATGTCAGTAAGAGCCTATGGGTAGAGCATGCCACAGACCTCAGCTGCTGTCATGTACAGCCCTGTTCACTGGGGCCACAGAACCTCTAGCACAACCTCCTGCAGCTGTGGGACATGCCTTTCTCCTTGCCTTGTGGCAGCAAGCACACTGCAGCCTGGAGTCACCAGTGAAATCAGTTAGGTCTCCAGTGGGCTCTCTCAGAGGATATTATAGATAAAATCCAAATAGAGGCTGAAAAATTAATATAAATGAGAGCAACAACCAACACTCCCAGAAAATCCCATGTTCTGCAACTGTTATTGCTTCATCAGTGACAGGAAAGAGCAGTGTTCTAAAATAGAAGTTCACTTAATTGCATTTCCCCTAAGGCACAGAAAATAAGCTTCCATGAAGTGGTATCAATTGTTCAACAATAACATGTTCTCCCAGCTGAAAACTGGGTTAGGAATTTGTATTGTATTTTCACAAAACATAATTCCTAGCCCAGTTTCTTCCTCCTCCTTGAGATAACCATGCAGATTCCACCTCAGTGATCACTGAGTTAGGCTATGTGGGTCAGTCAATGCATAACCACTGTTCAGCTTCTCCACACTGCTGCTTAACAGAGCCTGCTGGATCCACCACAGGGCTTTGGATGCACAAAGCCATTAAAGGAGCTCTTTGCTTAAACACCTTTGTATTTAAGGGGATTTTTTGTAAGTACCTCTGCATCTTTATCCTCTGTGCTGAGGCATGAGGTTCACGACTGTGTCAGGCCCAAGTGAGGTCAGCTGCACACGGGACTCACATCCTTGTGCCTCCTGTGTTAGAAGGCAGGCAGAACTGTACACCTCAGGGTGCTGAAAAATACAAAGGAACACTCAAAAGCTACAGAGCAAAGAGGACTCACCTTTTTTTTGTTAATACAGAAAGTCTTAACAACCAACACTCACATATTTACGTGTGAAATATTATCATTCTGAAAATTTGTCATAAATGTGGCTCAGAACGCAGGGATGGCCACGGTTTCCAAGTCTGTGCAGCAGGAAGAATATTTCCTAGGGAATAAGGTCAAAATATTAGCATTCAACTAAATCAGTATGGGCCAAATTAATGAAGTTACTGCTCCATCACAGACTTCCATACATGAAACCTGAGAAAGCGGTTGTATCAACAGCACATCAATCCATGGCACTGGTCAGCAGAATAGAAAAGCCAACCTCCAGTTTCAAAGTTTCATTCACCTTTAGCACAGAAAGGTTGTTTAACAATGCTTCTGAACAGATAATGCTAATTAAATGTTTGCATTCAAATCTTATTACACGGTGCAATAAGTTTGCTTTCTATACAAACACTGCACATCCAGCATGAAGCAGAAAGCTGGGGGGTGGGCAGACCCTAATGAGTAATAGTTCAATCCCATGGATCCTTTTAAAACTAAAGGCAAAGAGGGGAGAGTGTTTGCCATCTCCAGACTGTGTGTGTGTCCGCTTCTAAGTTTCTTCTTATTCTCCAGGGGTTTGCAAAATTATGTGTTTAAATATTCATTATCCTTCTACTCTAATACTGCTTAAAACTCCTTTTTCAAGCCTAAGGATGACATAGCCAGTGGATGAAAATAATATTCCGTAAAAACAGTCTTGTAGCAGCACTGGGTAAGTCAAACGCCCTGATGTGAAGGACAGCAGCTAAATCATCCATCCAGATGGGAAATGTTGACAGTCCCTTAACCAGAGCAGCTCTGCAATACAGAGAGGTGTGCAATTTGGCTTTGTCGAGCAGACATCATGGAACTATTTATTCTGTCCTCAAGCTGAGCAGGAAGTTTATTAAGCTGGCCTGTTGCTGGACATATCACCTGGCTGCTGTGTTTCCTCTCGGAATGCAGAGTTGGACGGGCCCTTTCTGCACTGACGTCATGCTCTGCCATGAGGAGGATTTCTCCAAGCCTAAGACCTATTCCTCTGACCCCAGGAGCACATTGGATGTTGTGCATCCAATTCCTGACAGGAATGCTTCATTTTGCTCTTGAGCAACCATTTCTGAGCAAGCCAGGAGCAGAATCCAGCTTTTCTTGGCTGAAAGAATTGGGATGTCCCAAAATGGGGCTTTTTAAACAGATGAGTGAAAAAGCAGAGAGCCCAAAGGACCATCGCTCTCCAAAGAAAATCATACAAATCAACAAGGAAAATTCCTCTCTGTAGTCAGGCTTTCTACGATGGTCAAACAGCTGTGTGCTGTTGGGCTTAGCTCTGCTCCAGCAGAGCCCTGGATATCCGCTCCACTGTCCCAGCAGGGCCCCGGGGACACAGTGAGGTCCCTGGGCCTGCCTCTGGCAGAGGCTGAGCAAATGCACTCTGAGCGTGCCCCAGATCCCCCGTGGGACACTGCCCTGCTCAGACAACTGCCCCTAGCACATCCCTTCCTGCCACCCCAGCACACCATCACCCTCCCTCCCCTGGGCTGGGTTGTCTCTTCTGCCTTTTGCTGAGCTGTGGCTTCCTGCCCTGCCAAAGTGGTGGCTTGCAGCCAGCACAGCTGCTGGGGACACCCTCGTGCTGCCACCGACTGCTGGAAGGCTGCAAATGTGGCACTGCTCCCCGTGCAGGACAGCTCTTACTTCCCCCAGGCCCAGCATGGCCATGGGGTGCTGGACAGTGGTTGGGAACACAGCATTATACCCACCTGGAGGCCCAGGGAGGAGAATGGGGGTGATGGCCCCAGGCTTTTCAGACTTCATGTGGTGAGCCACCAAGTTCTCCTGCAAAGGCATCAGAGAGAAGGAGGGAGCCCCTGTTCTGTAGTTTCTCTCTTCTGTGCAGTGAGCTGAGCACGACCATCCCCTGCTCACCAACACAGGCTGTGGGGCAGAACTGATTTTTCCCCACTTTATTTGCCCTCCAGAAATAACTGACAGATCAGTATCAATCCCAAATAATTTCCCTTTACCCTGATGAAAGTTTTCTCTTCAGAGCAAATTGTGTTGTTTTCAGGCTGCTCTTAACACCTCCCAACATGCATGTAGAACTTTGCTGAATTTAGCCAGTGGACATCTTTTCAAAGTGATAATTAAAAAGATTACTTGTTTCAGCTAAAATAGTACAAAATACACTAGGTACTTTGTCCAAAGAATCCCTCCCAGATTTACAGTGGGCCAACTGGATTCATAAACTGTTCACAGGCAAGTAATCAAAGAGATTTAAAATAGGAAACATTTTCTCCTCTGTTTGTGCTGATTTTTTCAAAATCAGATGGCAGATACAACATCAGCACTGTTGTATTTATATGTATTTCTATTACATATATATAATATGTAATTTATACGAATGTATAAAGGCCCTTCCCTGGCACTTTCTAGCAGCCTGCAGAATGTCCTTTAAGAGGCAGGCATTTTTTGAACTATGAGTAGGGACACACTCATCCAAAGCACACCAATATTTTTGGCTTGTTCTGAACAGAGAAAGTTCAACAGCTATAAATATTTCCAGGAGGCTGGATATCTCTTGAGATGGAGCAGTACATCTTTTCACTTCCAGCTTACCATGGTGGAAGCATGCAAGCCCCAGTGTCTGTACAGGCACGTGAACCCAAGTGCCACCCCTCAACACCCCTTTGTGGCCTGATGTTGTTGTAATTATTCCTTCTGTTTCTGCACCCTGCCTGCTTGGCTTTGCATTTCACTGACCCTCAGAGTGACCTCCATGGACTGCCACAAAGCACAGGTCCAGGGGGTGTCACTGAGCCCAGCCGCCTGCTGGAAACAGGGTTATCAAAACACCAGAGCAGAGCCACAGGTTCAGCTGCTGTCCCAGTCACCACCAGGAAGCTTTGGCATAAGACCCAAAGCAATATTCAAACTTCAGCCCTGCCTGCTTGGCTTTGCATTTCACTGACCCTCAGAGTGACCTCCATGGACTGCCTGAACTGGTGACCACTCCAAGGACCACTTGAGTCTTTACAGTCCTGACAGTGGTCAGCAATTCCCTCCTCTGAAGAAAACAGTGTGGAATGAAGGTCCTCAGCTACACAGAAAGTGGGTATTGCTTCACCAAGCCTGACAATGTTATGAATTTTTACAAATTGTAAAAGCAACCAGATTCCAAGCTTTGAAGTGGGGAGAAAAACTAACTCTATGCTATAATTACATTTTATTTGGACTTCTTTTTCCATACACGAGAGCTGGGGTTGAAAGCACTTATTACGAAGCACAGAGGAACTTTAAGCATGCCATTATTTAAACCAGCCTCCATCACTCTTGCTCACAGTAAGTACACAACAGAGATAAAGCTCTGGTGTAACCAGACAGCGCTTTCTAAATTGCTGTCCTGTCTGTTCCCTTTCCAGAGGATTAACATCCACCTGTATGAATGTTTGACCTGTGCTGGCAGGAGGGGGACTGGAGAGTAAGACTGCATAGGACACTGCTCCTGATGTGTTCACCCAGCCCCTGAAGCTCCCCACTGAAGAGCAGGCAGAACTGGTATCTGTTACATGAACGCTTCTCAGCAGGTTCCTCATGCAGCTGCAACCAAAGAGGATACCCCTGAGCAGCCTTCTGGACAGGCCAGGTGCTGAGGAACAGGCTTGTGACTGTGTGGTGCCCTCACTGTGTTCTGAAGTTTCTTGCCATTAGTCATAAGTCCTACACATTCCATTCACTTGCATAGTGAAAAGGCTTTTAGAGCAAAAAAAATTCAGATACTTTCTGCAAGTTCAGTGAAGTTCAGTAAGCTGTTTTATCTCAGTGGTAGGAACATGTCCACTTCAGCTGGAAAACTTCCTGGCAGAGTGCAGGTCTTTAACGGAGGAGTCAGTACTTGTCAACCATGCAGGAAGCTTGAGAGCTCCCTTCTCAGCAAAGCTTCCTCAACACTCACTGTGCCTTTGCACATGCCTGCAACTACATGCCCCATAATCTCCCAGTTTAAAAAGTTTTAGGTTTTTTTTCAGAGTTTGAACTTTGGTTTTGTTTTGAAACCTTCCCCCTTTTTCCTGACTAATGCAGCTCATAAAGGAACACCTCCCTCAGGCCAAAAGCACGGAAGATGCTTGTGATGATCTGCCAGGATTTTAACAAGGGTGTCCTCAGCACCTCAGAGCTGCACATCCATGGAATGTGGCCCACGTTAATAATACTTTAACTACTCTCAACATGCTCAGAGACAGCCTTGATGCCAACCCACAGGCTCCCAAGGGCAGAATGACAGCATCCACAAGGGCTATTAACCTGAAAGACAAACGTTTGCATTTTTTGCTAATCCCCTCAAGTACTCAGTATTTTGGAATCTCTTTCCTCATATTCACCCTCACAAGACCATGGAATTACTTACTTTAGAGTGAAGGAGGCCAGTCATGTGCTGGCATTAATTGTGAGATCTGTCACTTGTTTATGACTGTAGCACTGTTGGTGCAAAGACAACTAGATTTACAGTTGAAGGGCTTTGCCCAGGAAATTGCTCAGACACATGCAAAACCTCAACGAGAAAGAGCCTTTGGGGGATGTAGGTGTGAATCATTCACAACAGGCTTGGGGAGCATTCCTCTGCACATCCAGGAGCCAGCCCGGGAGGGATGGACCCTGCCTGTGCTCCCTGTCCCTCCCCTGGGGCGAGCCAAGGAGCAGAGCAGCTTTTCCCCCGGTGTTACAAAGGTATCAGCTGCTTTCAAAATTCTGTACTGACATTTCAGCTGCAGGAGTGCAGGTGACCACTGCAGAAAGGGGGCCAAGGTATTGTCTTTCCTACAGTAGGTGCCACTATGGCATCGGGAGAGATCAAGAACCTCTTGATTTGCCCATACACTTTGGAATTACTTCATCAGGTGGAATATTACAGGCAGCAGGGATCTAAGAGAGTCACGTAGCCAGGGTGATTTTATGCTGCTCTTATTGGAAGATGTTGCAACAAGATACTCTGTGCATTGTTTACATTTCCAAAGTGACGAAACCAGAGCACAGAATAAATGAAACTAAAACCCTGGGCTGCTTCATGTAGTTTCTACACCTTGGCAAATCAAGGTCAAAACAAAACCCCAACATGTCTCCACATCATTTTCTCCCCTCTCACAAGGGGGTAACAAAGGATTTTTAAGTGCTGTTAAAGGATGAACTTTTAGCATCACTTCCTCATCTCCAGTTTGTTAGGAGAACACAGGGGTGACCCCCCTTGTGCCTGGACACGAGGGCTGTCATAGGAAGGTGAAGAAAATACCAGCAGTGCAGAGAGAAAGAACAGCAAGAAAGCAAGTTTAGTGTTACAGACTTTGTTGCCAAGTGGAGGCAGATCTTTTCATGTTGACATGACACAGGCTTTACTCTTGGGCTAGGTGTGCTGTGCAGGAAAGAGCTGGGATCCCCCCCAGCTGCTCCACTGCTCCTGGTCTGGTTAATCTCTACCAGAAAGACACTTGCCAAACCTCTCCCTCTTCCAACCATCATAAGTATCAAGGTTAAAGATCAAAATCCAAAAACAAAACATGTTGAAAGGCTTGTCTTCTCTGCAAGTGAGAAGAAAGTATGTCTAGCTCTCCAGACTGCATGCTTTTCAGTGTGGGCATGCTGCATTATCAGAGTTTACACCACAGCTTTCATCAGGGCATCACACCACACGGTGCACACCAGCCACTCCTCAGCTCTGTAAGGCAGGAATAAATGAACTTTTTCTGTATTTCACCGAGCAGAAGAGTGAAGAACTAGAGAAATTTAGGGACTTGTGCAGGATCACATAGAAGCAACAGCACTGTGAAGGGAAAATCTGACCAAAATAATGTGGATACATAGGAAAAAGTCCAAATTCCACAATTTGTCTGATTCTCATGGGATCACAGGCCCTAACATTTCACCAGGTCAAGCAAGTCATGGTCTGCTCAAGGAGATACATTCCTTTTTTATCGTGTAACCACTGTGTGACCCTGACAAAAAGTTCAGAGGGTTCTTTTCTCTAATGTAGGCTCTTACTGCCTTCCTTTAGGGGAAGGAAGAAAAGGAAACAAGACCCAGGTAAGCATACAATAACAAAGCAATTGCCCCAGCCTCACTTCATTCCACTTGCAAACAGCATCAGTACATTTCTGTTCAGATACATATGTTTTTTATATACACTGTAGAGGTATGTACTTCATACATACTTTTCTGTTCTGGAATAATAATAATCTACATTCAGGGCACAGCCCAAGCAAGAATCTCACATTAGAAGATAATTATCTTGCTACAGTCATGCACCAAGAAGCAGCTACTCTAGCATGGACTGGGAGTGTCCCATCTAGGAAAAGGAAACCAGAGCCTGGAACTGAAGATGCCATGGGGCAGACACGCAGTCCCAGAAGGACCTTTAGTCCCCATGCAGCCCTGTCAGCACAGAGCTGTGCTCCCCTATGAACAGCAGCACTACACTTCCCTTTCTAGGCCATGAAGGAGGAGTGAGGGAGATGCAAGGACTGGTCTTTGCTTTTGGTTCTAGGAAATTGCAAGATGAAAACCGTGTCTGTTGAGCAGTACCAAAGAAAAATAAACTAGGCATCCCACAGTCGTCCAGCATGTCTATTCACACTCCTAGTAAGTGACAGCTTCTACCTTTTGGAGGCAGTGGCATCAGCAGATGTTATGAATTTAGCAATCCAAGATTTCAGTGAAGCGTAAACAAATTATAGTGAACAAATGGTCTTGAAATCTGAACTCAGAGATATTTCCTTAAAACTCTGAACTTGATAGGGTGTGCTTACAGATCTAGCAGGAAATTTCCATCAAACTTTAGAGGAGCTTATGGTAAGTGCAGTCCTCTCATCTGCAGCAGACATCTTTCTTGAGAGATTCATTCTTCTTAAGCAGAAAACATTTTAGCCATTGAAAAACCCCTTAACTTTAAAGCTAGCAGGCATTCTGACACTGCATGCAGAAGGCTGAATTCTCACTCATTCCCCAGGAGGCTTGAACACTGCAGCCAAGCACATGAGGATGCCAGAAGGATGCCTCCCATAGACTTGCAGGAACCCTTCTAACTTTTTAAAACCTGAGAGGACCTTTGGTCCAAAGCTTTGCAATATGGAGTTCCCAGAAATGGCAACATGCAAAGAAAAAAACACCAAGCCCTTGAGAGCTAACGTTATTAATAATCTGCTTCTCCCTACTTAAAGTTGGTTGGGATAGAAATACTGAATCTCAGACTCAGGAAATTATGAGTGTGAAGCTGTCATGCCCAAATAAGCATGGCAGAGCTCCCAGTGACTTCACACAGCCAGTGCTCAATTTACAGACTTTGGAGCTGGATTTATGAGTGTCATCAACCAAACCTCCAAGTCCAGATCCTGAGGTGCTTTCAAAGCCTAGACACCAACCCTGTGCCTTCTGCCATTGGCATGGACACATCAACATTCAAAGGATGGAATGCTGCTCTCAGTCCACTTGGGTGACAAAGTGCACACTCATTGGAAAGGTCAGAGACTGAGAGCCTGTTCTGCACTTTTATTGTACTTGAGGAGGAGACATGGGTGGATGGAGAACTGACTGCTGCCAATAGAAACATTGTTTCTTATTCACAGGGACATGCAGCAGCAAAACCAAAATTACTCAAAACAAATAGTACTGAAATTACTGGGGTCAAGGACAGTGGAGCCAAGAACACCCAAGAAGGGTGGGACACAGGTACCTTACATCATCCTGACATTTAAAAGGACTTTTAAGGGTTTAGCTCTCCTGTTCTCCTGAAGAGAGTCAGTGGTG
Source organism: Trochalopteron elliotii (assembly GCA_024734555.1). Taxonomy (NCBI): domain Eukaryota; kingdom Metazoa; phylum Chordata; class Aves; order Passeriformes; family Leiothrichidae; genus Trochalopteron; species Trochalopteron elliotii. Next base: position 575,123 of record JANPWX010000452.1, on the reverse strand, counting down.
TGAGAAAAACCTCTCCTTTCCTCTTCTGGAGCTTTTTGAAAGGGACAGCCAGTGTCTCTGGTTACAGATAGACTTTTCCTGCAGAGGAGGGCTCCAGCTGCTGGAGCTGCCAGGAGAGCCACACAGCAGCTGCAAGTGCAGCCACTGCAGCAATGAGTGGGTTTCCTCCACCCATCAAAGCACTGCAGTAATTGCACTTTTTGGCTTTGTAGTGGGTGTAACTGTGCAAGCCATGGCTGCTGACCCAAACCACGGTGGGGCCCCTGAATTTGCCCAGGAGCAGCTTTGCCTGGTGCAGTGACAGCTCAAGCCATGCAAGTGCAGTGTGTGCAGAAAGGCACTAGCAAGTTTCAAACTACCATCCCAAGCAACACAGAAAGGAGCCCATCAGGGTCCCAAACCCCCACCCTCTTTTGGGCTCTGGACCTCTGTGGGCCCAGCCTGGTGAGCACAGCTATCCCTTTACTCCCATTTGCTGCAAAGCCAAGCAAAGCTTACACAAAGCCAGCTAGTTCGGAATCCCAGATTAGAAAGTGTCACCAGTTAATGTCACCTGATGGCATTGTTTAACTAGGGATTTTTTTTTTTAACTGCATGTTTATAGCACTCGTTTTGATAGAATAATCACAGCACTTAGTGTTGGCTTTCATCTCCCTCATGTGACTCACCCCTTCCATTCTCCAGGGCTCAGCTGTGATTGCTGGAGTGGTTCAGCTATCTGCACTGGTGCTACAGACTGGCCTGTGCCACCGGGCTCAGATCTGGAGCAGAAGTGCTGGGAGTCGGTGGGAGTTCAGATCAGGAGGGTTTAATCACCCTGCCCAAGGGGGACTGGCTCTTATCTCTGCAGCTGGCTCTGCTGCCTGTCTGCTGACTGCAAAGGGACAGGGGCAATCTGGGGCTTAAAAGGTAGATTTGGCTTCAGCCTCATCTCTAAATATGTATGGTCAGAGATATCTTTATTTTACAGACACATATTGCTCTAAATATGTATATATTAAGAGTTACTTTTGATTATACATCAACATAAATACACACAAGGTTTTGAAAGCTTCCTCTCTCAAACAGTGAGGGGGAAATGCCTCGTTTTGGACATACCAAAAATCCCCAAAGGAATTTGGAAGAAACATCCCTGCCTCCCAATTCAAAAATATCTAGAGAGTCCTTGAGGAGGTAATCCCAGGTGCCAGGGGCTGGCAGGGCAGGGCAGAGTCAACCAGAGCCCCCCTGGCCCAGCCCTGGCAGGGAGGAGCCCAGGGGGTGACAAAGTGGCCGTGCCCCCTTGCCCCAATAACGAGGTGGGTGTAACAGCAGCTGCATTGAGCAACGTAAAGGTGGTGGGGAAATAATTTCTCTTTCCTGTAGGGTTTCATAATTTTACATATTTTTTCATAAGCCAGTATAAAACCTCTTGGCTTTTTCCAACAGCATTAGAAGCATAGATAAACATGCAGATTTCCATCAACACTCCTTGAGCTCACTTTCTTGCCAGTTTTCAGGGAAAAACTGCCCATACATGACTTGCCAATTTTTATGGAATTTTGGCTCAAATATTTTTTAACTACTTAATACAGATCACATTTATTATCACCATCAGTGGAAAATATTACCTTCCCAGATTTCCTTGTATTGTAAGCAGTGGGAATAAAATTAATTCACTCTGCAGTTATACAAATATGTAAATCCATTACAAATACAGCATTGAATGCATATTCTTGAATTCCTGTGCAGTTTGCAGCTTTGTTTCTGGCAGCGCCAATATCCTTCTGCTGATGATTGGATTGCCCTTCAGCCTCAGAATAATTCCTGGAGTAAACCTATTGATTAATGCTCTTGTGGCATATTAACTCATATGGCTTTAGGGAACTATTTTTATTGCTGGAGTCCATTTGTCCCTCGTACGTGCACACATTTTGAGTTCACATTTGATGTATCTTGCAAACTGTCCTAGAGTTTGATGATATCCATCACCCCACTGCAGCTCCAGCTCTCCTGCTAAATTCCATTAAGCACTAGGGGTCAGTCAACTGTATCAGAAACATGAAGCAATTTACTGAAGTATATATTTAATGAGGCTTCAGGGAGGGAAAGGATGACATGTACAAGTTACAGTTTTAGGAATCAGACCTAAACCTATAGTGGATAAAGTCTAAACTACGATGAGTCTCTGACAAATCCTCAGCATAACCCCATGCCAGGATTCCATCAGCAGACTGTATGACCTACACTGTATCATGTTAGGTCTAAGCTGTAATTTACCATGCACTTTCTCTTTACATAGAAACAAAGAAATATGACAAATACCTCAAACACCCAAAAGCTGTTTGTGAATTCAAATTCTGTTGCTGCTACTGATGATCTTTCTCACAGTTGTGCACAAGGAGATGGGAGTTCAGTTTTCTTGCAGCAAAGCTGGAAGCTGGTTCCCACCCCAAAAACCTGTGTGACTTTTGCTAGGCACTAACCACTGTGAGGAACAAATGCACAAAAGCAGACACCCTGATGACAGTGCCAGCACAACGAGCCCCAGGTGACCCCAGTGCCCACAGAAACTCAAAGCTGCCTGCTTCCTGAACTGGAATATACCTCCAGTAAAAGCCACCACAGCCCTTTGTGGGCACCTCTGTCCCTGCTACAGGGGATTAGGGAGCCAAACAGGGCCAATGTAAGAGTGAAACCCTCAGCCTCAGTATGTTCAGCCAGAGTAGAGGTGCTGAGCACACAGAGCTGAAAAGGGGCGTGTTTCAGCTGTGTCAGAGCTCCTCTTGCCTTACCAGCTGTGTCATTAAGGCAGCCTTGTTGCAGGTGTTCATCTACACTTACCCCCCCACCCTCTGTTTTAACTAAAGGTGGTATCTCTAAATTGCTCCAAGTAGAGGCCAGGCTGGAAAAAGTACAGGCTCTCTGGATTCCTCCTAATGATGAGAATGACCACTTCAAATGCTCAGATCCAGTACCATCCAGCTGCTTACACTACCTTCCTTTTAACACTTCCTCTGTCCCCCATCCTCCACAGCCACCTAACTGAAGGTTGTAGCACAGCAATAACTGGGCAGGAAGACAAGCTCTGACTGCAGTGGCAAAGCAGCAGCTGAGGATTAGGAAAAAAACAGCCAGAGACTGCAAAAATATAAATGATTCAAGGCACCAGTAGGGTTTTGCATACCTCTCTCTGGGCTGTTGGGTCACTTAACTGTTGTGCAACTCGTGCTGACTGCAGTTGTTGGGAAAGGTAAGAGAACCAAACAATAAAAGCAACCTTAAGGAAATCTAATTTAGGGAAGGGAATTGCACAGCAGTGCAGTTCTCTCAAAGCCACTCCTAACAGGCAGTACCATCCACAGCCAGGGGTGTCCTCCCACTCCAGTGTTTGTCCGATGCCTTTGGGGAAAGGGATACCTGCTGAAGTGAGGACAGCCAGTCCCAATGTGCAAACAAACACCACCATGCCTCTGCAGACAAAACTGTTTTCCCTTGGCACAACAAGCTCTGTAAGAACAGATGCAGACATTAGTCAGATTTGCACTGAGTTTTACTAAACTCCTCTCATCAAGGTAGACTGATACCCCTCATTCTTTAAAGGCAAAAACATTTTGAAAATGTCTTGCTGTCTCCAAGACTGGGAAGAACCAGAATGCTAAAACAAAGGGGGAAGGGGGAGCAACCCAAGCTCTTTGTTCCAGTTGGCATGAAAGAATCATTCTTACAATAGCTCATTTTCTCCTTCCCCCCAACAGCTGACAACTCATGGCAACTAAGGACAGGGCTGCTATTGTCGTTAAGCAAATACTTGTCCAATCTACGTAGCAAAAAGAAGAGCTCCAGGGATGACCACATGCTCAAAATGCTTGCAAGGGCATCCCAGGAGGCAAATAAAGAGACAGAGCAGTGGAGGAAAGGGTTCCTGAAGTGAAAACAGGGGACAGAGAAGTGGCCTTGCAGATGCAGCTGCTGGAGAGGTTGAAGAGTCAGACTGCTTGACCCAGACAGGGACTCAGGCTCAAAGAGTCACCACAAATGCCAGACTGTTGTCATCCTCGGCAAGCCCCTGCTTCTGCAACCACGCTTTTCTGGGGCACACCACAGCCATCAGTATTCATTTCTGCATGAAGTGGTGGCAAAGGCAGTTCTGAGCACTCAGAGAGCCCCTTCTCCTGAATCCTACCCATAGGAGAGCCTGTCTCAAGCAGTCAAAGACCATGTGCATTGAGGACACATACTTAAAATCTTTCACCAAAAATTGTTTTAAAAACCCGTGAACAATCAAGCAAACAAACAACTCACCACACTCCCACATAAAATGTGTTTATTGTTAGAAATCTCCTCTTTCTGTACAAAGCCTAAACTCTCCCCCATGCAAAGCATTTCTGCATGTTCACCACTCCAGCCACACACTTCAGGGGAGGATGGGGGCTATACATCACAACCTTAACATGCAGGATGGGTTCCAAACAAAGCACAACACACATTTTTCCATGAGCAGTCCTAATCCTCAAGGCAGGAACATGAATGACTGCAGCCCAGCCCTGGCAGCATTTGTTTAGTGGTTGGAATAAGGGCAAGTCTGCCTTCAAGGTTATCAGCCCCCTTCCCATATGTCACATAAGGCTGCAGCCCTTCCTTTCATGACAAATTGTGCAGAAGAGCTCTTGCAGTCACAACAGAGCTTGGTGGTGATGTGCCTGACATGGAGTCAACAGGCACACAAAGGAGTCTCTCCTCTGCAGTGACAGTGGGGGATATGGCCAGAGGCTGCAAGGCCAAGAGTCACAGGAGTGGCTGGGGGAAGTCTGGCACAAGGGGCTTTTCAAGACCCTCGTGCCCTAATACAGGTGAACCTTCAGCTGGACAGGTTTTGTGGACCCTTCTTTATGGAAATACTCCAGAGGCTCCAGGTGTAAATGATAGAGTCACCCAAATCAAACAGCCTGGGGGCTCCCAAATGCACAGGCCCATAAGTGCCTATTGTGGATTGTTCAGCCCTGCAGAGGGCTTTGGTCACAGGGGACTTTATCCATTTGCAATCCCAGATCTACAAAGCTAACCTGCTGCCAGCATCACTGACTGTCCAGACAGACAACACTCCACAGAGCAAGGCTGTCTGGTAGGGGCAGGGGTGACATCCTGCACACCTGGTGCCAGACTCCTCCTTGGCTGCCCTTATTGCCCTGGTCCTGACAACTTTGCATGTCTGCAGACGTGTTTGCAACAGCCTGTTTATATTCATCACCACGAACATCTCGGTGCTTGCCAATGTTTTTAAACCAGTGCTGGCTCAGTTGCAAAAAACAAGAGAGATGTGAGGGCAAGAAGAATCATGGGAATTTAAATTTCACTCCAAGCCTCAAAATTCCATCTTCTTCCAGTTGGATGCCACAATATGTAGAGTCCCAGGATTTTACACAGCAGTGGCAACGTCTGGGGAAGCCTGGCTCAAGAGCCCAACACTTCTTTGGTTACACTGCAAAGCTGGAGAGTTGTAGTGATCTGCAGCATTCCCTGCACAATGGTTGTGGATGTACAAGTCAACTCTACAAAACCACTGTATCTTGTTGCCAGCCTCATGCAAACCTTTCAGCAAAATATTGGCTGCACACAGCTGTGCTCTGGCAGCAGTGGAGTGGGACATGCAGCACCACAAGAGAGCACAGCCACAAAAAATGGCTTTTATTATGTCAGCCCTCAGAGATGCTTTCACAAAAGGAGAAAAAAACCTCTCAGCTTTTCAGTCTGATAGATTTTGTTTCCGAGAACATTATGCTTCGGTTCTCTTATCAACTACTGAAGAGTTTGGAGCTTCTCAGATTGTGAAATGCCTAAGAAGCCACAGCAGACAGGCACTATGCAGATAAACAATCTCAGCACAACAGCAGCTGCAGAAAGGCAGTAAACATGGCCTTCTGCAGCTAAACATTGTAAGACAAAAACAAGAAAACATCCATTATTAGGGAGATTTATAGCCCAAAATAAACCTGAAGACTGATGAAGAACACGAGACCAAGAGAAACTATTCCTTCCATTTCACCAGTTTTGTAATTGCTTTGGAACAGGAGAGGAAGACAATTTTAGAGATTAGGGGGAAGTCATTCTTCATTCCCCATGAGTCTGATCCAGAACTTATTGAAATCAATTAAATGAATCTCACTCCAGGTCCAGTGGATTTTTTTCAATCAGGCCACATGAGATGATTCCTAAAGTGGTTGTGCATGAAGAAGGATCAAGATTGTTTCAGAAAAATATATATATTTAATCAGCACTTTCCTTTAAGGCAATCACAGACCCCACGAGGCAGTTAAAACTCAATGCATCTAGCCACAGCATACAAAGGTGAATTGCTCTGAATAGCATCAATTTAAGAAAACAACTTTTTTTTTCAACATTTTTTCCACCCGTTTACTGCTATCATGCCCAGGATGACTAGAGGTGATAAAAGAAAATAGTGTTTCTCTCTGCTCCTTCTCTCCAGCCCAGTGAACCTGCACATTTGAACTTTCACTGTGTGCAGTCAGGCTTATTCTTTCCTTGAATTTTTGTTACTTCTTTTACAACAATGAGGAAAACCTGCAAATGTGAAAAGCTGATAGCACATGACAAAAATGGGAGAATCCATGTGGAGATTTGACTTAAACTGCTATTAATCCATCATTTACAGTTTGGCTTGCAAGTCAATGATGACTCTTTAAGTTGGAGTTTTCCCTGAAATTCTGACTGTACATGCAAGTTTTTTATTCTGTTCTCTGTCCAGAAGGGGAAAACTAATGGTTCTTGCAGTTGTTATCTTTTGGGTCACATTTTTGGTTTGCTTTGGTTTTTTTTTTTCTGATAGGAGCTTTCTGAAACAAAGGCCGAGTCAAGAAAAATACTGGTTTCTCAGCTTCCATTATGGTAAAATGGAATGTTCTTTTTTAAGAAAACAAACCCACAAAAACATAAGCAGAAGAATCCCCCAGAGCCACTCTGTGTGCAGTGAAGAAATGTTTAGCAGTTCATGCAGGTGACTTCACTGGGTCAGGAGCTGCCTGTGCTCTGAAGGATGATAAACATTCCTGGCTTTAATCTTTCCAGGACTAACTTCTTGTTGTTATCAAAATTTATTTTGATGATTTTGTTATTTTCGAAAATAAACATTTATCTTCTTTGGAACAGGTGCTCTTCCAGATATATCCAGCCTTACAAAAGAGATATTGTACAACTCCATCATTGCTGTACTAAGAGACACGTTCATCTCTTCAGAACCTAAAATATTCATAATGCATGTGGAGCACAAACTGCCTCCCACATCTGTACTCAAAACAGGTCTTAGAAATAGTGATGCTTATAGAAGGAAATAATTTAATTACACCTATCTTAACAAGGTCTCCTTCAGGACTTAAAAAAGGAAAAAAAAAAGAAAAAAATTCCATGTTCTGTTCTAACTCTAAAGTTAGTGCTGACTCCTGCTGCTAAGGTTGGTCTCAGGTTCCATCTCATCCAGAAAAACAATTAACAATTAACTGTTTTTTTGAGGCATGTCATGTACACTTACTCCACTATCAGGGTGCTTAATTCCTACCCACACTGCCCAAAATCATCTCCTCTTGCACATTCTAAACACACTTCTGGTGAACTGATAGCACCCCGAACTATTGTTACACTGCAGAAAAGGATAGAAGCTCATAAATATCTAAAAGACAAGTGATTCTTTGTGCCCACATGTCCCCAGCTCCGAAAGCTCGGTTGTGCCATGGAAGTGAGTGCTTGGATCCCATGGGAGTTTGAGCTGCCACTTTACACTGCTGGAAGCATGGAGGTTTTAGCTGAGGGGTGGTGTAGCCATGGGCCTGCATCCAGGAGCAGGGAGGGATGCAGAGTGTTCCTGCTAAGGTGTCTCTTCCTTGTTAAGTCCGAGTGCTCTTATGCAAAACTGTGCAGTTACAGCTCCTCCATTGGCAGCAAGGGAGCTGGCTCTGTTTTTAGGGAAGGATGAACTTGCAAAAGGACCAAAATGTTGGAGCTTTAATGGGTTTTGTTGCTGCTTTAAGATGATGGGTTTCTTCCCTCCTGCCCTTTTCTGGCTCTTACCCATAAAACTCTGACTGTATCCTATGAGGAGGAGTCCTGAGCAATGAGTTTCAACTCCTTGAACTGGCATTATTTGTGCATTCCTGACCTGTTCTACTTGGCCATACTCACAGCAGTCACTGTGAGTGGCTATATTACAGAAAGTAACGTAAAAGTTTTGCTCTGTTTCCACTCTTTTGTTAAGTGAGAGCTCCTGTTAAGACAGAAGTAGCTCCTCTCAAATAGTGCAGCTGAGGACAGGCAGCAGGACTCTTAAGAACCCCTAAGGAAGACAAGGAGACCAGAAACATTTTGAGTAAAGAATCTTACTTGTTAATAAGTCCTGGCTTTTCCATTCTGGAGAGGGCTGTACATATGTAGTGCTGGAGCAAACAGTAGATCTTATTCTGCTCAGTGCTCTCTGGCAATCACACCATTGAATCAGAGGTTTACTATTTAGCTCTGCATTAACACTGGGCTGGCCTGCACGATAATTTTCAAACCGGGGCAGAAACCACAAACTATTAGGGTTGAAGTAGTTGTTAGCCATGAATGATAGGTCTATGGAGCTTCCAAGTCCATTTTCAGTTGTTGTTCAAGATTTCTGGAAGACTTTTCACCAGTTGAACTAAGAAGTCAAATAATGGCACATTTGTGTATTCTATGTGTCTGTTTTTTGTCAGTGTATTTGCACACGTTTTGTTTTCCAGGACACTGATTCTGGAGAGACAGCAGACATTTGAGAGGGCTGAACTGAAGTGCAAACTGACCAATATATTAAAGCAGCAGAAGCTGCAGAGCAGCCAAATTCCTACAGAAGTGAAGACATAAGAGAGAAATAAAAAGAGACTAAAAAATGCAGTGATATAGCCAGTTCGTCTTACCTTTTTGGGGGTTGTTTTAGTTGCATTTCCTTAAGTATTTCTGCAGGAACACCTAACCTTCTTGGGCAGGAGGAAGAGGAGGGGAAAAGCAAGCCTGCTGGGTTGGAAGTAGAGGCTCTGTGCAAGGATTGCTTCCTAGGCATGCCCTGCTACAAAGAAACACACAAAGCTGCAGAACTGTTCTCTTGGGAAGATGCAGCACTCTCAAAGCAGGTGATCAAGAGTACTTCTGCTACAGCTTTTTATTGACATTATTTCTGCCAGCACAGCCTCAATATTGAGCTTCTCTGCTGTCCTGAGCTGGTCTCTCTGCTCTGATATTTTTAATTTGGAAAGTGATTTCTAAATCAGAAACATAGTGAAGAAAGAGGGACATGCCATCAGTCTCCATGGCCTATTTGAACTTCGTACTAGTCTGAACAACACTGACTTGCCAATAGGATTCCAAGAAAGCATGGAGGCCGCTGTATTTTTAAATTTGCTTGGGAACATACTTCTCAGCTGCTACACAGGAAACAGTCAGTCCATCCATTACAATTGCTTTCTTGAGGCCAGATTTGAGGTACTTTATGAAGCCTACGAGGTATTTTATTAATTATGCAAGATGGGGAATTATCTGAGTTTCTTTGAGATTTCACAGATGGGCACATAAAGGACAAACAAAGTAAGTGCTGCAAAAGACAAACATAAACATGCCTACAAACACAATTGTTCACTCTGCCTTGAATTACAAAACAGCATTTTTCACATGGCTGGAGTCTTAGGTCATAGCAAGTGTCAGTGGAGAAGAATTCAGAGAGGCGAGGATGCAATACTCTAGAAATACGTCTGGTAGGACCTGGCTTTGGAAGTAACTTTTCTCAGAGAAAAGGCTTTAATAATAAGCAAGTGTATCAGATTTCTGCAAACACACTGTTAAGGTCGGCAGAGCAGCTGGCAGCAAGGCGAGTTCTGTGACCTGCTCCTGAACCCTTCAAACTCATTTCCTGTCAAACATCAGACCCAAGAGGACAAGCAAAAAGCTGTTAAGCTCTTTTCTAGAAGAGTCTGAGATTAGAATTCCAGTAATGGCTCAAATTCCTTTCCAGTTGTCCTGAACTGGCCACTTCCAGTGATTGCTATGCCGTATGGCAGTGCTGTCCTCTGGGGGAAGGAGGAGAGAGTGGGGGTGGAAGGAGGAGTCAGGCCATGGAAAATAGGATCCAGCTTTTCTGACAGCAAACAGGAGAGTCAGATGTGCTGTTCATTTAAATAAATTAGCGCTACTTCCGGTGGATGGGAGCAGGTGGTGGGGATTGCCCAGCTTGCCCTGGGCAGCAGAGGTGAGCCTGGATGCCTTGTGCCTCTTTCCAAAGGCAAGCATCCAACAGTCACCGTGCTCATTCCAGTATAGGAAACACACAACTGCATGGATTTTGTGGAAACAGCTCTTAAGATCTCAAGTAATACCACTTTAAGATCTTCCTCTGTCCCAAAGTGGATCCAGCAGTTCAGAATACGTAAATTAAAAAAGCCTAGCAAGGAATATCTATCCAGTTGCTTCTGCACAGTCTCCCCAGTCTTCTGCACCAGCTCTGCAAGGGAGTCCAATTGTACAAGGAGTCACAGTAAATACCTCAAATGCCCTTTATTTGGCAAGACCATTCTGGAGCCAAATTCTTCCATCCTGTACCATACCTATGGACAGAAAGGTATTGTTCAACACCAGGACAGATGCCCTTTCCTTCCATCTTAAGGAATCACCAGTATTTCTCTCTTTTTTTTTTTTTTTTAGGTTTACTCAGCCATCATCAACCATTCTGTCAGCACCTCCATCTCTACATCAAAGAAACAAATATTATGATGAAATTTTGGTTTTCCACGTTTCAGAGTTAAGAGACAGCAGGGATCTGAAAACAAATCTGATAAACTTGAATTTATTGTATCTCAGTAGCTATCTTCAATTTCATCTTTCTTTCCAATTATACTGTTATAAACTAAACAATATATCTAAATATATAGCAGACTATTTGTCTTAGGACATAAATCCAATAATAAAGAAAAATGTTAAAGAAAACAAGAGAAGTAAACTTTCAGCAAATTAATCAAAACATTTGCTTTCCATGTGGGTGAAAATGCAAAATAAGTCATTACGGACAGACTTGCTTGTGATTTTGTTTTTGTTTCTCTAATATTCTCTCTATTATTGGCCAGAGGCTTATATTCATTTCTGGAAATGAGCCAGGTTCTGATAAAAAGCACTTCTATAGCAGGTGTATAAACTGAATAAATTCTACCGTCAACAAAAAGTTAATATTTGGCAGGATTTTTGGATTTGGGTCTGTTTCCTCTAGTCAGTTCATTAATGCAAAGTTTAACTGCCTTCCTTCCCTAACCCAGAAATAGCAAACAACCTCTCCTCTATCCCCCCAAATCACACAGCTCCTAATCACTGGTTTGTGTCCCAGGAACTCCACTGCTGCACACAAATCACAATGGCCACCACACAATCCCACATGTCAGAAAGGCTGGAGAATGCTTCAGCGGGATTAGATGTGTTTTCCAGATTTACTGCTGGAAATCCTGGGAAACCTAGGGATGAGCAGACGAGCTTACATTTTAGTTGAGCTTAGTGACTCTGAATTGGCCAATGCAGCTGCTGGCTGAGCAGGGACTGACCTGCAGCCAGCACGTAAAAATGCAGGGCTGAACAAAGAACAAATAAATAAGGAAAATGCCACCCTCGGAGAACAAGGCTTGAGCTCCTCTGGACAAACCACAGAGTAACAAGATCAGCTCCCTCATCAAGGGCACAGCCAGACTCTGCTTTCCCCTCACAGGCGTTCTTTCCTGGAAGCAAATGCTCTGTTTCATGGATCAAGGTGGGATTCCTGCATATTGAAACAGCCTGGTGAACAGCTACAGCCTTTACCAGTGAGCTGCACATGGCTCCGACTGGGAATGTCTTTGTCCCCACTATTTATTACAGGGCTCTCAGCTGCTGTCTGTGCTTTCCAAGCATTTGGGTCAGAACTTGAGCTTCACAGGTTCTCCCCCATGAAGCCCTAGATGTGTTCAGGAGAATTCCTGAACTTTGAAAAAGCTTGGATGCACCTGGGTCACATTTCTAGCATTCACTTGACTGCAATCAATTAAGAGTAGCTGTAACCTCTCCAACAGAGGAGGTGTGCACAAGCAGAAGTTTGCATCTTTCGGGGTAGTTCGAAGAAGTGCACAAGGACAGAGATTTATAACCAAGTCCTGTAGAATGTACTGAAAACCATGCTCCCAAGATACTAATCACAGAGCATCGAGAGGCCTAGGACTCCAGACGAAAACAAGTTATTCTTTCACTTACATAAATCATTTTGTAGCAACCAAATCAAAAACTAAACTTGACAGTGCCAGGTCTCACTGACCTCAGTCCAGGACAGCAGTAAATACATGTCTACCCTAATTAAGTTCCATTTGAGTTAAGAAGTTAAAAACATATTTACTGCTGTTTTGAATGAGAACATTTGCATTTTCATCTATTCTTACAATTAGGGCCCTGTGGAGAGCTAAAAACAATTCCAAATGCACTATCAAAGTATAAATAAATCAGAGCAGCACTTCCCTGTGCTGATATGGCCAAGGCATTCATGCTCAATAAACCACAAGATATGTGAGGTTTACCCTAGAAAAAAGGATATCAGAATAAAACTAGAAGCAAACTCTGTACTGCAGATGCATTTCAGATTGTAGCAGAAAATGTTCTTGAAAACCACCAGGCTGTATTGGGTAAGTTTTTTTGGAAGGTATTATATACACTGGTACCAGCTCACAAGATCAGTCCTATTAAGACATCAAGGTACAAATGAGCCCCAAATGAGGGGCACAGCTGAGGACAGGAGCACAAATGGCTCAGGAGGTCAGCATAGAACTGTGCACTGATCAAAACCAGTCAAAACACCACCTGAAGACTTTCCACATGCCTGGGTAGTCCTGTACCACTATGATTAATTTGGAACATCCTTTCTTACTGCTTAGCAGCCTTCAGAGAAAATAGCACCTGGGGAGGCCCAGTTAAAGCTGGGTTTGATAGCAATCACCAGAGTACTGTGCAGGAACAGCTTTGTAACACCATGGATTACTCTGGAGAACTCTGCTGGGAGATCTTAAGGTTTCACTTGTTCTGGCTGACCATCATAGGAAGGAGCCATATAGAGCTAAATTAAAATAGGAATATATGCAGGGTGATAGCATATTCTGAGTGAGGCAGCCTTTAAATTTCAGAGTTGGAAGGGACCCACAAGAGTCATTGAGTCCCAAAAAATAGTGGAAAGGAAGTGGAGCATGGCTCTGCTCCTGTCCCTCCTGCTTTTGAGCAGAATGGATGCCAGCTGCTCACAGAACTGAGAGAGGAAGCTGGGCTGCAGGTATAGGCTTTGAAAGAAAATTGTTCTTGTCATGAACGTTAAGGGAATTGGTGTGGATAATCACTGGAGAAGGAGGGAGCTACGGCTCATCACGTATCCCAGCAAGAAACATAGCTCATGAAATGAGGTTACTAAAAGAGGCAAAAAGAGGACAAGGTTAGAACACTGCAAAAGCCAATGACTATTTCTACGTTGAAGAGTTTAGAATAATAGCTCCCAAGCAAATTCAAAACAAGGAACTGAATTAGGTTCAGATGGTCTGCTCCTGAATAAACTTCACTGTGGAAGATATCACAAGGCACTGCTGAAGCATAAATATTCATACCCACTGTAACAATACATTTATCTTTGGGGGTGGGGCATGGAGGGGGAAGGAAAAAAACCCCTCACAGGTCCAGACAAGGTTAGATCAACATTATTTAATATTATCAGTAGTATCAATTAATTTCCAAAGGCCACAGGAGTGTGTGAAGTCCTTCAAAAGCAAACTAGGTTCATGTAGTCCCTCTTTCCCTCTCCCTCCTGCCCAAATTTGATGTATACTCTACAATAGTATTGACATTTTGGAATCCAGTCTTACAGATACCTCCGGGTTTGGCAGAAAAACAAATAGTTGTCATCTGGCATAAGGCATCTGGGAAACTCGAGGAGCAAGTTAAATAGGAATTGGTTTGAGTCTTCAGAAAACCTACATTTTTAGGAATTACAAAGGTAGAATTTAGGATTAGTTGTTTCTATTGAGCAGCATGCAGTGAATTTCACTCAGTAGTAGAAAGTTATATTGTATCTGAATATTATGTAAAAGTTTCTGAAGGACATGGTCTAACAATCTGAAGTAATTTCTAGGAATTCTCTTAAAAGTGTTAAGAAACATACTCTGTAGGATTCTTAGTCCTAGGATTCATTTAGGAAGACGTTCATAAAACTAACCTCTTAGACCTTTTGCTTTAAACTTTTTGCTTTAAACAGTGTTTGTTACACCCAAGAACAGCATAGCAAAACAAAAACTTCCAGCAGTATTTAAACAGAATGTTCATCTTCCAAAGACCAGGAGTTTGGTTGCAAAGCAAACATTGCAGCACTGTCATAAATGCTGTATAACAGAGATATTATTACAGCAGAGATATTATTAACAGCAAGAGGAATTTTTAGGTCAAGAGTATCTCTCTAATAAGATTCCTAAAGACAAAAGCCCCCACATCAATGAAAACAAGCAAAAATTACTCCCAAATCCCTCTCATCGGAGCACACAGATCCTATAAGGTCATATTTGCAGTCCATAAGTTGTTCTGCATGAGGGAGGGAAAAGAAATCTCGAGAAGAAAAAGGCATCACAACCCCGAAATGGCAGCCACCTTCACTGTAAATTAGGTGACCTCCTCTGTATTTTAAACTGCAGCATGCAAAAAGATAACTGTGCACAGAGTGAAAAAATATGCTGCACTCTTTGTCCTCTTGGTCCTACTACACAAAGGACTAGAAGATCTAGAACAAGGAAACATAAATAATTTTGACGTATACCAAAACTTTGGAAATGCCCACCCAGAAAAACTACACGGAGTGTAAATTTTTTGCTTTAGTCAAGCCAAGAATTTCCCCAGATAATGACAACAAGATGAGAAACTCAGGATAATCAGAATAAGTAGAACATCTGGATAACTACGAAAAAAATGTAGGAGTAAACTATCACATTGCAGGAATGAAAGCCTGACCTTGGTGCATAATTCTGTAGGACTTTAGAGACTGCAAATGCTCTCTGGTATTATGGACAACAGTATTTTGTTATGGAAAAGGCAGAAGGACAGAGTATTTGTCCCTATTGAGGAGCAGCAGGCGTGGGATGCTCCCTCTTGAGATTTCTCTGTATCCACGAACAGTTGCAGGCCTTCATGTCATGTTCCTCACAGAATCCACTGCACTGTTCCAGCTTCCTCAAATCTCATGGTGGGATACAGATGTGGTAGATTCCTGAGATAATTGACTGCTAAGATAAAAAGCAGATAAACAGGGCAGGAGAAAAGATTAAGTACAATTCTCTGCTGTTTCTGCTTCTCAGTTCACAAGATTTTCCATTGCAAAGCAGTGGTTTCAGTTAGCACTTCCAGAACTGGTTCCATTCTCCATGGGTTAGAAACACAAATAATTCATATTCAGCTCAAAGTTGTATAGGCTTGAGCAAATTCTTTATAGAAGATAACATTATTATTTTGCTGTGTGTCCATGCCTTGGTTTTGGTTTAAATCATGAAGTTGACCTCATGATGTCTCTGAATTTGTGTCTTTGGAAAAATCAAAGAAATGTCAAACCTGAGAGTTGGAGTTGTTCAGCCTTGGAAAAAAGAACACTCTGGGGAGACCTTAGAGCACCTTCTACTGCCTGAAGGGGTTACAAGAGAGCTGGAAAGGGACTTCTTCAAGTGCAGGTCAAGACAGAACAAGGGGGAATGTCTTCAAACGAAAGGAGGGCAGAGTTAAATTAGATATTAGGAAGAAATTCTTTACTGTGAGGGTGGTGAGGCACTGGCACAGGTTGCTCAGAGAAGCTGTGGATGCCCCATCCCTGGAAGTGTCCAAAACCAGCTTGGATGGGGCTCTGAGCAGCCTGGGATAGTGGAAGTCGTCCCTGCCTATGGTAGAGGGGATGGAACTGGATGATCCTTAAGGTCCCTCCCAACCCATTCTAGGACTCTTTCCAATGAACAGAGCCACAGATCCTCCAGAAGGAATGCTTATAACTTTACCAAAACCAGAGTTAAAAGGAGGACATGCTACTGTTTCTACATTCTAAACAGTGGATAGTGGAAAAAAGGAAAAAAACGTAAATCAAATAAATGGTTCCAGCATGATGAGCACAGATGCCAAAGACACAGAAGCATTTTTGTGGTGTCTTGACAAAGCAATTTTGTCTGTGACACACTGTAACAGTAGTCCAGAAAACTTGACTGGAACCCTGGTACCGACCAATACAAAGCCATGTCTAAACAGAGAGCAATGCAGGATGTGCACTGCAAACCATATGAAATGCAATGCAAATAATTTTTTTCAACACAAACCATATGAGAAACCTGCATCTGAAGGCTCTGAGGTAGAGAAATACAGACAACATTGAGTTTGAAAGTATTGCATGTCCCTCTCCCACAGTAAAAACTTTGCTGCCAAACCGTGTTGACAGCCAGGCTGGAACAGGGCCTACGTCACATGGCACAGCCCTCACAGCTTATTTAAACACCAACCAGCCTCTCTAAATACCTGGAATGCTGATTTTCTTTGCCATAAAACTCTGTGAGTTACATCACATGACTTCACTGAAGTTTGGTTTGAACCAGAACAACAGATCTGCATTTTCCTGTGTTTCTAAAGAATTCCTTGGCCTGTAGCTTGACAGGAGGGATCCATCAAGTTCAACCCCACGTTGAATTATGACACAAGGAAATGTCTCCGAGTTCCTTCTCCAGGTGGATCTCTCACAGCAATGGAGAGCAAACAGCCCTGCTGGAGTTCCTCTTCAGCTGTGAATAATTGTGCTCACTGTAAGAAGAGGTTGTACAGGTTGTGCCCTGCCCTTCACTTCAGGAGCAGCTTCTTGTCCTATGCCTGGGCCAAACTCCATTTCCCAGTCCTGGAACTGTCCCTCCTAAAGTGTCCATCCTGAAAGCAACACTAACACACCATGTGCTTTCTGCAGGAAGTCAGCACCATTGGACCTTCCTTTGTGTGCCTGTGCATGCACATGCAACTTGGGAAAGAAAAAGAAAGAGGAAGAAGTAGAGGACAGCAGGTAGGGCTCTGCTGACCCAGGGGCAATTGCTCATTCCACATAGTAACAAATCTCATACACCTCATACCATACCTGGCAGCTAGGAATGTGTGTTTTACTTCTAAATAATTCCAGAGATAATTGGGAAAAATTCTGTAGCCAATACTATAAATTATGGCTCTACACCAGTTTATTTTAAGCAATGTCTTTAAAGGTGAATGTTGAAGGACTGAGTTCCATTTAACACAGCAAACATAACCAGCCCAAGGGAGATCAGTCCTCGGGCTGTGCTCTCAGACTGCTGAATGCTGTGACATGAAAATTTTCCATTATTTTGGAGATAACCAGATCACAACGCATAGGAAGCACTAACCAGTTCCTACAGTTGCTGCACTACTGAAGAGCTACAGTCCAACCAGCTGACTCTGCAATTAAATAATTGCTGCATCATATATTCATCTCGATTACTGCTTGTAACAAACACAATCTCATAATTTCTTTTGTGAAATCATAAATCCACAGAATTAAAAGCAATTTATGGTGTCACTTCCAAACCCATCTGAAGTTTCCCAGCATCCTATGGTTATTAACATGTATTATTTTTGTTCTTTTTCCAGAACGCAGTATTTTTGAAATTATGATGGTAAATCCAGAAAGGACAGAGACACGGTTCCAAAGTACTCTGCTGAAAGAAAAGCAACTTTAATAATAATAGCAAGTACTGGTTTCCATGTGACCAGAGCTCAAACTCAATTTAACAGATATGATAACCTTCATGAGGGACAGAACCTCTGCTTTGCTGAACTCAGGGTAAGCCTTGCCAAATAGTTAAGCCGGCCATAATTTCACCCCCCGAAAAAGACTTCAGGAAAAACAGTAAAAAAAACAAAGGAACTAAGAATAGCCCTTTTCCTGGTCCCACATATACAACAGCTGTTCAGCTGCACATTTTCCTGAATGTTGCTACCTATGACAGCAAAGAAATGGGCCTGTCAAACAACGTGCCAAGAAAATGGAGAGCTCCAAATATTTTTATCTTTGACAATGCTATTCAGGAAGTTAGTTATAAGTCAGACTAAGTGCTGCAGTATCCAATATATACTGTTTATATTCATGTAATCACAGAGAAATGCTCTAGTTGGCCACAGTATCACTCAAGCGCAGAGCAATTGATCCCTTCTGAGAGTCAGCTAAATCCAAAAGTGCTGCAGCAAAGCAAGGAAAGATCCATCTCGTGGAAGATGCCTGGCTTATCTGATGTTACTGCTACAGCCATTAAAACACAGTAGCAGAGGGATCTTTAAAAAGTGCTTTAAGATGATGTATCCATCCCATTGCACAGAGAAAAAGGGCTGACTGAAAGTTCTATCCTATTCCATGCCCTCCAAACCAGCCATCTGAGTGGAGTTCACCTGCAGCTTACAGGTAAATTCTCCAGTTTGTCACACATGAAGTCTTATCATGGTTTCTAGTATGAGCTGTTTAACATCATATAAAAAAGGTTCTGCCTCAATTGGCACAGACATGTCAATGACATGTAACGCACAAAATGCCAAGTGTGCAAATATACACTCCCTGAATCAGAACAGAGGAATCTTATCTCTTCTTCTGAGCACAGGAGATTTCTTGTTGCACATAATTGTAACAGAATTTAAAGAAATAAAGTATTTTCTTGCATAGCAGAAGTAGGAATTTTTTCCATTAAAAAATAAACATATTAAACATAAAATATAGTTAGTCAACATGAGGAAAACCTATCAATGCTTTCTAACACACTGTACTGCAAAGTGAGTCGAGACTCCTTGGTTGGGAGATGGAAATGATTTTGCATCTGTGAAGAGTCAATCTGACTTCAGTGCCTCATGCAGCAATTACTTACACATGCATTTAGAGCAAATTACAACATCAAAATATTCTCCATCACATTAACAGAATGTTCAGACTGTCTTTTATTCCACACAACTTCAACATGTTCAGCATATGTGCAGATTTGGTATCTTATTTTAATGTGGAAGAATTCCTCTGACATGATTAGGCTCAGAGGTATTTCTGATCTATACCACATCCTTTGGGAAGTTGGGATTGGATACAGAAGGGCTCTGGTGTAATGTAGAAATTAGATGCTGAAGGTGGGATAGCTTCACTTATCTTCTCCAGTTTGTTTAATTTTTATTTGCTGATTCTGAAGCACTTGCTTTCCACAGAGGCACATATGGAACCAAACTGCAATAACGTGGTAAACAACAGCTGCAGCCACCTTTGGGCTTGTTTCTATTTCTATAGCATATTAGCAGCTTTTGCTAGGACTTGGCAAAGCTCTAGGTGTTACCACTTGAAGGGAAGGGAAAACACCTCTGAATTTACCTCAGAGTTGACAGAGATCAGCTCCAGCAGGATGCACTATCAACAAACTCTGCATAAAATGTATTGTGAGAGACCAGTGCAACACATCCCAAACACTCCACTGAGTCCTGCAGCTGGTCTTGGGACACTTATTTGAATAATACGTAGAAGGTTCCCTTCTCAGGGCAGAGTTCATCACTTGGATCATGGCATTTCAGTCTTACCCCACACACTTCAGCGCTGCCAATGAAGCTGGCTGAAGGTGACACGTTAAACAGCACACAAAAAATCACCAGGGAATCTCTCATTTCTGTGGCAGCAGCCCTCTTGTTAGAGGGCAGAAATGAGCCAAGACACAGACTCCTTGTTTATCACAGCACAAAAAGGGTCCTGGTTTATTCCTCTTTACAGCTCAACCATCCTGACTCCAACCATTCACTGACTCTGGCTGCAGCAAGCTCCTACCATAAGTTTCCCTTGCAGATTCTGACTGCTGGTTATTTCCTGCTAAACTCTGACTGCAGGGGTCAGTGAGCAGACTCTGACTGCAGTTTTTACCCAGCTAGACTGTGACTGCAGGTTCCAACAACAGGCTCTAACTGCACACCCAGACTGACCTCACAGCAGGGATTTTCTCTCCCCAGGATCCTTCTTCTTCTCTCTTCCTCAAGGTTCCTCCTCCTTCATGATCCTCCCTCCCTACCTAACCCACTCCCTTTTATCACACTTATCTTTATTGGATACAGCAGGGACTCCTCAGAGTGAGGCTGTATTGGGTAATTAACGCTGCTGTTACTTATCAGGGCAAGGTCACTTGCATTCCCTTCTCCTACACATTCCAGATATAGGAATCCTTTAGAGAGACATCCGTGAACATCTTTCCAATGCAGGCTGCCACAAACCATCCAGAACAGAACATGTCCTCAAACACAGCAACATCCTATTCCCAAAATACCATGTTAAAAGACTGCTGCAAACTGAGCTATTGCTGTTCAAAAGCCTTCCATATTTTAGCAGTTTCTAGAGGACAACAATTCCTGGAATTGCACCATCAATCCCAACTGTCAGTGCTTCACCCCAAACTCCATATGCCCCACAGTTATCTTTTGGAGCACCCTATGGCAGAATCCCATTTAGAGCTCTGCTGGCTCATGGTGGCTTCTGCCATTTCCTTCCTGTCATTTCATCCATCCAGAATGTGCTTCTGGCAAGGACATTGATCACCTGTGGATCTCATGGCAATCCTCTTTTCCCCTTCAGAGTAACAAAATATCAATTTAAATTAGATACACTAAAATGATAAAATTAATGCAAATCACGTATTTTTCTACCCAAATTTTGTTCTTTCCCTTCAGAAGAAAATGTTGTCGTGCTCCTGAAACATAATTCAAAGGCACTGACCCCAGATAAAAACAGTTTATAATTTCTGTCCTTCCTAGGTTTGAGATTTTTAGTCTTCCATTCTCCCAGGGTCTCTGCCAACCTGTGCACTTCCAGGCTGTATGGCAACATTTTCAAGTTCTGTATGTAAAGAACAATTTCCCATTTTCTCCATTTGCCTGGCTGATGCCCTGCCCACTCCTCTGCCCCTCTTCTCATTCAATGCTACCTTCTTTAACAAGGCAAGGGCAAGGAGTTTGGCGATCTACTTTATACTTTTCTTTATACTTTTGCATGTGTTGTATTTGTAAATGCCTTCTCATAAAGGCCTGGACTTTCCATTTTATAGAGTAATGCAGGATAACGCTCTTAATTTAAAAGCATTTTGTACCATATTAGTATTAACCCAGCAGTGAAAAATTCAGATGTTGGCTGCTATGAGGGTTTGTTTCCCTCATCTCTCTTTGTGACTACTATCCATGTTTGTTCTCAAAAAGGGACTACAGGTTTTTCTCTCCCATTCTCTTAAAGCCTTGCAAACCAGTGTGATAACATTATTTCTGATTTTGCAAGAAATCCTGTACATTAACTCCTTTTCAAGGGCTGTATGACTATTTCTTGTTGAAGTGTTACTGGGCTTTTGTCTTTAAAAGGAACAGCTTTACCTAATGCAGCAGAAGCTCAGGCTTGTTTTAACCACGTATTAGCAGTCCAAAAATTAAATGTTAGTGTTACCTACCGAGTTCCTTTAAGAGGAGAAAAGTTAACAGTTCTAAGCAGCATTACTTTCCTCAAGTATTTATTAGCACTGATATTTGAGCCCACTTTTAATGTCATATCATATATTTTGCTTTTCTCTATGCAGATGAAATGGAACAGGCTTGTCTGCTATGTGGTTTCTCGTTTAAAAGACATTCAGTGGATGTACCAAGGGAGACTTGGTTTTAGGTGTCATGTTGGTGTTTCAAACTGCTGGGAATTCTGTCCTACAGAAAATATCAATATTAATTACATAATATCGCAAAGTGACATTAGCAATAATTAGTAACAGGACACAGCAGTGTAGTAGCAATTTTTGGTCAGGTCAGCTACACTGAAGAAAGCCAAGAAAATTTATGATCAAACTGTTTTGGTTAAAGCAACAAACATAAGGCAAAGGCACCCATGTTTTACTATTCGGATAAAATCCTGTATTATAGGTTTTTCCACATTTGAGATTACCCATACAGCAGACAAGTATGTTACATCATGGAAAGAATGGCCCAAATTTGGAAATTCAAGAAGACACTTGACAGTGCATCCTTTGTACCCATCTCCAGCAGCTGATAATAATTTGGCCAAGTCGGCGCTTGATAAACAAAGCTGTGATGTTCTCCTGGAAATACACTGATAGCAACATTAGCAATGGTATTTCCAAAGACCAGAGTTCAGCATACTTGATGCTGGCTTCATGTTAACCTCTTTCCCCAGCGCTGTTAAATCTAATTCCAAAGAGCCTTAATCACCTGTCAAATGCTGAGGGTGTTTGAAATCCAGGCTCAGATCCAGTGTTATCCCTTATGGCAGCCCAGCAGACCACACTCAATTTCCCTGCTCCCCAAAATTCCAAAATATACATGTACAACTTGAACTAGCCACTAGTTTCAGAGCACTTAGACAAACAAAGAACTTCTCTCTTTTGGCTTGCAGCATATCAGAGCACCTGCAAGTATTCTAGGCACCCCTAGGGAACGAGCTAACATGGATCATCTGTGCTTCTCAAAAATTTCTCAGCTAAATTTAGACCTGATCAGACAAGTAAAGGTCAAAAACAAAAGAGAGAGTGAGACAAGTATGGAGAGAGATTTTGGGGAACAGATAAAGCAACTGCCCTGAGGGAAGCAAAGATGATGGGAAGCCTTCCTCTGCTGCTGAAGGTGTGGCTGTATGGGATCCACTTTCAGGGCCTGCTCACCTGCTGCTCTTCCCATTTGCACTGTGAGCTTTCCTACAGCCCACTCTGTCACAGGCACTGCCTTTCTCCTGTCCCATGCTCTGATCCTCTGTCTGCCAGCTGAATAGGCACTGAGCTGCTCATGGCTGCTGTTTTCATCTCTGCTCTACACTGGCATCAACACATTGCTCTGTCAGGCACCAGCAACCAGCCAGGGCTTGCTTTTCCTGTGCCCTTCTCTGCTTCCTGACATCCACAGTTTTCACCATCTCAGTCCATCATGGCTTGGTGAGAAGAGTTTTATCTAAAATCCTAACTTCTAATATACTCCAGTGAGAGCAGTAATACAGGAATCTTATCTCTTGTAATTTCGAGTATCACTGGAGGCCTCATCACACTCTCATTTAACTCAAACTGATAATGAAAATTAACAGAAATTGCTGGCCTGCAATCCCAATATAAATTGAAGGAACTCTGTCTGTTTGGGTTGCACATACAAATTTTTCAAATAAAGTTATCAGTTTTCTTGAGATACTATCATGAAATAAGGAAAGCTGTCCTTATCTCAAGTATTGCATGAATTTAATTTAAAAGAATTAAATATGCATAATATTTCACTGTGAAATGGGGAGCAGCTCTGAGAAAAGATAAAGTGGGGAAGTTGCACAGAACAGCATTTACAGGAAATACCTGAACACCATAAGGCAACAGGCATGCAGTGACCTAGGCCAGGGGAGAAATATTTTTCAATTGAGGCCTTTCAGACAACAACTAGAAGAATTTAGTGGTAGTCCACTGCAAGTTGCTAGTGTATGCATGACCTTATTGACAGCAACATTTAGTTTTGATAGCAAAACCAGAAAATTTGCTTGCATGACAAAAACCTGTGTGCAGTGGTCTTTGAACTAAAACACATTCAACATCACAGGAAATCTCTACGTGTTTGGGTTTTGTTCCCAGGCTGAGAAAGTTGTCACACCTGCCACTGTGTGGTCAGCTGTGTGGTTTTAATGACTGAAATAATAACTGATAAAACCAGCTCATCTGAAAAATTATTTTCTCTCCAAAAATTTGTGTCACTGAAGAAACAAAGTCTCAAAGGCCTATGCATGAAGAAGGGCATGCAAAATGTAGATTTCTGGTTAAAACCAGATGTGTGACTGCTGTAGCAAGAGAAAGATGCTTTCTGAGACTGTCAGAAGACCTACAGCCTGCCCTGACACTGCAAACATACATCACACACTCAATGGTCAATGACACCATCCCACATACCAAAACCAGCTCCCCAATTTATTCCTGGCTCTGGTTCATTAGCACTTGATGGGATATTTTCCAGCTTTTTGTACTCATACCAGATAGAGACTTATGGAAGCTTTCCTTTCAGTCAGGGGCCTGAAGCAGAAGAAACCTACTTAATTTTGACTTAAATTTTGGCCAATTTTTGGCCAGAAAACAGTTTTAAGGATGAAGAAAAGTAGTTGTTTTAAGTACAAAAAGTAGAAGAATTTTTTGAACTTAAATTTGCTTTGAAGCAAACACATGATTTACCCTGATTCAGGAAGCACTTAAAATGAGAGTTCTTTGAAAATTAAAGAAAGAATATATAAAGAATCTTACAGGCATCCCAGAGAAGCAGGCTGCCCAACTTAATCAAAAATCAATGGCAATTCCAGTACCAACTCTTCAACAGTATTTTTTTTTTTTGAAGTTTCAGTTCTAAGTAATTTGACTGCATGAAACACTACAAAAATTTGAATGCTTTATACTAAATAGTCAAAGTATTTTTGATTGAAAACTTGGTGCAAGCACTTGCTTCAACTATTGCATTAAAATATTTAACCTGAGGAATAATGTGAGCACAGCAGAAGTAAAATTAAGTTTTAACTATTGTGATGGCACAAAAGCAATGCAACATAAGCAAAGCCTGTGTATGCAATTAATCAAACTTGTGAGTGTTCTACCTGCACTATTGCTCGCTATATTGAGCTTCTCTCATAATTACACACAATTTTATCAATTTGAACTTACTGGAGGTCTTGACGTCAACATGGATGCTGCAGCTTGTATAAATCTTGGACAATTAATAGAATTCAGATGGACAATACCAGGTTTTGGAGTTCCTGTTTGATGACAGGCTTGAATTACAAGAATTCTGAGTTGAACAGTGAGAGAAATTCATTAAACAACAAAGTGTTCATTGATATTTGCTCAATATACACTGATAAACAAAGCATCAATAAATAAAATAAATTAAGACTATGCCTCAGGTTTTTCTAGGCGAGTATAGGGGCAAGAAGGAGTGCTATTTAATACCTGAAAGAACTGCTACCTTTGTATCTCCTTCCAGGATAGTGCTGTGGTCCTTTTAGACTAACTCTGTACATCTCCTACTATTGCCCATTTTACAGATCAAAGTATCAGCTCTCTGTGAATCTCCTAAAAGACACTTACACATGACATCTTCACCAAAGAGTAGACAATGGAAAAAATGAAAATGTGCCAAAATTAAGCAACATTTCCTATTCAAAATTGTGCACATTCTGACTTCTAAGCAAAAAGAGGAAGGAAGAATCTTGAACTATATGATGCAAGCTGAAACTGGACAAAACTTAATTTCCCACTGGATGTTGACTGGTAAGTGAAGAGAGGAAACAATAGTGAACTTGCAGCATCCTTACTGACAGTCAATTAATGAAAAATTGGATGTGAAAAAACTCAAAAATGAAAATTTCCTAAATGAGAATGTGGATGCTACCACTGCCCTTGGCTTGCACAGTAGCCAAAACTGGGAAGAAACTGATCAAATGCAGACAAACTCCCAGAAAGAAGGTGCGACAGTGATACTCAGCATGAACTTCAGCATAACTGGGGAATGGGTAGATTAATTCCAGTTTTCTGACTCTCCAAAGCAACCACAGGATAATCATGAACAGACAAAATATTTGGATGATCACAAATATGAAAAATGAGAAATGTGGTGCAGCCACTTCAATATACTCCAAGAATATTACAGGATGAAAAGGCAAAATGACAGTATTTGGAAAAGATCACTGCATTTTTGTTATGTCTGAAATTCACAAAATATCAGATACAAATAATGTGTGTGGGATGTGACACAAAATTTTGAACATTTGTTCTTGGGTCTGTTAGCTGTTTGTGTACCATTACATAACCAGTGACCCACACGTGTGGCATGCTAAGTATTTTATTTTTTTGTGTAGTAATTCTAAGGCTCCATCAAAAGAAAGGGGTTTTATAGAAAACACTTGTTAGATAGGAAAGAGAAATCTCTGATATAATACCCCAGTAACAACTCTTCAAAGCCTAAACTTGCTTCATTCCTCCACCTACGCCGTGGATGTTTTGTTACTGAACACAGAGAAGGGCAAACAGTCCTCTTCCCTTATGTGAGACCTGTAATGTTGTAATTCTCTTCTCTACAGTAGGAATGTTGTGATACACAGTGTGGGAATAGTAATGTGACACAGCAGAGGGAGCACACTGCTCATCTCCAACTCCTGGGTGGATTTTTCTAGAAAATTTTCATGGAATATGAAGCTGAATCCCTTTGTACACAGCATTTTTCCCAAACAAATTCTTGGTTCCCAATTTTCTCTGCTGCTGCTGATACAATTCAGCAAACTGGCAAACCCTGTAGCTTAAGCTATGCTGGCTTGTCCACATTTTCTCCAAGTCTCTGCTGGAACCTTCATTTTGCAGAGGAGAGACCTCCAGGGACACCACAAACTTTGTGTCTTTTTCTACCGTCCCCTTGTATATTCCTTACACAGACACCACAAATACCACGTCTCTCATTTCAGCTTTTATTTGGGTATTTTTAAGTTAAGTTGCTCAAGTTCATTTTCCATCAATACAGACACTAAAAACTGAGATCAACATTTAAGGCAACATCAGCATCCATGCCAAGCTCAATATGCAAACCACGTCCTCTAAGCACCACAGCATCCCAGAAGTGCCACAGGTCCCCCACCTCCGTCACACGTTCCCTTTCCCTTTGGACTCTGCTGTCCCACACAACACTCAGGAATTCCATCGAGATGCACAGCCTCAAGACCTTGCCATGTTTTTAATAGTTTCTTTTTTAGGAACTAGATCATTTTTGCATAAGGTGATATGAGTGAGATATGTCTCATGGTGAAAGTATGCAGTTGACTTATGTTGGCGACACCATACAGAACCTTTTTTTAAAAAATATATTTAACATCATTATTCAATGACTTTAGTATGAACATTACATGTATTTAGCCTTTTGGTAAAGGCTATACATTGAGACTGTTAGAATGATAATTTTGCTTTAAATTCTGATTTCTTCAGTGTTACTGTTGACAAGTGTTTGAGTTAGGGATGCCCAAGTGCAACTTTAAGGTAAGAATATTTACAAGTATACAAAAGACCACATAGTTTTGAATACACCCACTATTCTTAATACTGAGTAAATAAGGATTTGTCTTTTGTCCGTGGAATACTTCAACAGGTGGGTCTTGCTTCTCTTCTCTTTTACAGTAAAAGGAAAGTTTTTACTTTTCCTTAAGGAGTGTATTTATTACAAGATGGTTAGCATACATATATCACATAACATACAAGCATTAAAATTAACCAGTTACAAAATAAGCAGTGGTATGTATATTTCATATAACCTAAGAACAGGATCAGTATTTTACAAAGTACATATAAAAGTACTTCATATACAAAGAAAAATACAAATGTGCAAACACCATTGTCACAGGTGGAAATTTGTCAATTGAAAAATGCTAGAAAAATCCTTCATATTTTTGTTTTGAAATTGCAAATGCATTAAAAACAGCTGCATTTCCTATTGTGTGTGGTGAGAAATCTATGTTCCTTTTTGACAAAATACATTAGTTATAAAAAAACCCACAAAGTTTAATAACTGAAAAATCTTGTAAGTATAGTCAGTTTGGTTAGGCTGACATTAAATTACAAGCAGAACGTCTGGAAAAATGAGAAAATAGTGAATCATATATACAGACCTTTTGTAATATTAGTGTGCTATTTAACATATTAACATTTCAAAGTAAAAACAATGGCTTAATTACCTACATATTCTACTCAGTTCTCATTATTCATAGACTGTAAAATTTCAACTAATTTGGGGCTATTAAAAATGTTTCACCAGGATTTTAAGCAGAACAAACACAAGTTCATCAAAAGTAAAAATCTATAAACAGTCTTCCAATTAATGTGCAAAAAAATGTTTAAAAAGTATCAAATCACAACACCTCAAACTTGATTATGTACATATTTAAGATCTGTAAATGCTGTTAACTAGCTAGTTTTGTTTTGTTCTGCTACAAATAACTTACCTCTGTCCTGCAAAATAGTCTGCATTGTAAAGATTTCAGTGCAAGTGCTTGCTTCATTGTTTAGTGCATTATCATGTTTGTTATTTTTTATTTTACAGTGAGCAGAACAGCATATAAATTAACACATACAACTCACACACAAGAGATCCTTCATCTACTGAATTCCTAGTTTGTTGTTTTCCATTGCTCCAGGGTAGTGTCAGCCAGTTTTCTTCCATTTATCCCATTGGAATTGCAAACAGAATCTAAAATAAAAGTGCTATCTATGCTCTTCAGGTAATCCCTAGATTTTGAAATTCCATAACAACATTGCAGAAGCACTCAGCAGAGCACGAGATTAGAGAATGACCTGCACAATGAGAAGACACTTGAAAGTCTGGCATCAGGCAATTTCACTTTTTTGGTCTTTAAAAATATTGACTGTCTATAAACATTTGGCAACCTGGTGTGTATGTTGCTGGACTCACAAGCTTCATTCATTTATTTGTTTTTAGGAATTGTAGACATGTTCCCTCTTATTCATGACTACCTTGGAAATAAGAACATTCTGCTTAAAAATCTAAATAAAGTGGAAATACACTTCTTGTTGAAGGGAAAATTTCTACACTTTCCTTTGGACAGGTTTCCCAACAGAATAGCTCTGAAATGAGAAAACCGGGATCAGATGCTAGTGCAAATACAGCCCACTTTTACAGCTAGGAATTGTACTGGAGAGAGAGGAAATTCAGGATAAATGGATTATTATTTTTCCAAGTCCTCCCTGCAGGAAAAAAAAATAGCAGTTACAGTGGTTACAATTATTAAACAGAAAAGAACTTATCATGAACTTTTATGGCTGAAATGTAAGGAAGGCGGGTTGTGTGTCAGTAACATTCCAGAACTCAGTTTCTTCCAGGATGAGGTGCTTTAAATGGGACTTTATCATGGAACGTTTTTCTCCTTTCTATGCATCTGAAATGCAACTCTGGATCCTGTCCATCCATTGTTGAGCACTCTGTGCATCTTGGGCACAGAAGTTATACACACGTTTATTTGTCTTCAGCTGCAAAGGAAAAACAAGAACACAAAAATGTCAGCACAAGGAAAAGAAAACCTGCAAACTTTAAACTGCAATGCTCAGTGTGACAGTTGGGTCTGAATGTAACAGTTTTGAACTATTGCTGTTGAGAGTGATGCCAGCTACATAAATTTTTTTACTGTCTTGAGATGGAACAACAGCTTATTCCTAGCTCAGACCTTCCAGCAGGACTGAAAGTAGGAGCTTAAAAACACCAAGGGAAGGAAGTTTCACAGAAAGATCAAGTAAAGACTAGCTATACTTACATCAAAAAATGCCTTTTCACTGGCATGTTTTGGAGCTCCAATTGTTGGAGAAGCAGGAATCACAGTTTCCACTTCTGCAAGGTCTATGTGTCCCTTACAGCTCGTATCCTCCCCAGAGTCGTAGTATCGCAGCTGGAACACAAGAGAAAACAAAATCCAGACACACTTTTAGATGGACCTTGCAGATTAATTCCCTTTTCCTGGATACAGCCTGGGGGCATTGTCTGCTAAGGGTGGGAGGCACAAAAATTACTAGGAGCTGAGGAGGTGGGGGAAGAATATTTTGTCCCCAGAGCTCCAGAGTAGAGAAGCAAATAGTCATGGATTTCTCTGGCCAGAGGACATGTGAGGCAGGAAAGCAGAACCATTTCTTCACTACTCATTACATAAAACTGACACAAAAGCTTTACTTCACCAAGGCATTGATAGAACACTTCTCTGTATTTCAAGAATTTAAAGGGATCAGCAGAAATTTAACTGTAATTTTAGGTAATTACAAACCACACAGAGAGCTCACATTTTCCTATACCACACATAGAGGTTAAATGAAGTCTGAGCTTTTTTTTTTGCCTTACAAAGATACTTTGATATGGATATTAATCACTCTGTAAACTGAGTTTCAACATGCAAACAAGTTCCAAAAAAAGCCCCCACAACAAAAACCCAACAAATTCCCATAAGCCAATGTAAAATAGCAACACAAACTTTCACAACAAGTCAAACAACAGAACTCCAGCTAGGATTGACCTGTATTACTCCTGCATCTATCATACTCAGAAGGTTATTTGGTTAGACAAAAAATGTAAAAGTATCTTTTTCTCCTGCAAAATGAACCTTTTCTCCTATATATAAGATATATAGAATATATTAGGAAGAATAATTATAAACAGCACATTTGTTGGTATTTACCACACTGATCTCAAATTACTCAATTAGCATTTTGAGAGATGCCTGTCTTTATCCATATTACATATTTTTAAGTGTATTGACTACAATAAATTAATATTTTTTAAACAAAAGCAAACATGAGTCTGAGAAGTTACAACCCCTATTTTGTGTAACATTTGGCTCAGAATATTTTACTGCCTGATGACCCAACATTATTTGAAGTACACAAGAGCATAAATTTCTATTGCAGAATTCTGGCATACACTGCAAATTGGATAAAAAGTTTAGACAAACAGATGTCTATTTTTGGTGCTCCTCTTTGTAGAATGATTAGGTAGAAGACTTATGAATAATTTTGTTACTAAATTTACACAACTCTGACTAATCTATAAAATACTCTCACATATTTTTATCAAATACTCCTATATATTTTTTTCTAAAAAATAAAAGGCAAAAATACCAAAACCTCTCTGTTCACTCAGAATTCTGTATCAGCTGCAAGATACCTAAGACAAACATTGATAGGTGATGAATGATGTAGCACACATCACATCTGAAAATCATCATTACTAATACTGTTTGTAAGACCAGACTAAACAAAAAAGGAGCAACATGATAATTAAAAAGTCCATTATCTTTTTAGGTTTTACCTGGTGTTTTGTCACATCCAGCACAAACCAGCGAGGTTTCCAGCCTTTTAGCAAAGCTCCTCTTTTGTACAGCGTACCTTCAAAAGATCTGAGAGGGACAGAAAACACAGCAGCATGTGATTCCCTAATAGGGATACTGCTGAGAAATAAAGCCCCAAAATGATACATATTAAACACTTACTACATAAATATTAAATACTTACTTTCCTGCAGGAAAACTATTAAGATTTAAACCAGCAGTTTAGCTATTGATAACTGTGATACACAGAAAAAACACCCTTTTAGTACTTTGGATGCATTAAATGTACAATTACAATTTGCTTGTGCATCTAATGAAAGGGAAGGGTGAAGGATGCTGGCAGGAGACAGAGGCCCACCCACTGAGACAACTAAATGTAATCAAATTCAAAAAGAAGAAATAAGGTAGCTACGAAACATTCTGTGCACATGAAAAGTTTCATTTCTTCCTAAGGCAGAGACTTGTACCAATCTAATAAAATATTCATAGCTACTGTCTGATTATTCAGTTTACCTGTTTTCATCATTCTTTGATGTGAAATGATTGTACAGCGTTGTCGTTCTTCTGTCTACTCCATTAGAGGGAGAGATGCTTGAACTCTGCTCCTCACCCAGCCCACTGTCAGGTATTTCCAACAAAGACCTCTTTTGATAGGAATGTAGATTAGGTGACATCATCCCTGAGGAGCCAGAGGGATGTCTCCGGAGCTGAAAAAGAGGGAAATGGAAGAAAAAAGGTAATGCAATGTATCTTGCATTGTGAGATGGTCTCAGTACTGTACTGATAATACATGGTGCAACAGGTAAGTTGGGAACTACTGTGAGGCCAAAAAAACCCACCCTCCTAATACAAGTCAGTGCTGCCTCAGAGGAGAAGCCAGAGGGATGGCAATTCCCTGCATTTCTTAGGCAGAAGGGTTCACAAGGTGTGAGAAATCAGTATTTCAGAAAAGCTTCATATATTCCAGTGACATAATACTGAACGGTGTTTGCCTTGCTTTCTCAGAGGCATCTAACAATGAACAGACATTTGGATACAATAAATTTCCCTGATTTCAAAGGGAAGGAAGGGGGGAAAGGAAAAACTCCAGCTTCCAAGAGCTACTTTACAGATTCAGGTCATTTTAGTAGAATCTCAATAACCTGGAACAAGAGGGATCCTGTATTTGGTCCCAATCTAAATGACAGCACTCTATAGATACAGTCTTGAACTGGTAACTCACTGTGCAAAGTTCACAGGCCAAGCTCCCAAAAAGCAGTATCTAGCATTATTCCTGGTGCACACAGAGAGCAAAGAGGCAGCCTGTGACTTAGAAAGTATCTATATTGTCAGCTCTTCTTGTTACCACAGCCAGGAATTGGAAACACAAGCATGAATATTTCTTGTCTCTACTTAGAAACTATAACTCCATTTAGCCATGGAAATACCTTTACTTATCTCTGAGAATCTGTGATATCCTTTTGGTTGCTTTCAGGAATTGAGCTTTTTTAGTACTTCAAGAATCTCTTAAATATAGAAAACCATTCATTTGTGTGTTAGTAAAATGCTCATTTTATCTATATGCCTTAAACTACTCTGGAAAAGTAACTAGATAAACAGCACAAGTAAAAATATTTTTTTCAACATGAAGAAATAAAAGGCCAATATCATGGATTAGAACAACATATTCAGTTTTTCAAAAGCAGTATTTTACTCCAAGCAATACAGTGATTTTGTCAGTGCCTCAGGTAGCTATATAGCAGGAATGTAATTATTCTATTGGACAGGCTCTTTTCTACTTACATTGTCTTGTCTGGTGTCATCCTTTAGATTCATTTTGACCCTTTCCCACAAGAGCTGCCACCTCTCTGGGCTCTGATTTAATTTACTTTCCAACCTTTCAATTTCCTGAAACAAGAAAGAAGGGTTTTCTTATGAATAAACATTTCTAACTGATCACTCCCTGGCAATCATTTTAAAACAACCATTCTCCAGTCAGTGTTTTCACCCAGTGAAGTTCAAAACCCTCCATCATACGAGCTACAAACTGAGATCAGGAGTCAAAGACACCCAAGGACAGCATCAGCCACGTCGTTCTTCCTGAATCCCAGGTTGGAGGAGCCACCAGGCTTTCAATCCCCCCCAGTTCTCCTGAACACACAGAATTCAACACCCACTGCCATAACAGAAACACAACACTGATAAGGACAGGCTGTATTTTATGAAAATATTTACAAAGAACAGATTCTGTGCTGTGACACCAACATCGTGCACTGCCAATATTAACATTTACCCTGGTTTATAAAATGTGATACAAAGCTGTAATAAAAGAAGGAAATGAAACAGAAAGATTTATTCAATTTGGATGCCAAACTGTAACAACATGTTCTTGTTCTGGAACTTGGGAATATGACCTATGTTGATAACCTCCAGTTAGGGTTATTTCCTGTTAATAAGACAGTGCAAAGTTAAGTAAAAAGAGTCAATTTTATGAGTTTAGGTTTACTTGTGAAGACTCATTGATACGTTTGTCAAGACTTTGAAGTGTGGTCCATATTCCTCACCATGCTTCCTTTGTCCATTTTCACTTTCAACAATTATATTGTTATGAAAATCGTCTTATTAATTAAATAAAATTAAAACCTCAATTTTGCAAATTCAATTAAGGATTCATAATGGAATAAAAAATTGCCACAGGACATAGGCTTCTCATGCTATATAGAAGCCAACTAAACACCTAGAACATTTATTTTCAACGTAGAGAAAGTAAGTCTCTACTTCTACCCTGCCTAATAATTAAAGTAGATTTCATAATATTGTCCAGTTCCTATTGTTTTTTTGATTGAAAAAATTGTCAGAAAATTGTTATTAATTTGAAAGACAGAAAATTATTACACTTTTAAAGTAAGAAAACATTTTGATAAGGAAATTAACTTCTGAACTAAATTTTGAACTCTTAGGTGAAAATAAAAAGCCAGCATTTGACAATGCAACAGAAACAAAATATTTCTACAAATGTTTCCTTGCTGAAGGTAAATTAGAAAAGTCCAAAGTGAAACTAAATATAAGAAAGGTGGCTTAACAGCAAGAATCAAACAAGAAGCTTTAAATACTGAAGGTGGCTGAAGGTCACATATGCTCTCTTTCTGCTAAGAAATAAAACCAGAATACTTTTGTTTGGAGTATATTCAGGTAGATAAAAAAGTAAGCAACGATGAACACAAGCCAGACTAAAGCCTTCTCTAGATTACTTGTTTGTCTTTGAAAGTGCTGAATGGAAAACACTTCTGGAGGCATAAAACTGAATCAATTTACCACATACCTTTTACAGCAAAATCCTTTCCAAGTTGCTGTGAAAGGATATAAACTCTTTATTGCTCTAAGTTAGTCAGTTTAATCTGATCATTCTCTTTCTGCCCTACTCTTGACTTCTGAGTACAAGTCCTCTGCAGAATCTGGAAGTAACTGAAACTTGTTACTTAGCAACTGGGTCACATTCCTTCTTTTTTGGCTCCATAGTGAGCAGTGCTTCCAGAATTTAAAATGAAAAACTTTCAACAATCTCCTGTATATAACTTGAAAAGTTGGGACTAAATTCTCCTTTAATAGACCCCATGTAAAAAACCATACATGGCAATAAATCACTAAGATTTACTCTTGCCTCTTCAGTTTTAAATTTTAAGGAAAGCAGCAGATTTTTTTTCCTTTCCATGTGTGGAATGGGCTGAGAAAAGCATTTCTTTGAAAGAAAAAAAATCTTTAAATTTATCTCTCTGGTTCATCTCCTGTTGTCCAGGCTTACAGGAGCAGAAATATATATATATATATATATATATATAAAAACAGAAAGGTTATAACAAATTCAATTATGAGAATATCCATTTCCTGCAATTAATAACAAGCAATTAGCATTACTGTGCCTTCCAGAAGATCTGCTAAATAACTTGCTTTGGAATATCTGAATGCTAGAAACAGGAGCTACATCTGCAGCAGCTCCAGAACTCTGGAGACTGATCATCTCTTTTGCTCCACAATGTGTCTGAATGCACACAGGTTCATTTGTCACAATTCTTACAAGTACCAGAATCTGATCCACTCTTAATAGAAGAGGACCACATTCTACCATAAAAATTCTGAATTAAGGCACTCAATAATTTCTCTGTTTCAGCTTCACATCCTGAAGTACACTATCTAGTTTTCAATTGAAAAATATCTTTAGAACAAACAAATTTGGGCTTATCATTATAAACTAAGTGAGAATCAATCTTCCCCAGTAATTTATGATGCTAAATATGGTCTCAGTTGAAACATTTTTTGGATACCAACACATTCTCAGTGGATTTATGATTAAAGAGAGGTCTTTCTCCTACATCAGCAATAGCCCTAAATTAACAACTTGTTTTAGAAGAACATTCACTTTGCTTTTTAAACTTAGAAGAATATTTTTGTAACCTTTATACAACCTCTCCAAAGTTTTCCAAATGTTCTCTCCATTGCTATCTTTTATTACTATAATCTAATTCACAAATAACATTTAAACTCTATAAAACCTGACCCACATATCTTTAGCCTATATTATGGCTAATTTCCCTGTTACATGGCAGTTTCTCACAGTTGTGGATATGGATAGTCTGGCATCTACCCCGGGAAGAAATGCAGGAGAACACTGCTGTATTCCTGATGTGCTTCTGGCCTCTGGTTACCTGATATAAAAGCTCTCTGTACTTTGCTGAAGAATCCCCAAAATGACCCCTGCTGAGAGGCTGTTCTTCCTTTGCTTCTAGGAAGTTAGAAGCTCTGAGAAGTTCTGACTGTCTTATTTTGAGTCAAGGGGGGGGTTTCCATGAGATTATCTTTATTTATTTTTTTTTTTAGTTGGGCATTGTTCCTGTGTTCGATCAATCAGGATTGGAAGGAACAGACCAAAAGGAATTTGAGGAATGTGCCAGAATAAAGTTAACTTCATCAAAAACTTCAAGGACTCACATCCCTTCAGAAGCTTCCTGCCTTAAGTCTTGCTAAATATCATCTTTGATTCAGGAGAATTTGGGGCCTACAGCATATCCCAATTTTCCAAGCATTGCAATAGTGGGGTCCACAATCCCAGCTTTAATGTAAGGTAAAGTCTGCAAAGGGATTTCAAAATAAAAAAAAAATAAAACCCCTGCACACAGGGATGTGTATCTGGACATACAAGTGGCTCAAAACAATGGAAGTGAAGAATGCCCTCATAATTTTCCTCCACCATCAATTATGATGATAACCAAATGTTAGGCTGTTAATTAATTATAATCAACAAGCATCTTCATCTCTAAGAGAAGACAGATGTTAAATCACTCTAAATAACTGCAACAATGATGATAATGGGATCATTTTTCATCTTCTAATGAAGAAAGGACAAAGCCTAAGCAGCCTAAGTGAGCCCAAACAAGAAAAAGCCAAAATAAAGCATCTATTTCAAGTATCAAAATATTCTGAAGAATCTAAATTTATCAGTTTGGTTCTAGTAAACATGAATAAACTAAGAGCAATCATGGCAAGCTTTTTTGAGAAATGTGGGCCAAAATGTTCAGTTTATGTTTGTGTATCTGCTTCCCAATTGTTAATATCAACAAGTGTCAGATTGTATTTTCTGATCTGTCCAAGAATCTGGGTCGTTATTTTACCATATATCTACTTCAAAATGAGGAGAAAGAGGTCAAGAAAGCAAGATCCACCATTTGCCCAAATGGAAATAGCTGTTCCTGCATTTCCAACAAAAGGCAACATAAATTTTTATTTATTCTTTAAAACAGACAGTGAAAAAATGAATCCATGAGTAGTTATTGACTACAATTAAAGCACACAACCAGAGAAGTGTGCATTCAGAACAACATCAGCTTTGCAGGAAGCCTGATTGATTCCCAGAACCACCATCACATCCCCAGATCAACCAGTCAGTCTTACTAAAGACCCTATCTGACATCTATCATGATCCTTTTAATAGCAGTACATCTGTTTTGACATCTATCATGATCCTTTTAATAGCAGTACATCTGTAAGGCAATAACTTCAATAAAAAGTAAATATGAATTCCATGAGCATAAGAGAACTTACTGTTCTGTGCAACACAAATACTCACATTTAAAAGGCTGGTGATGGCATCAGGCTGTATTTTTTTTACATCATCATAACATGGCCACACTATTTTCCTCTTAGTCTGAGAGACTGACCCATCTGTTTGGTCATTTTCTTCTGAAACACTGCATTTTACAGGTACCATGGTCCAATCATAGGAAGGACCTGTAGCCAAAATCTCTTCTACATAATAATCCCACTTTTTGAGGCTGGACATATTTACATTTGGCTTCAGTGCCTATTTGAAACAAAGAGTCATTATAATGACATGAAGGAAGCCTTTGAATTTAAGATTTACAACACAATACCTGTATTTTCCAGATTATTCTAAACTGAACTCTACAATGGTGAGTATACTGAGAATTTTCTAAAATTATTCAAGACACACCCCGGTCTAGGGGACAGACTTTATCATATAAGACAGAGATGTAGATAATGTGATTCAATCAGATTGTTACAAAATGTATCTCATTATGACTCTAAAGTCAGTTCCCCTTTAAAGACTATTTTAATAATAATTCATATAATTTAATGAAATCAAACAGGGAACCTCACTTAGTTCACCATGATGCATGAATACATGTTCCAGAATTTGGCCCTTTAAATTACATTTCCATGGCTTTCAGATCAATCAGGTAGGGTCAATTTTGTTCACCAAATACTTAACTTGGTTCAGAACAATTAAGATATCAAAATGTATTCAAGGCATCACCCAGAATAACAAACCACCTGAATTTTAACAAAAATCATACCTCGGTTTCAGCAGGGGCATAGAGGTAATTGAAGAAAATAGGGCTCCTTTTGTGCATCTTTTCAATACATTCCCAAATACAAATTCCTTTCTTGGCATGCTTATCTCCTTTATCTTCAAACAATGTCCCTGGGGAAAAGAAGAGCAGCACAAAGATGGCTTTATGATAATGCTCAACAAATGCTAAAACACAGCCTAAAGGAATTCCACAGGTTGAAGGTATAACAAACTCTACCATCAAAAGCCACTGCAACAGGAAATAAATAGGTAAATAATAAAAAATAACCTTTTTTAAAAAAATAAAATGGCTGCTCAAGTCTAATCTGCCTCACAAGTCTAAACTGCCTACAACAGTTTTTAAGAAAAGCATTAAAATTGATCATATGCCATGAGAAGCAGCCTACAAAGCAGAGAAATTTGGAGCATGTTTCAGTGCACAAGTCCCAAGAACAGCCTCAGCTGTGGTTATGGAGCCTCAGTAAGATGGCTCTGAGGGAGCTAAGGCCTTGGAACCTGTAAGGCTGCAAATGACAGATGGAGTAAAACAGAAAATATAAAAGGAGAAACACTGAAGATAATGCAAGAGGAAGAAGTGGGAGGTAATCGATGGAAAGGCTTTTCTTTCTTGAAACTTTATGCACCCTCTGATGGACTCACAGAGACTTTAATTCTGTTAAAAGAAGGCATTTAGTAGGGAAAATGGAGCTACATGGAAAAATTGCTAAAAACCCTGAGGCATGGCACTAATTTCTTCTACTTTCTCATAGGGCCATCAGAGGCATGACTCAGGAATCACTGATGCAGAAAATACATGTTCTTCATCTCCATTTTGCTTTCTAGACCTGAAATGTAATTCGTTGTGTGGTCACCACACAGCTACTGGACCATCTTAACCCAGGCAAATTTTTGTAGACCAAATATTGAGGGAAAAATATCAACAAGTACAAAAGCAATATGCAGTACACAAAGATCACACATACCATGTTCTAGTCTTTCATAATCTGAATCCAGAAGAAATGTTTTAAATCGATTGGATATGTGATGAAAAGCCAGAAACTTCAGATAATACTGATTGAACTCAAACTCTGTCGGGTATTGGTTATGAATCTAAAAAATAAAATTTAAAAAACAAAGAAAAAAAAAGAAAAAAGTGGATATTGAGGTATAATACAAATAGATATGTAAGAAATAATAAAGTGAAATGACAGCAAAACAATTCTCCCATGAATGCTGAAAACAAATTGCAAGCGTCACAAAAATCCTTCTAACATTCTGTCCTAGAATTTTTTTTGCTAAATAAACTCATGTATTGTCTGTGTTGCAAAACCATTTCAGAGCAGATAGAGTGAACTGTGTAATAAGCAGTATTATACTCTGTACCAACCCCACAATTCCTCCAGGAAATCCAACTGGATATAAATCTTCTAGGATAATTCTTGAGTCACCACCATGTAACTTCACAGGTAAAGATGCTATTTCTGGATGTGGCTGGAATTCAAACTTTAACTGAAAGGTTTCACGTTGGATTTCTTGCTATTGCTCAGAACCCCACCAGGCAGACAAGTACAGAGACAATGCTGCAAATGACATTCCATCTACCACTCCTGAAACAGCCAATTGCTCAAATACTTACTAGTCTACACATATTTCTTCCTTTTCAAAATACAACCCAAAATAGTAGAGTATGAAAAAAAGCCCACGCTGAGGAGATGTCTTGCTATTATTCTTTTAAAACAGTAAAAAACATGTCACTGCTGAAATTGTTACCCTCATTAGTCTGTGAGTCTGTCTAATTCAGTGAATGTCTCCAACATGAGTCAGTAGCTGGTATGTATTTAAGAAAACTATACCAGTTTATCAGAGCACTGTGAAATGGCTGGTTCCTCACAGCTGCTTCTCTTTAACATTACCATAAAGAGGCTGGTGTAAGATTTTAAGCAGGAAGTTTAATATTCATGGAAAAAAAAATAGCATTAGTTACTGATATTTATACTTGATAGCCATATAAAATGAAAGATTCTAAAAATCTTGATGAGATAGTGCTGGGACAAATTTCATATGTTAATTTACAATTTACTCTTCAAATAAGTTTATGACTCATGATCTTTATTTTCCGAATAAACACCGCAATTAACTGAAAATTCCTAATTGCAGTGGAAATAAGTACATCTTGCAATTACAAAGGAAACTGCTGATTGAATTTCACATTTGAGGTAAGTCCCACTGTGCTTTGTGTAGCTCCACATCAAACCTGTAACATACCTTTCCTTCTGCTATCGACCTGTGTCTTGTCTTTTCCATTCCCACCACTCATTTTCCTGTTCCATATTTTCTCTCTAATCTCTTATCAGTTTCTCTCAACTTGTCAGTTACTCAGTGGGGTTTTTTCAGTACTGATGGGAACTGTTATTAAGATCACTTGAAGCTGCTTACTTTTAGATTTCCACAGAGACCAGCTAAATAAAGGGGGGGAAAGTGTTTAGCAAGAAGAGGTTTTCTACTGAACATACAACAGTGACAGGAAAATCTCTTGAAAGGACCTATAAATACACACACAGCGTTTCAGTCAGAGAATTTGTTGTTATTATATCTCAATATTATCTTGAGGCTGGGCCTTTAAAGTGCTAAGGTACTTTAAGATATGTCAGTTCAATATACCAACTCGTATTTAATCCCCATTTTTCCCCTGATACAAATACTACATTCCTGCACTGATTTGTAAGACTAAAGTTGAGCAACTTGTTTTTCTGTAATAAATTCAGGACTTCAATTTTATAGACAAATTAAATATTTAGCTCTATTTATTAAGAAGAGGTTTTTTTCCGTATCTTCTTTAGTACATATTTTCTTCTTGTGTTAGGAGAAGGTTTTTTTAATATACTCTAAGAAGGAAAAGCAACATTCTGCTATTTGACATGAAATATATACAGGGTCTTAACTTCTATTTATGGTCCAACAATTATTTTAATACATGTAAGAGTTACAAGAACAAGCTGCTGATAAAATCCTGTCATGGATCTAAATGTTGTGGGTGATTCCCTTTCTAAGATTTCTGGATGCAGAAATATTGTAATAACTATAAGTTATTATAATATAATTTACTTTTAAAGAGAAAACAACCATAAAACATTTCTCTGATAGAGGTAAACAATGTAGTATTTGTTGTTGTCTTAATCTCCTTAATATATGAGCATTTAAAACCTGATTAAACCTGTATATGTTTCTAATATTATGATTAGAGAAACTCAGCATTTTCTTTTTAAATCTTCTTTTTAAGGAGCTCTTTTTAAAATTACCACATTGCCAGGAAGTATCTCTTAAATGTATTTAATAATCTTATAGATCTATCACCCTTCCTTAGCTTTCTAATCCATTTTGAGTTTTTAAGTCAATTTTTACCTAGTATGAATGAGGAATGTGGCACTCCAAAGGTCCTGTGCTGGTAATGGCTACGAGGCTATTCCTGCAAATCCTGGAATAACTGAGCACATCTCCCATGGGAGCAGCACTCACCTCCTCTTACACAGGGCGCTGTGACAGAGCTCCTCACTGAGCTTGAAAGATGTCAGCTCTAGAAAATCATCCTGTTTTAATTATATTTAATAAATTACCAAATAGATTCAGAAGAAAAATAAGAAAAGCTTCCTCACTGACATCACTTGCATAAACTCAGTCTCCTTAGAAGCAGGGAAAGTATCTGCCAGATGCTGCTATTGTGAAAGACTGATTTTGCATTAATAATTCAGCTGACACCTGGAGATATTGGCATAAACAATGACTTTTTATAAGATGATGCAGTTCTAATTTAGGAATCACTGCTTCATTTGTTTTCTCTGTATCTTTAGTTTAACCCATGACATTTAATGCATGTACTGGCTCTGGTAATTTTTTTACTGCACTTAGTATATGGATTCTAAAGGTTAAAAAGACTGTGAAAGGACCAAATGTTTGCTTCCAGTTAATGGTAATTTATAAAAACTGATCATAATATATTACACTTCAGGGTCAAGTTGCAATCTAATTGGATTCTGCAGTTGTGTAACAATTTGCACAGAAACCAATGAAACTTCACAAAAATTTTCAAGCACAGATGTTGAGAAAACTTATTTTTTATGGTAAATTAATATGAAATTTCAACCTATAATTTGACTTCAAAATCAATTTCCCTAGAAATTACAACCACACAGTTAGAATATGGTAACTCAATACCATGTCATCATCACGAGTAAGAAGAATAATCTAACTAGTGGTAGAAAAGTTACTCAGAACTGCATTCTCCACAGGACTGTAGGTCATTTAGCTTACAGACAAGTCTGTATTATCTATATTAGACTGATTATGCTTCCCATGCCCGGTCTGGGATGAAGATAAAACTGGGCAAAATGGTTATAACCCCTACACAGCCCTCTTTTACCTTACAAGAAGGTACTGTGTCCTTTAGATGGACAAGCTGAACTGCTTCTAATGGTCTTTTCTACCACATTTTTCCCAACATTTTGGCTGGGAAAAGCAGGCAGGCTCTCAGGAAGCCCTGAGCTCAGATTGGAAGGGTGTTATCTCCACCAGAGCAGCAGTGAATAGCTCCTGATGGGGAGCAGGAGGAGCTCATCCTGCTGCCACAGCTGCACCCAGGGCACATGCACACAGCTTCAACTCACAAAGCAGAAAATACACTTCTCTCTGGAAAATGTACCTGCTAACAACCTGTATACTTCATGAGACACAGTCAGTGACATGCACCAAAGCTGCTACCTGAGGTGAATTACAAAGGTAATGTTCTTGTATTTCCTTGACACATTCACATGTGTGCAGCCGGAGGCAAAATTGTACCTGACAGGTGGCAACAGCAGGGACTTATCACACTTTGCATTTCATTCTAACTTTTAAAGGTGGGATGATTATGATCCACTATTCCATGTCCTTAGAACTGCAGATTTTGTTAAACATAACTTGAAGAAAACCCAAGAATTCTACCATGAAGAAAACATGGTCCATTCTATTTCACGACAATAAGCCCAAATCCTTGAATTTAATTTTTAACTTCCTTTTGGATAACCCATTTGTTTCCAAAATCTGTGTCATCTCTGAATCACTTGAGGAAGAAATACTGCTCGGGTATGTGTGGATAATTTCCTTGTAATGACAACTTTCTAAGATTTATTACAGTAAAACTGAAGCAAAGTGTTTCCAGGGGCAGAAACAGGATGTAGGCTATGTCTACATTAGCAAGTCATCAGAAGCAACCCAGAGTAGACAAACAGACTGAAGCAGCTGCTGCTGAGGTCCCTGCAGCCATAACAGACATCTGTGGATTTACCTGGACTAGATTTAGTCCAGTTGAGTGGATGACTCCACTTTACATAGATGA
The DNA here is from genome assembly GCA_024734555.1 of Trochalopteron elliotii. Taxonomy (NCBI): domain Eukaryota; kingdom Metazoa; phylum Chordata; class Aves; order Passeriformes; family Leiothrichidae; genus Trochalopteron; species Trochalopteron elliotii. The sequence goes on along the minus strand of JANPWX010000452.1, from coordinate 531,950 downwards.
GCCCAATGGTTTTAAGCTAAGTGACAAATTATTGGTGCAAGTTTAAATTCTTCCCCCAAAAAATCTAGTACACATGCACCAGACCAGCACCAAAAAATGGCAAGGGGGGATGTTGGGAGGATTCACTTCAAATTTACACTACTGCTTAAAATCAAGGGTAAGTTTACTCCATTCTACTAATGGATGGTGTTATCCAATCAGCCAATTTAAGCTTAGAGAAGATGCCTGAAAGCAGAAAGAACACAGCACCACGACCAAGACCAAGACAAATTATTAAATTACAGAATTGAATGAACCACCAGGCAGATTGGCTTCAGTATTAGAGCACATGACAATTTTGTCCTGTTGTAGCCATTGCAACCAAGAGTATGGGTTTTTTCTACTTCAGAAAAGGAGCAATAACCCTAAGACTATTGTAAGAAAAAGTGTGATATTTGGGAAGATTAACTTATTTGAACGAAAAATGCAGTACTGATCCTCTTTAGAGAAATTTCCCAATTTAAAATAAAAAAAACCTTTATGAACACAACCACTGGGAAATGGACGAAACAGAAAATGTGACAAATATTTCTAAGGTTTTCATATGGGGAATGCTGTAGGAATCAATGCAAATTTCAAGACTATCATGTATTAACTTCTGAAACAGCAATAATGATGGCTGTTGGTGTTTAACACTGGGACACAAACAAAGCTGGGGATTTTTCCAAAACATGTTTTTCACTCATCTTCTTATGAGCTCATTCATTATCAATCTCACATAGATATATCTGAAGATTGCTTTCCATTGGTTTAGCAAGTTATTTAATCTGTGGAGTTTTCTTCATGTAGCAGAGTAAGACTACTCACAGACTTCTCTTTATGCAAGTATTCACTATGAATGTGTGTTCCCAGTAAAAAGGCTGGTGCTTTAGCAGTTATTTTCTGTGATACACAGTCATCCATACATTTTAACACATGTTAATAATGCCAAAGAAGCTTTCATCTCTTTCAGTGAGAAAAATCAGAGAAGTGGGAAAAGAAGGACACATGTACCAGAGGAACTATGCAAGAACCCCTCTTACGTCTGCATACACAGAATCTCTGCAAAGAATTTACATTTAGTGGTTTGAGATGAAGAAAAGAACAGACTTCAGAATTAACCCAAAATGAGTATAATCTTCTTAATCTAACTTCTTCCTACACAACATTAATGTTGGTGTCCATCTTCTTCTGAACATGCACTAGACATAAAAATCAGAACATCTCAGAACCCCTGGTTTATAGCTGTCATTGTTTCCAGAACTGGTGCAGTATGAGGCCTCTTCAAGGCTCATCATCAGGCACAAGGAATTAAAAACTGTCCAGTCAAGGTACTGGAAATCAGTCCCTTCTTCCTTCTGAATAAAGGACTCTATAAACCAGTCATAGTTCAAAAACCTAACTGAAACCTCTACATAAAAAACATTAATAGAGCAGCACTACCAACCAACCCTCTGAGCCTGCTTTGGGTCAGTCTCCTCTAGACAACCATTCCAGCTCTTCTTGAGGTGAAATCCATCCACTTTAATAAAACCTAGGGAATGGTGTTACTAGCCTTCTCCCAAACCTGTATCTATAACATCTGAAATATTGGAATATACACATTTCTTCATGAAACCTTCTTGTAAATGCAAGTTAGAGATTGGCTTACCTGATGCACACAGTCTAAGAACTGTAAGAAAACAGGAGCAAATCCACTACCCTGACAATTGAGGGTCAGATTACTGCGCTGGCTGAATTTATGACCAAAAGAGAGCCACTCTTTCTCCACCAGCATTCGGAAGCCTTCAAGTGTCCTGTAGAAGGGATCACTGAGTAACTGCACCAGAGATACAACCTACATCACAAGACAGGATATTCTGTGTTAGGAGTGACAGAAGTGAGGAGAAACCTTTAGCAAATCTGTTTGTTGTTCAAGAAAACAAAAATTTTTGTGTAAACTCAATGACAAGTATTTTATCACATAAATTGAGTACTTTTATGAAACAAACCAAATAATATTCCACTTGAAAAAGCTTCAATTACATTGAGACTTTATTGCATCTGTAGAAGTAAAACCTAAGAAGCTACAAACTTGGGAGGTGATTACAATCCTTACTACATTTAAATTATGTTTGAAACAAAACCCTTTTTATAATAAACAATTAAAAGACAGCATCTACTACCTCAGCAAAAAAAGCATTAAAGAATTGGTCCTGAGGGTGACTTTAGAGTTTTTGCCCCAGCCAACTGCAGTCTGTTTTTATACACAGCATCTCATGAGACTTTAAAATGTAGCACAGCCTTCTTGCACTTGCAGCTATGTACCTCCCCTCTCTACTCTTCATTGTTTGGCAATAATTCCAATAAATATGGTCACATTCTTTTGTGTGCTTGTTTACCAGGTATTACGATGCTGGCTGCACATGAAGGTTTTATTTACTAGAATCATGGATATCTGTGTTCCTCTTCTGAATTACAAAGCAACAGCATGGACACAATGCTTCTATTAAGTCAGGCAGCAGATCTTGATTCACCTAATTTATAGTTTGAGGTGATCTGTCCTTGCAGCAGGTGTTACAGGCATTTTGGAACAAATTCAGTACTCTCCCTGTGTGGCCTCCAAACATTACTTATGTAAATTGAATGGAAGAGAATAAATTTCTCCTGTGTTTAAAATGTACAACGTTTAAAATGATAAATGAACAGCTGTGGCAACTTTTAGCTTTCATTCTTACACATAGGTGCAGGAATGCAGATCTTATATCTAAGCCTTAGAACTGTTAAGACCATCAGGACCTTTGGAATGAATTCATTGTAAGGAACCATGTCATGAAGTAAATTGCAAATGAATGTAAGGATTCATGCATTCTGGTTTCTCCTCTGCTGCCACAACACAAATTTATTCATGTCATACCAAATTATCCGTCACTTGCATAAAAAAGTATTGCCTGGTGTTTTTTCTTAATATTTAACTATTTCAAGGTTTTTATAGAAGCTTACTTGAGCAGTAATATCCCAGCCATCTTCCAAACAAACCATAACAGAAGAACCATTTTCCAGGAGCTCAGAGATGATCACACCCAGCTGCATTATCCTGTGAAGCTACAAAATATTATGAATGAGTAACACACTCTAGATAAATTTTTAGATTATATCAATAAATAGAATATTTTCATATTTAAAAAAGCATTCCTGGATCTAAGTATAGCACAGAGAAATACATTGATGCAACTGATTAGGCAACAATAAAATGCAACAGTCTAAGGATTTCCATCTGAACTACAATAAAACTAAGGGAAGTTTTGAAGATAGGAACTTAAAGTATTAAAGCCAATGAGTACTGTAATAAAATAGCTGTCAAAAAAAGAAGAATGGGAACAACACAGTTGACAGATTTACTGGAGAGAAATTCCATCCTGGGCTTAACACTAAAATAATTTCCTGTGAAATGTTAAGATTCCATAAAGTCGCTAAGTACTTCAATGGGAGAAGCCATGCAAGATATTTACAAGATAACATTACTAATATTCAGTCCCATGGAAGTTGGGAACTAATGATTTGAACAACAATAACAACAACAACAGAGAAACAGTTTAGACAGTTGGGCAGACAGGCTAAAATATATCAAAAGAGGACACTTCAATTATTTGCACTTTAGTACTGATAACACAATGATGCTAAAATAAGCAGGTTAAATAAATTCAGGCAAATCTGGGTAATCTTATCTTACTATGAGACTTCACATCATCATTATGAAAAAGAAAAATCTATATGATGATTTTACCATTTTTGTATACTATGACAGCACTCTTGGTAAACAAGATAATAGGTAATACATAAACAATTCAGTTTTTTACAGCAGAGTGAAACTGTTCTTTGTGCAGCACTGAATATAATCCAACCAATAGAAGCAATAGGAAAGGTGAAATCCTGAAAGAAGGAAGAAAACAGTACAGGGAAACAAACAAAAGATGGTAAGAATCATCTAAGATCATTTATGCAAGGAAAAAAAGTAAGTTCAGAAAGCACAAAAGACACAGGGAAGCGAGAAGAAAATTAAATTGAAGAAAATAAGAGGAAAAATGATCAACCAAACAACAGTCAAACCCTAGAAAAATCATCCTTATCCACAGCAGTCTCCTTTCTTCCTCTTAGAAAACTGATGAATATTGCCATGGAAATTGTGACAGAAAAACCTTGACTCCTCTGAGCATTCACACAGTCATTATTTAGAAAAAAAACCCAACCCAAATAGCCTAATTTTCCTGCAATTTTGATAGGAAAAGACTGTAAAGAGAACCACTTTGAAAACCAAGTTCGTCTATTCTACGCTTTCTTAGGCAGTAGAATAGAAGAAAGGCTCTTTTTTCCCATCTTTAACAAGGAAATTGATATGCAATCTGGTTTTACAGATTCACTGTTAAAAATGCAAAACCCTAGTTCTATAATTTGTGTTCAGAAGATAGGGCAGCACTTCAATTTTCTTCTGTGCAATCACATTCTTACAAAGAGATAGTCCATACAGTGTTAAAATCAGCAATGTAAAACTTCTATTGCCCAGAAGAGGAAAGCATAATACAATGAAAACATTTCTGAGATGACAGATCTATGTTCTTTCATGGGAATAGTAGAAAATGTGCCAAATCAGTCATAAATTAACTTTATCAGTCATAAATTAGCTTTATCACATAAGTCAGATATGGCATGATTTAAACCACAGAAATGTGGTTTAAATGTAACAAAGCTAGTGTGTGACATTGTGTCCTAGTCCTCAGCAGAGTGATGCACTCAAAGCAAAGAATGATCCTCTGAAATATGCCAAGAGATATTAACTCCAGTGTTATCTGCCCTCCATCCCTGGGCTGCTACAGGGGACATGTTTATTTCACCAGTTCAATGATGAAGAGACATTAGATTAATTTATCCCCACTTATGAACTTGCTCCACCACTCTGTAATGGAAAATGTTCACATGAGGAGGAAGTCAAGTCTTTTTCATGCTCTCCCAACTTCTTCCCTTCCTGAGAACCTTGGTGGCCAGACCCAGGCATGAGCAGCTGCTGCTCTCACCTCAGGGAAGGAGTGAAGCCACTCCTTGCATCACATTTCAACCAGGAGTGCATTTCTTGATGTGTAATAACTGACATGTTACTCACGAGTAACATGTAATTCCATAATTCCTCCTTAAGAAACCAGCGTAAGTTTCTATTCTGCTTTCTGTGATTAATTGCATTTGAGAAAAGTATATTCTGCAGTGGATTCCAAACATAACAAGCAGCTGTTAAAAACCGTTCACTGTAATTAAAGTGGTTTTAGATTTACAAAGAGCTGGCTTTCCCACATCTTTCTTAATTTGAATCTTGCAAAGTTTGCTCCAATCTTGCCTTTGTTTGGTTAATATTTATGTAAAGTAACATGAGAGAGGAAAATAAAGGTACAGATTTAGAGAGAAGAGAGTAACACACACAGAATCCTCTCTTCTCCACAAACACTTCCCGATATCCCACAGCAGATGTTTGCTTGTTTTTTGACTTGTGTATATCAAAATCCAGGGTGGGAACACATAGGAAGAATCAAATATTGGTTTTAAAATCAAAAAGCTTATTTATTGTTCCACATTTCTTTTTCTGATTTTTAAAATATTTTTAATATATACATAATATGAAAAAATAATTTCAAACCGAGACCATGAATTTATATAGATAGAAAACCCAGTCATCTATCCTTGTGTGGGTGTTCCATGTTATAAAACATAAATTTTGTTATAAAAATGCCTTCCATATTTGTAAATGTTATGATGGTATTAAAATAATAGTAATGCTTGTGTAATGTCAGAATAGATAGCATGCAAAGTGCTCACAACGAGCAAAGAAGAACAGCTGGTTAGAACACAATAGTCCTCTGTCACAAGAGCTTGGAATTTATTTTGTGTGAGCAGTGCTGCACATAGATCATCAGAAGTACCTGTCAGCTAAATTACCTGTGGGAACCACTCTGACTCCCCGAGTGCTTTGAGGAATGTTGCCTCAGAATCGGTAGGAATAGTGCTGGGAACACAAGCTCTCATCAGCTTTTTAAAGCTCGCCTTGGTCTGTCGGATGTCGCTGAATTCAACAGGAACAAATTCACAATTCAAAGCAAAATCAAGTTTGAACCCCTGCACGAAAAGGACAACAGCAGATGTAATTTGAAAGGGAAGCATATTTTTCACTGACAGTCCCCTTAAATCCCAAAGTCTTGCCTGCTTTATTGCTAAGTAATTAATTCCTCAGGAAAAATCGGTGTAGTTAAACACCTGCCCAGGATAACAAAAAATGTACACAATATGCAAAATGTACCACAACAAAGAACCCAACTAAAACCATAACAGCACATCATGACTGCACATCAGTCATATTTTCAATAATAATTAGTATTATGCTAACAGTAATACTGGTGAAAAACCAAAGTCGAGTGACAATCTGTTCAGTTCTTTATACACAACACAGTGTACTTCCTTTAACAGTTTTAAAGCGAATCAACAATAAATAAAAATGAAAATATCTGTATGGACGACACATGAACAGTGCAGGACATATTTTGGGAGTTCACTAAAGCAGAAAAAAGTAACCCCCCCACCAAAAAAGAAGCCCCACAACTGCAAACCAGCTGAGTCATCTAAACAATCCCTGGACATTGAGGGACTTGTTTGTCTGAAGAACCTCGTTCAGCACAGAGCAGCAGCTGGATGGTTTTCCTGGCAGAATTCCTCATGGTTTATTTAACTTACTGCACTTCGCAATAAGAGAGGAGGACTGAATTAAGAGAACAAGTTAGCTGATTGAAAAAAACCCCACCACAACCCAATGGATTATGATGAAAAGGATAATATGGAGAACATTATTAGGAGAAACAATTCTCATGTATGAAGCATCGCTGAAGATGTTCATGCCAAACTTTTTGAGTTTTCTTCAGAAATTGCCTTCATTGAATTAAACTTGGCCTGCAAATAATCTTCATTATGCTCTTTCATAGAATGCCAAGCGAAAATGTAGGAAAGTGAAAGCCTGGTTTTAATTCTGTTTATACTTTGGCATGGTTCAAAAATAAACTCAATAACTCAACAATGGTAGTTGTAATAATGCATGACAAAAGCAACTGAGGAAAGTAGCACCATTTCTTTAAAATGTTGTATATTTCTGTTTTCCTTATCAACTTATCTGACATGATATTTAGCAGAATAAAGTAGTAGTTTCTGCTACACAGCTGTAGATGCATGACTGAACTCTTCACTTATCATTCATCAAGAAATCAAACAAATAGAAACAGTGGAATATAGTAATTTAATTCTATGTAACTGATGCATTATTCTAGTACAATATGTCTCCTCCACCTCCTGACAGAATATAATTTCAGAAAAAAAATTAATAGTACTTTCCTACTACCAATAATGGCTTTTGGACCTTTTGTATTTCAAAAAATACATATTTTATGCATGTTCACATTTTGAATAAAAAAGCAGAAAAAACCCTCAATTTTTAATCTTTGAATGCACAGACAAAAAAAAATCTAAAAACATTTTCAGAAAACAAGTAAAACTACTAAGAATTACAGGATACTTGTTTTCCAAATGATTTCATCTAAAACATTAAAATCTATCAAATAATATGCACAAAACTGTAGACATCATAGTCCTCTTCATGTAATCAAATCACGAGTTCTGGGTTGGCTTTATTCTCATCAATTTGGCTTGATGTGAGTTTAGTGCTGCCCACACATTAATGAAGGTTTCCTTCCCTGATAATTGCTTCCCTGGCTAACAACATTTTGTTTCCTTCACAGCATATTTCCATGTTATCTTGGATATCATTTACTGTTTGTTACAACATGAGAATAATTAAACTCAACCAAATAAAAACTACATTAAGCATAAAAAAAAGAAATTGTCGTTACCCGTAACTGAGATTTTTCTCCAAATATATAGAGGGCTGCTTGTCTTCTCAGAAGCTGACTTTGCAGAAAAGAGCTGCTGCTGTAGGGAGGGGTGTTATCTTTCCCTGCAAGTCTTGCACCAACATCAATGAACGGAGTCTGAGTGTTGATAAATCGGTTGCTTGAACGAAGACTCGCCCATACACCTTCATAAGGATGAAGAATATTTTAAAAACACTTTGTGTGAGGCACTGGGGACCATAATTACTAAGACATATGCTTAAACATGTCACATGCATCCCTCACGGGACATAATTAACACCATGTACTGGAAAGAAATAGATTTGTAACAAAAATTGTCAAAACCATCCTACTGCATTGGTGTTTAACCTCAGACACTCATCTAACTCCGCACAGTGTGTTCTACTGTAGAGAAAATAGTTGCTGAGATATCAGTGACAAATCACAATTTGCAAATAGCAATGTCCCTGTAAGCGCATGGAAATGAAATTTCTAGAGGGACAGAAGTCAGGGAAGTACAGAAATCCCAAAGCAACAACATGAAGTGCAGTGAGATGTGGAACCACAGACTGCACCTGCAAGCAGCAATTTTGGAATGGCATCACAACAACATCCCAACAGCACTCTGAGTCTGCACATCGTCCACCTTGCTGCTGCAGCTCCACTGGCACTGCCAGGGGAGGAACCTCCTGCAGCACATGGACGTGCTCTAATCTCATCATGCTTGAGTAAGTTCTGGTGATTTTAACATAAGATAAAGTAGCAATAAACCAGATTACCAAGGCCTGTTTAGTGCTAGAAGACAAGCAGTAAATATTTTTCTGTTTCTTGCACCTCAATTCATAACCAGGATTTTGTGGGATTGTTTTTGTGTGTGCAATGTGAGGCATGTGAAAGGTACTGAATTCTCAGAGTATGAATAACACTACTTGAAAATCAAATCCCTTAAACACACTAAATTTGGCATCCAAATGGCAGTGTGAAATTCTTTATCTCAATATGCAATAAATCAGATTATCACAAGAGACTCTTGTCCATAAATCTGTGAAGCAAGATACCCAAAAGAGGCACCAGAAATACCTCATAGTACTAGAAACTCAGATACTGTAGGACCAACACCCACCCCTCTTCAGGAAAATCCAATAATGTGCATAGTTAACATTTCTTGCACAGAAGAAAAAAGATGCAGATAACAGTAAATTCCACTGAGATAGCTCAACCAGCAAAATAATTTTATTCTATTTTTTAGAAGCAGGATTGGATTTCTATAAAAAAATAATTCTGTATGATAACTCTCAACAGAGACTTGTTTGTACAGCTGAGCTTGTCTGCCTGTCTGGCTGCTAGACTGAGATGTGAGCAGATGAACTGCAGCAACTGAGAGTGGCTGGCAAGGAGTTCTGAGTCAGTAACAGCTCTCAAAAGCTCCCACTTCACAGCCAGCCACTTCTATAAAAAACCTCAAGTAGTAAAGGAGTGTGTTTAGTACAAACTTTTATTCCACGTCTTAGCTACTACACGTGAAATAATAAAGACTTTAGCAGGCAGAAATCACAGCAAACACTTAATAAGAGAAAGAGTTCTCATTCATTTGGTATGAAAAATGCAAGCTCCAACACAGACTGCTGTCCCCAAAGATGAAGTGTACAAAAATACACAGTGACACTTCGGAGAATTTCACAAATGCATCCATCATTAGCACTTGTGGCATATCAAAAGTAACAAAATTGGCTACAAATTCATATAGATGAACATGTTTGCCAGCAAGGACAACAGTGACTAAAAGGCACAATTATATTTCTATTGTACTTTTGCCTAGTAGTTTATTTTTGTTAGCAGTACCTTGCTTTCATTACTTGGCATACAATGTGTTATTATGTCTCTCTGTTTTGACAGTAATCAATTTTCCCGTTTATTAACATTAATAATACTGTGGAAAGAAATTCATTGACTAGATAGATAACAGTGTTTCTTCGCTAGTTTACTAAAGCAGTAGTAATACTAATACTACTCTTTTCCAGAACTGATTTTTAGCTGTTTAAAATTTTCACACAGAAAATTTTCTACATATCACTCTGTGTTACATCACTGTCACTGTGCATACATTCAATGGGTGAAAAACCTCCAAAATATAACAAACCCACAACACTGAGCTAAAAATCCCAAGATTTTGTTAATGCAGAAGCAAGGCTTTCTGTCAGTATCACTTTAGAATGAATTAAGACATTGCAGCAGAGGATGGTAGAAAAGAATGGGCTTTCAGGAGACAGAATACAGTACCTTGATGGACTCTTTCCTTAGTTGCTGATTTGGAATTTGAATGAGTGAAACATTTATCTCTGTACCCAAGGACTGGCAGATAACAGTTAAGACAGAAGGAGGAGGAATGGAATGCACATTGCAGCGAAACACATTGCAGGAGAGAAGAAAAGGGTTACTTATTAATTTCCAAAGATCTAGTATACATTGCATTTCTTTATAGTACATGATTTATCAGACAGCACAAATCTTAGGCATCACAAGACAAAACATCAATCAAGCCACAAAACCAATATAAAATGGGAAGGAGGTATCCATTTATCAAACAGGAATAATTTCCATTGTCATTGCGATAGCTTCAAACATGCAGCAAAGCCATCATGTGTTTTTCCGTAATTATAATACCAAAGGAAATGTAATGATTAAATCATTCTGTTAAATAATTTATTGAAAGTTTCTATCCAGCGGAAAGTTAGTTTAATTAAAAATCCCAACATTAATGCCTGTTATAAAAAACTGGTTTAGCGTAGGGACATTAAGTGTAGAATTTGATGGACCTCAAAATTAAAGCAGAATGCAAGATATTCGTTCTGTACACCTACAAACATTTTTAAAGGCCTGTGTACAAGTATAGAATTTAGAAAACGTGATATCTACCACAGAAAGAGATCTTCTCTCCTCTTGCAAAAATCATCATTTTCTGTGTGAGCCTTATATGTTTATCAGTGCATATATCTTTGGCTCAAAACCCACATCAACATAACTGAGTCCTTTTAATACAAATATTCTATTAAATCATACTCAAAATGTTAATGTTTCCTGGTTTGAAAATAATTCTCTGAGCTGGGTCTGTATTTTTAAATTAGAAATATCCTAATATTTCTCCAATAGCAGCAAAACATACTGACTGAGAAAACTTTTTATTCTGCTAAATTACACAGCAATGCCAGGTAAGAAGTGCTGCTCTGTAGAACCACATTATACTGACAAAGTAATATAAGAGGAAAAGCTATGGCTTTTGAGTGAACTTAAAATTCTCATGAAAAATATCAACCAAGAAAAGGTCAAAGAATGAAAATATATTATGAAACATAACTATTTGACCAAATAGTTCAGATCAAAACCAACTTGAGTGAGCTTTGGGCAGATGCTTCGGGACAATGTTCCAGATAAAGTGAAAAATCATACTTGACACAGACACAAATATTCAGAACAACTGGTGAGTGTTCAGAACGCTGATGGTTTTAAAAAAAAATGAGAAATATGATTCAGGCACTGGAACATATATTCTAGCTTATATTTTAAAATGGTATGTATTACAAATACATTGTCTGGAACAAGAGAAAACAGAAAGTGTAATTTTCTACTGGTGTATCATAGCTGAACCTGGCTTTTGAGCCTTGGTATGTGTGATAATAAACACACGGAAAGAAAGAGTGGTCCAGAATCCAAACCACAAAAACACTGCTATTGTATTTTGCACAGTGTAGTGTATAATCCATAGCTGCTTGTTGCTTCACATATGAAATATATCTAGCTGTGAAAAAGTAGTGAGAAAGTTTGTAATAATGGATTTGAGAACAATTTTAGAAATTTTTATATACTCTGTGTATTTTAGAATTTCTTTTAAAAGAATTGTATCAGCTAATCTAAAACCCCTAGTGTTTACTTCTCTCCAGGGAGATATTCCCTTTCTCTGTTCCCTTTTCCCCTGTCAACTTCTCACCTTCCCTAGGGCTCCCACTGTACTTGTCAAACATTTTCATGTTCCAACAAAGTCCTTGTGTATCCTGCTGAACTGTGAACAGACACCTTTCAGATACACAGGGCAGGTGTGGCAGCCATCCAGCAAGACACAAGATGACTTCCCTGCCCTCTTCCTGATTACTGCTGAAATTCAGCCAAGAGATTTCAATGCCCAATAGAACAGCACACCTGTCACCCAATACTGCCTTCAGGCTCCTTTTTTCTTCTTTGAGTAGCAACAAACTCATCCTATCACACTTACCACAACCTCTAATCCTAGAAACCAGCAGCAGTTATTTCAGCAATCCCTTCACCTCCAGAAGACAACTTCCACACAGCCAGCAGAAAGCTTTCCCTGACTTATCTGCAGCACCTTCCCTGCCCCTCAGCACCACTTGGCTGTTGGTGCTTTTGTGCTGGCACAAGGGGCTGGAACACAACCAGACCTCTGCTGCCAGCCACCAGCACTGCCACTGCTCCAGGGCTCAGCCAGGCTGGGCACAGCATCACTGATCCAGCAAGTGCAGCCACTGTTCCCTCCTGCTCACCTCAGCCCCTGCTCTCCCACCCAGATCACAGCTTTATTGATCTCCAGCTACGGCACAGTAACAGCACAGTGAGCACAGAACATAAACAAGGCTCTTGGATAAGAAACATGCATTGACTATGATTAATGAATATGCACAGAATTCCCCATTCTTTGGTGATTCCCACGTCCTCTCCTGCCTTTCCTCTCTTCCCTTCTACCACAATTCTCACAACATTTCCCTATAAATCTCTGAGCATCTTCCTTTCTCCCTCCCTCTTGTGTTTTTCCTTCTCTCATTTCCTTAATCCCATCCACCTCTTCTGAAGTTTTTCTCTACGAAGTATTTTTATCCTTCCTCACATGGAGCTGTACGATTTGTATCACACAAGGTTAGAATTGGGCCTCAGCAGGTTAACGAAAATCTAACTAATTTTAGATGAGGTATCAAAAGAGAAGAAAAACAACTTTCAGATGCTTAGAAATAATTGTAAAAGAAGCCTTCATGGCTGAAAGGTAATAGAGAAAATATAAAATGCTCTTTCTTATGGAATAGATTCATCCCCATTTTAACAAACCTATATTTAAGGAATTTGGTGCATTAATGTATGCACATGTTGCACATACAAAATCATATTAATTCCATCAGACTAGAAGTGTACAAGTAGATGGAATCCCCCTAACAGAATGAAATATTCTTGTAGAAATGACACTGATAAGCCCCTGTAACCAGGAAGAGCTATTTCCAAAGAATGTACTTAATCTACCTACGTACTACACCTGGCCACATAACTCCCTACTACTTAGAGTAAAATTATTCACAGATTATTTGCAATGTTATGAAGCATCAGCTAAGCTTCAGACACATATTGGAATGATCTGTAATTGCAGATTCTAAAGTCTATTAAATTCTTATATAAAAACATGCATTTTCAGGGCATACACAGACAAATTAAAAATATGGATGAATCCAATATAATTTAGAAACGTAATCCTAATGCTTAATTTTTCACTAATTCCAACATGAAACCATCTTTATTTCAATGGTAAGTAAAGGATTTGAACAGAAACTAGATAATGCTGTGGACTGAGGCCAATCCAATTTCTGTTTTGTTGTTTCACAGAGCAATGCATCAATAAAGAGTATAATTATTTTTATTTCACTAACATTTTTTCATCATTTATTACTTCAGATAATAGACTTTGAGCTAGTCTTACTAACCTCCTCGAGTAAAGCTATTGGACAGATTTACATCCAAATGTCCTGGCACTACCTGCTTAAACACAGTAGACATTCTTGAAGCCCTCGTTTCAGTGCCTAAAGTCAGCCAAAAAAAGAATAAAAGATTAAAAAAGCTACAGTGTTAACCAGACTAACACTTAATATGACTGATAAAATGCTCTTTTCACCCAATACAGCTAATTCTTGCCAACTTTGTACTTTAGATTTTTTAAGACAAATGCGTACATTTGGCAACAGTATGGAGGTGTTAGATACAGCTAAGCAATCAACATATTTTACAATAAATGAAGCAAAGCACACACACTTTGGCATGGTGTTACTTTACAAAAAAAGCCACTGTTTGGCAGTATTAGGCCAATTACAACCAGCTAAGACAGGACAGACAATTTCAAGTCACATAGTCCTTCCTGACACATTGGGATCACCCCACTTAAACCTCACCAGGTTTCATCATAAAATAACTGAAATAAAACATGGATTAATTTCTTCATGGTTCCACCTAGGCATAACTCAGAAAGTGTATTTTGAAAGAGTTTTCACTGCAAAAAGAGCTCAATTTGGAAATTACATCAGCAGAAACCCATTATGAATATGTAATGCATAAAGAGGCCTATATGCCTTCCACTGCTGCTGCAGCTAAACAGTGTTACCTGTTCTGATCTTGCAACCTCATACTTCCTCATTATACAAAATACAGCAGATTTTGCCTCTTTATATGAAATAGAGCAGATTTTGCATCCTTTTAAATTTGGTAGTCTTTTATTCCATATGCAGTTTATGCTTAATTAGTTATAAAACACTTCACTGCCAGATTAATGTTGAAAAGTATTTCAGGCAAGACTATAAAAATCCTTTACACACAGAGAAAACATACTCACTGAAACTAAGAGTGAATAGGCTGTCTGGAAGGTCTAACAATAAAAAAACAACAGAATTCATAGGGAACATTGAACTAGCACCAAATCAGAGAGAAGTCACTTGTCAAGCTATCCAGAGAAAAGCAGTGTACAAACCAATTTTACCTGGAGACAGAGCAATGGTTGGGCTAACAGTGAGGGTATTACTGCCATTCATTTTGCAGTGGACGGATATCACATTCAGCAAGGCTTGTAGGTATTTCTCCTGTTCTATACTGCTTGAAGATTCTAGAGAAGCAGGAGCTAGAGCCACAAGAAGAATGGATGGCATTAAAAAAGAAAAATACAATTTGTAAATACATAGAATAAAAGGCTTACTGTGTAAAGCAGAGCATTGGAAATGTCCTAGTTTGTCTGCCAAAGGTTCAAAAAGCCTTTCCTTTGATGACAAGCTGTTCATCACCTGGCTGCACAGCAGGATCCAGCAATGTTCTCTTGCATCCCACACAAAGCTGAACTTCTGAAACTTTTACCTCATGGTCACTACTTAAAACATTCATCACTAGCCATTACGTGATCACCACTGAGTGCATCTAATTCAGCCTTCCCATCACTCTCCAAACAAAAAGTAACATTTCTAAGCTTGTGCTACTTGTCAGCAAAATGTGCAGAGAACAGACAAAACCATTTCTTTAACAAAAGTAAGTTAAAACCATACTCAACCAGCTCCTCCTCATTTCTAGACAGGAAGGTTACTTACCTGTACTTGGAGGTTCCTTGGGAAACAGCGCCCATTAAAAAAGTTAAGAAACCATGAACAAAACACAGAACCAAGGGAAAAAAACCCTCAAAAATAAAAACAAGCAATCCCAACCAGAAAAACTCCACCCATTGTGTCCAGGTGCAAGGACTTCAGGAAAGGAGATGAAGCTCAGGTCCTGGGCCATAGCACAATGACAAAATAGTGTTCAGTTTCAATGAGCCTGTTTATTTTCTTTTTCAAATGCCAAACAGAATTTTTGAAATTCCAGTTTATTGCAGCTATCTTTGGACTTACTACAGGGCAAAAGTTTCACAGCTGCTTAAATCAGGATTTGGTATCTTGCTCGCAAGAGTCAAGATTTGGAATAAGAGACAGAGTTAAAGAATTTGATTGAGCACATTTTGACAAAACACAATGGTAAATTGTGAATAATTTTCTCCAATGATCATCCAATCAGATTCTATGCTGGAGACTAAAAGACAGTAAGCTAATTAGCTGGAGGTGGCAAAAGAAATTTCAAGACAGAAATTAGTATCTGAATTGAAAGTACAATTAGGAAGTGATGTTTCCTGCAGGAAACATCATGCTCTTTCTCTCTGATCAAGTGGAAAAAGGCTGAGCAGGAACACTATTTTCCCTTCTACTCCTAAGCAGAATTTACACATCCTGAAATCCACTGGAATGACCTCTGGGTCCCCTAGCCCTTGAAATAATACTACAAAAAGTCAATTTAGCTTGTAACTATTTAGTTAAGTTAAAAGAAATGAACTGTCTAAATGAAAGGATGTCTGTGCCACTTGCACTTTAAAAGTTTTATTTTGTGAAGAGTATTGGGTGTGTTTTAGAAAACAGTTTGACTTACATCAAAGTCTGTCATTGAACCAAGTAGAGATCAAAATTAAGGACTGAGGCCAAAAATGTCCTTGTGATGGATTAGAGATGGAAAATTTGCCCCTTCATCCTTACCACAACTGATCCCATCACAGCAGCATAGAGAGGTGACTCAAAGCATTGCCTCCCACCAGCACAGGTGAACTGGGATTTCTGTGGAATGAGCACCTTTCAAGTGCTGTATCACACGTGAAGGTCAGCACAGCAACATGGATTTAAACAAAAGATGGGGGATGGAGATCCCAGTAGCAATTTTATCCTATTTAATTTTGGTTTCATGTGAGGAAAGAAACACATTGCTTATTCCTGCAATGCTAATATGTGTTTTATATGCCTGGTCACAGGTTGCTCTATCTTTATGTTACAAGCCCTAATACAATCAATAATTCAGCCTGAAAACCAAGGTAACTGTTTTCTAGGATAGTGTTACTACACCCAAGAAACACAAATGTTCTTTCCACAGGGTAGCTGACCAATAAATGCTAATTTAGGTGTAGAATGTCATATTTAGAACGACAGTGCTTTACCACAAAATTCCCAGAGAGGTCAAAGTAATTCAGAAACCAACTTGCAGGTTTCAAAGGAACATTTCAAACGACCTATATACTTTCCATCTCATATCTGAACATCTGTTAACAATCTTTTTTTTGGACAGACGTTAGAAAACACAATTCTGTTGCACATGCAGTTTGGTTCCACACAGAAATTAAGTACTGTGCATAATTTCTCTAAAAATATGTTCTGTGCTTCTTATATAACATATTGACCTCCAACTACGCTTTGAAAACTTGCGTAACACACCATGTAACAGGAAATCACAAAAATGTTCCTGAAGTTCCAGCAGGCCCTCCTTGTTTCTCCGTATCAATCCAGAACTGACCAATAAAAATCTACTCCTATGAAGTCTCTTCTTAGGAAAGAATTAATGTGTCAGCTTGAATTTAATTTCAGGTTATCTTTGTCCTCTTGGTTTGCTTCACAATGTGCTTTTCCTCATAGACTTTCCTTCACTGCACACAACTCTTGCTGAGGCAGCTGTGTGTAACTACCCTTGTTGATCAGGTTTGTTTCAACAAGCTTCAACTTCATTAAGAGTATGATAAACACCCTATAAATATTCTCCATTTTCCTTGCTGTACCTTCCTGAGGGAAGCCTCCATTTTCTTCACACTTTAAAAGAAACAGTAACTCCAGAAGCAAGTACCTGTCAGACAGAGTTATTGTCAATTTGTTTATCTACTCCGTAATATTCTGGTGGACATATAGCAATATAAAAGGCTATATAAAACTAAGAACAGAAACCACCAGAAAACTACTACAAAAAACATCAACGTGTTTGTCTTTACATAATTTTGAGGCTATTCCTGCAGATTTTTTTTCAATTTATTCTCTATTTGTACCAGCCTAGAGATGCCTCATCTGTATTTCAGCCAGGACAATCAGTATTAAATCAGCTGAAGACTAACATTTGAATTGCCATGCCTGGGATTCACACCAGAAGCATGTGGAAGAACTGGTGTAGCCATTAGCTTTGACAGCTGTTGTGTCAACCATTGGTAGTACTTCACTGATACATTATATTAATCCTTTCAACAAAAACACAGTATATAAATTTCAATTAACTTCCCTGCTCATCACTCCAGCTAAAAAATGCTCCCATAAAACATTGAAGAGATACATTCAATCAATATTATAGCAATGAATATTCAGTAGATTATGAGTTATTCCGAAATTAGGCTTAACAGTCACTCCAGACACTAACATTAAAAACAGTTTTCTATCTTTGAAATAAGGAGATTTTAAAGGTGCATTTAATACACACAAAACCTCATTATGTCTGATATAAGTTGCTCTTAAAAAGAAGGAAAACCGTGGCTTTCATAAAGGTATTCTGTGAAGGAAAAATTATGGAGGACTATGTAAAAAAATATTTAAATAATGTAATTTTCAAATTACTTTTATGGCACTTGTACATAAGTGTACAGTATGCTTCTTAAAGGCTTTGAAAAATTCTACACAACTAGAGTCAAAACTTTCAGTTGCAATTTTAGCCATTACTAGGGAGAAACACAAACATGAAGAGGACAATAGAATTTCTTTGCTACCTTGGTGAGCTCCTGGTACTCCAATGCGACCTCACATTACTTTTTCATCTAAAAAAGAAAAATTATGGCCTAATTCTGAAATAATTTCTAAACAGCTATCAGTTTGATTAAAGAAAATACCGACTCATTCCTGGCAAGAAATTCACTCTGAAAAAGCTATCAGCATGACATGGAAATCCAGGCAGTCAGAAGTATCCTAAACACTGCCTGTGAATGATGGAAGTCAAAGAATGTTATTTCCAAAATTAATGTTACCCTAATACTATATTCTTGTGAAAAATGAACTATTCTGATAAATCTTGTGTTGGTCCAATCTCTGTTCAAATTACTCATTCACATTTTTGGAACTGCTTTCATACCATTCAGGATTTTGACATAGAGTAACTAATAATATCAGATAACCACTTACATCCCGAGACATTTGATTCAATCGAATCAGTGATTTTCCTCTGGCAAAATAAGCATTTTCATGTGTAATTCCTTCTACAGAGAGCCTGGCTGCCCCAACTCACCTGTGGGATGTGTGTTTTGGGATTTGAAGAGGCCCACCACGCTCTTCCCATGGAAGCCCCCAGACCTCAGCAGCAGGGTGCTGTTTTTGGTGTTCTTCCAGCAGACAACGGGCAGGCGATTGTGGCGGTAACAGCGAGCCACCCTCTGCAGGCTGCTGTCCTGCACAGACTGGGGTACCACCAGCAGCCCAGGATAACTGCATTGACACCAAAGGGAAAAGCAAAAATAAAACTGAACAGTTAAAATTGTTTTCAAAATGCTCAGCAATGAAAAAAAAAAACTTCCTAAAATTACAAGCTGAAAACACATCTCAATGAAATACACCTTAACTGTTAGAATTGCTTTTATTTTTTCAAGTAATTTTCAGTCCAAGGCTAGCAAATACATTAATTTAAGCAAACCACATTTCAAATAGGAATTGAATGATGAAAAATTTGTAAGACTACCATTACTAATCTCTTTCCATTTAAGGTTACATTTTATTTGGTAGAATTTTTCTTCGTAGCATCTCTCTCTTATCTGTCACTATAATGAAGCTGTATTTTTAAGCATGACAGAAAACAGAATTTGAGGTATGCAAATGATGCAGTAGTTCCATTTTGACAATTGTATATGAAATATGAGAATTGAAAGGAAAGAATGTTAGATTGCCTAAAGTATCACAATGAAAACAATAGTCTTTGGTTTACAGAAAAATACATTTAGATTTTACGGTCAGAGTCCTTGGAAGAGTGTTTGACTGCATTTTTATGTTCTATTTAAAACACTGCAATACACAGAGATTAGGAACTTCACTGACATAATACCTTTAAAGACAGAAAACACAGCAAGATGGTAGTTTTGTTCGTGTCAGTGACAGAAGGATGCAAGCAATATGAAATATCATTTTCTAGCTCCTCCAAAAAATCAAAAATCAACTTAAGTGCCAATTTCATGTGTTAAGAAGAAACTAAGATGAAGATCAAGAAACTGCTTACTAAATAACTTCTATTGCCTCTACAATATACACTATTTCTGCAAATTCAATTCTTGGACATTTATTCATTTGTCATCAGACAAAATAAATGTACATGGTATTTACAGTCTACACATCAACGACAGTAATATAGCAGTAGCTAAGTATTTATATCCTGAGATTTGTAATTCTTTCAGACACTAATAATATTTACAAAAAAAGCCTAGAGAATATTAAAAACTCATGATTTTAGGGGAGGAAAGGGTTGTCTGCATAATGTTCAAAGCATAACGAAAATGGACAGATTTCATGCCTTCATCTGCATCACTGTAGTCCATGGTGACTAAACAAAATCAGTACTCTAGACAAGTCAGAAAACAAGAAAGGATCTAGTATTATTCTTCTGTGCCCTTCTTCCTGGCAATTCCATTGTCCATAATGAAAGCAGTGACCAGCCTAAACTGGCTCTAGAGAATGCAAATGTCTTCTGATATGACTCATGCAGATAGGCTTTTGTATTAAAAGGAATTCTTGTGGGCAGTGTCAGTAAACTACATCAGCTTTCACAACAACAAAAAAAGGGCTTAGTAACACTGATATGCTATAACACAGCATGTGACTTTCAGCACATGACAAACTTTTAAAGTAAATACTTTCATGAAGTCAATTGTTACATGAAGTAACACATACTTTTTAATTCAAAGAAAGCAGTTATTTGTAATTGCTTCTGAAGCTTGCTTTTTTATTTAGGAACAGAAGAGATTTTAAATGCAAATATATTAATGCAGATATACATACACGTGTCTCTAGTTTCAGTGAATTAGTAAACTCACCTCCTGCAAAGGGAATACATCCTGTTCAGTGCAGTTATTCTTAAATATTCTGTTTTTGAGCGAGAAGAATTAGTGCTGATGGTCCCCAGCCCCAAACGCTGATAGTCCCTGAAACAGGCTCTTTCCACTAATTGCTCCATGGTTGATTTTTCTGATGCTTTCAGGGTACCACTGGTGTGCAGCTCGCTGTCATCTGAAACTAAAGGGAAGAATCTTACTGGGGAGGCCAACAGTTACACAGCAAACAATGCTACTCTCTTCTAAACAAGTCTGTCCTGCTCTCAGAGATTAATGGCAATATCTAGGACATGCAAACCACAGTTTATCAAATTTATAAACACTAAAGTACCATTTGAGTCAGCAAACCTGACTACAGCATGAAGTTACCTACTGTACTTGTGACTGACATGGTTGACAACTCTCTAGCTAGTTATCTCACATATTCATTTGAACTGAAGACAGATAATCTTTCTTTACCAATGTACGAATTCTTTACAGATTCATTACACATTCAAGATAAAAATAAACTACACAGCTTTTTTTTAAACTATCTTCAGAAGAGGTAACAGTCTTTTTAAGGCTTGGCTCAGCCTAAGAAGTGTTTCAGTGTTGTAATTTCACAAGAGATGACTGTTGGGTTCTGAATGTCTCAGTTTCAATGTCAGGCAGCAGCTTTCTTCAGCCGTGCATATCAGCTGCCCTTTCAAAGCAGAAAAAACTTCAACCATGAGAGATAAATACTATGTCACAAGTTCAAACTACTCTGAAATTCAAGTCAAGCAAGGTCTTTGTACAAAACCTGCCACCTGCCTATTAGTGACACTTTCAAACATTTCCAAATACTTCTGAGAGCAGATTTACTGCTCACAGCATGTATCGGTTACGTGCTACCACCTCAAGCATTGAAATATGTGCATATGAGAAGCATTTCTTCATGGATGAGGCACTGAAAAGTATATGAGGATTTAAATTTAAAACAGGACTTCATAAAACTGGAATTTAAACTTCTTTAGACAATAAAAATCATGCTATAATTAACACTTTACTGGGAGTAGACAACATTCAAAATTTACAGGAGTAGTACTTCTATGATTTTTTTTTTCTGTGCATCTTAGCATAAAATCTAAATGAAAAATTTTCTTTGCCCTCGCAGCTAATGAAAAACAAAATCCTTTTTTTGATAAATGATAAAGTTGAACACTCTGCATCTCTCCTCTTTTTCCGTATTTGTCATGGTAAAAAAAAGTCATACAACATCTGAAGTATGAAGTGCACTAATGAGAAATGAATTTAAATGAGCTTTAGAAATAATTTTTTTGGGTCAGACAAAATCTTGGTATTTAACACTTTTGAATGGAAAGCTATAACTGACTCAAGATGAGGGTGCATTTTGTGAAATATTTTTTCCTAAATGGATTTTTCACCCATGAAAGCAGGTACATTGGTGATCAGACTTTGCAAAACACTCTCCTATACATAAAAAGCTAAACATCAGAGCTCTTATCCATGTCCTTAAGCTGAAGAGGGAGATGAAGATATTTTGCTGTCTCAAGTTTAACATAATTTATTTGATTTTGAGAAAATGAGGAATAATCCCTCCTGTTTTACTGTTCCTGAGTATGACTATTTTCAAAAGAAGGCTTCACAGTCTCTTGTTTTATTGAACACACCCATACGACCACTATAAGAAATAGAATTTACTAATGATTGAGAGATTCTAAACTCTGAAAACAAAGAGATGAGGAGGAGTTTGAGGGAAATTAAATGTTCATTGGCAGCAACTAATAACTACAGTACTGTGCCAGCTTTTCAAAATCACATTGCAAGTTAGGTGTGGACTACCTAAAGAAGCCTGAGAAAAGAGCAATGAAGATGATCAGAAGTCCATCAAGACTAATAACAAAAGAACTGCAAGAACTGCCTAGATATCCACCTTCAGAAAACAACAAAAAAATATTACAATAGATCATAAATATGTTATGCATTGCAATCAGAATGAGGGCAATGATCTCTTTTATATGTATATAGTGGCAGAGTAAGAAATGAAGGGTTTGAATTGCAGCAAGATGATGTTTAGTCCTGAATCTCAGAAAATTGCTTGTTTTCTCCAGCACTAAGGAGAAACTTAAACTAAAATTTAAGTATCAGTATGAGCTGCCTAGAGTTGTGGAACCTTCACCTTTGAAAGCTTTTAAGAAGAAGTTAGGCAAACACCTATGAGGAAGAGATGAAGAATGTTGGTCTTGCCTTGGGGCAGAGAGTTGGACTACTTGATCTCTTGAAGTTCCTTCCAGCCCTATCTTGAACATTTATTTTTTAAGACAATGCATCACCTGCTGTAGATAGCTCCTTGTTGGAAGAGCTGCATAGTTTCCTATACTTCAGTTTTTGAGACTTGCAAACAAGTCAAAAACAAAGCCAAAGCCACAGCAGTCAGTAGAAAAGGAATTGCAGTGATTACTCCCTGTGGCTCTCTGCACTCTGTCTGAAGCAGAGTCACTGCTGTTGACAGCTCCCTGTGCCTGATGTGCCAGTGCTGCATGGAGAGAAAAGCAACCTCAGCCTTTGGTCACCTTAACACATCCCCAGCCAAGACACCTGGAAAGCAGCAGGCCTAAAGACTTACAAGTTACAATTTCATATTTTTATTAGGGAAGGAAAAAAGTGACCATCACTAATCACATACAGCACCTGGGTTCATGGAAGAAAACAGTTGTTTTGCATATCAGCAATGCAAAAACTCTTCAGACTTCTTCATCAAGGGACTATCAATACAGAGGTACAACTGTGCTTGGTGTCTCTGGGTGGAGGACACAAAATCACCCTTAAATCACCCAGGTACAGCCTGCAGAATCGTTTCTGCCCCAAAGAACATGTAACATCAGAACACATGCTAACTCAGCACTTCAAGAGGATGCTGGAAATTCAATTAAGAACATAATTTTTCAGCATTCTAAAGACACTCTGTGTTTTCCAAACCTTTCTTTTTGCCTATTTCTCATCACTTTATCTGGAATGAAAGAATAGAAACAGTATTTTCAAGCTCTTGTGGAATGGCTTCCTTCCATTTTAGAGAGAATAGAGGCTTCAGTCCTGCTTTAGACAACTTTCATACATCTGCTCCTAAGTCACATGAGCTGCCTTGCTCAGTGAGCAAATATTCAACAGGAGAATTCAGCTCGTTTGATGTTTGGAAGAAATTATCAATGTTTGAAGAACACTTCATTATCTGAGATGCCTATGTTTTTTTTTTAAGAAAGAATGCTTTGACAAAACAACACCTGTTTGTGTACAGGAGAATCTGGTTCCCTCTAGTGGTTTATTATAAATTAGCAGTGGTCCAGATAAGGATATACAGACAGCAGCATATGGGAGGAAAAGAGGCTTTTTGGGGAAAGTCAAACTCCACACCATCACACAAACTGCACCAAGTGCCCAAATCCCTTTCTACTGTCCACCCCAAAATAATTTCAACCAAAGATATGGTAAGTGGTATTTTCAGCAGTAGTGAGTTCTGTGGCTTTCAGAAATTATTGGTCAGTTCCACATTCACAAAGGTCTCCAATTCTCGCACCTCACCAGTTACTGCTTTCTCATCAGAGACTAGCTGCAGATGCCAGATGTCTAGAGGTAAATGGAAGCTGCAGCATGCTTCTGTGCTGTTTCACCTCCACCAGCATGATGTAAAAATGATCTAAAAGATATCACACCTAAATAGTTTGACAATTAAAAACTAATCTAGTACTTTGCTATACCACTGAATTAAGTCAACTTCCTCTTCTCACTTCAAAAGAAAACACTCACTAAATGCACAGATTTGAAACTCTTCTCCTTCCTGTCTAGGAAAACCCTTCAATTTCTTGTTGAAGGCATTTCTCATTCAATATACCAGAACGGAAACATAACAGAACAGATTTATTAACCAACATGGATAAAAAAGCCACACTCTTACCAGAGATATCATCATCTTCATTCCAGCCAGGCCGGTTCCCTCTTTCCTCCACTATGGTGCCTGTTTTCTTCTTCAGCAAGTACTGGCGCCCAATTGTCATCTTCCCAGCACGCTTTGCTCCCTTCACAATGCTTTTGGAGAAGGTACTATAGATCAAAAAAACCCAAAAGTATTTGGAAATATTAATCTGATTCTGCCTGATAGCGTTTACAGATTTCTATGATGAACGCAAATAAAACAGATTTGATTATTAGTCTCTTAATGCAAACAATTACAAACTTCAGAAAAATCGCTTTCTAGATTAATTTTTAAACAAAAATTGTATTACTTCAAGATAAATTTGTGTCATGTTTTCTAGTGGTAATGAATAAGCTGATATCAGATTTCTTTAGGTTTTTTTATTTTGCTAGTAATGTGATAAATCTAGAAAGTTGCCAAAGTAAAGGCAGGAAAGATAGAAATTACCTTTAAGTTTTAGGATTTCATGACTAGCTTGAGATTCTGTTTTCTGTGTCAACAATGCACTAATCAACAGAGAATCACAGGACCTACCACTCTGGAATAGATTAATGATGCAGCTGATACAGTAAAAATGAACATGTAACATAAAACTCGAAAGAGGACCCAAAGCTCAAACTCTAAATTAAAAACAAGTAGGGCAAATGCACAGGGTAAAATTAATCCTAATCCACACCAGGCTATAAGTGGCTAGGCTACTAATTATAAAGTAATACACAATTAATCTTATTTCCATTTTGAGGCTGCATAGCTCAAGATGCTTCTTCTAGTTCGTGTGTTTCAAAATGTAATAAAGGTGCTCATTCAAATCTACTGCAGCCAGAAGTTTAGATAAATCATATAATTCCTATCCCAAATAAACATCTGTATCCTACTAATCTATCTCTTACTCAGGAAATACAAAGAGATGCAGAATAGCAATCACTTATTTTGACATATCTCCACTTGTGCAGAGCTTTCAGGTTGTTCAGTCATCTGGATAGTACAAGACAAGAACATCAGTAAGAAAAGAAAAGAATGAAGTACCGGAAGGAAGTGTTCTTTTCTTTCTGTTTTGGTAGAATTATCTGTGGTGCTGTTTGCCCAGCTGCAAAGGCAAAAGTGCTGAAGATGGACTGAGGATAACGGAACTTCGTCAACTGTTTCTTAAATATTTCCACCACTTCGGGACTCACTTCTTCATCAAATGCTACTTTAATTAACTGTGTATTAAAGATGTGACATGTTAGAAACTGGAAAACAATCTGAGAATTTCAGAAACTAGAAAATTTTAAAATATAGTAGCAAAATTCCCATAGTTTCACAGTATTATGCCCTTCAGATAATACAGATAGATATATGTACATATGTCCCATTTATTTTGATGGCTATTACATACTTGAAGAATTTTCTATTTCCTATTTTAAATTTATGTCCTAATACTACGGTATCTTCACTAGGCAGCATCTGGAATTCTCGTAAGATCAAATACAAAATATTTTGGTAAATCCAAGTCGTAGTGCTGGCACTAAGACATCTACAACAGTTCAAATTCTGGTCACATGGGACAGCTTAGCTGGGAAATACTCTGCCAGTTCTGCCCCTACATTGGGAACTGAGGTTGGTAATACATTTCAAAGACTCAGCAAGCCAGCAATTTCAGCATTCATATGTCACAACCATTATATTTCTATTACTGATGTTCAAATTTTGGCCTCACCTTGCAAAGTGTAGAAAATTGCTATTAACAAAAATGTGATAGTGAACTCTGCTCCTTAAAAAGGAAATAACCTTGTGCTATTCAACACTGATCCATCCACTTGACTAAAAATGCTTTTCTGAAAGGTTCTGGGGAAAAAAAAAATCCCATCCAATCATCCTCCGCTGAAAGGAAGTCAACAATTCGGGGAAAACAAATAAGAGACAGAAAATACGGAATCCATAAAAAGGCCCAAAAGAACTCTAAGAATGTGGAGAAAGCAAACAAAGAAATATCCTTGACCTCTATTTCTGAGTGCATACCTAGACACCTTTTAAATTCCTTTGCTTGCCATCTAGGAGGTGGATTTCATCCTTGCTTTTCCCATTCCACTTGTTTTGTAAATACTTTCCAAATGACTAATGGCTCTGTTGTTCTAGGACCTCCTTGAAAGAAGCTCTTCAGTCTTTTGGGGTTACACTGATTTGAAGTTTCAAAGATATCAAACAGCATAGTTGCACATAAACCCATCTGAAAATCATAATTAATCAACAAAGGGGAGGGGCTATTTCATCCTGTATTGAACCCTGGCTGTTACATAGGGGACAGGGAATAAACTGTTTGTGGATTGTTTTTGTTCTCATAACCTAACACAAAACTATGCTAAACAAAAGCAAAGATGATGTTTGACCCGAATCCAGCCCTGAGCTGAAGTCTGTATTTATCACATCATTGAAGCATGCTAAGTATTCTGGTAAAAAGATTTCTGGAAAATAAAAGTCCCCTCAAAAGTCCACAAGAACAACTTTTTTTTGCTTGTTTTACTCATTTGCGTTCCTAATTTTTTGCTTTTGAAGATGATACTGAAGGATGATTAGTTAAATAATGTTCATTATTGTAAGAAACTAGTAAAGTGCTATTTTGTTTTCAGAGTTATTGCTCTCAATGAAAATATGCTTCTGCAGTCACTCAATCCTGCAAAGTATTTCATATCTTAAGCACTGCAGTCTACTTTCAGTCCATGATATAAAATTCTTTGCTTGCAGCTTTTGAGCTCTTAGGGTTTGACTACAGTTAAGATCAAAACCAAGAAGAAAAATTCAGGAAAGACTTCAGGATTCCTAATTTTTACAAGTCCATCTCTATCAACTGCCCTGCAATACACACTTTTGTTGAACACACTGATGGGTATCCTACAGAAAATTCCAAGATCTGTGCCTATCATATAGAGACTCATTGGTTCCACCCTAAAGATTCCTGGAAGTGCAGCTTCCACGTGTGACATCCCATGACTTTCTGCCATGGATTTTAACAGAAAGCTGGTAAAGTGATAAACCTTGAGAAAAAGCAATACTCAGAGCTTTTCCATATTGATTCCATGTAGCTGGAGGAGAGAGAAAGCAGGTTGTCACTAGCCTCCCTAGGCCTCTACTTACATGAAGCGATTCTGGACCCAAACCAGCCCTTTTCTGCTTCCAAAATAGGTGAGGAAAGCAGTGAAAGAAATCCAATGTGAAAATAGCAACCCTCTGTAAATACCAAGTGGGCCAAGAAATGCCAGGGTTTCTATGGGTTCTGTCTTGTCTATTGACCTTACAGGGCAGAAAACCGGACTCCTCATGAATACCAGGGTAAAGTGCTGCTTGTAAATATTTTGAGCTGACTGTAGCCACGTAAATTTTCACAAAACTTCCTTTTACCTGAAAAGTGGCTGAACTGATCTGCAGCCCCTCCTGCATGCTCTGCTGCAGCTGGTTCTGGATGCTGATCTTCTTCTCCTTGGTAACAGAGGCAATAGGAAAGCTTCGGATCACGGTCTGCTCCCCAACTGAGGATACAACACACAGACACTTGTCAGATCACACAGCCAGCTCTGCTCTGCTCACACTGTCACTGGAATAAACAAGACTGAGTACAAAGCAACGTGAACATGATGGTATAGATGGATTAATTTCAGGCAAAATACCTGAAAAGTTGGCAAATTGCTAAAGCATCACTTGTGATCTGAATTTCTACTCTATTTCAGCTGTGATGATTAGAAAAATATTCTTCTTCCTTATGAGTCTTTCTCCATAATCTTTCTATGCCTAAAACCTCGGTTGCTAGGGGCTAAAGAAACAACTTCAAATTTATTCAGATTTCATAATTTAATATATAACTTATAAACAGAAATTATATATTTTGATATCTTTGCATATGATCATGAACTTTCCACAATAAATTTAAACTTCTCAATGACAATCTGCTTAGAAATGGCATATGTTAAATTGTGAAAAATTATCATTCAGAAGAGCTGACATATTAAGAAAATACTGTTATTTCCAAGCAATAATTTTAGGTAGAATACCAATTCACGAGTTTTTTTCCTTTCACTTGCTTCCAGTGTTTGTAGAAAACTGTTTAATGATATTGATGCTTGAACAGGTGGACAGGCCAGCTCAGAATCCTGCCTATCTGAAGGACCACAATTATCACTGTTCAGATTTTCTTACCCAATTGATCATGAGGAGTGCCTTTAAATATAATTCTGTAAGTGGTAAGGAACAAAGCTCCTTCAGCAGGGAGGATATGAGGACCTCCAAGCAGTCCTCCTGTGGCTTCCTCTCTGCCATCAGGATCCAGCAGCACACGGAGACCTTCACAAACAAATTCTTCTCCTGGCAGTAAAGTTGGCCGGAGAATTTTGGGCTGATGCAAAATAAATGGAAGCATAAGTGTAAACCAGTGCTATACCTCAGGCTAGTAATAATATTTGGTTTTAAAAGCTTAAAAACAAAATTGTTATGACACTGAGTCCAAAGAAGGGAGATGGAGTTTGGACTCCACGAAGAGAAACGGGTCTCAAAAAGCAGTGGGCATGCAACAGCTTGTTTATGATCAAAAGTCTGGCTCTCCTGGTTTCATATTTCATGAGACCAAAGCCAAGCACTTTATTTATCACTGGTGGAAATTTTCTTTTAATGTTTTGATATTTCCTCATAACATTATGGGAGGAAAAAAAAAGATGACTAGGTTTTATGACTCTAATACTTGTAAAGAATACAAATACATTTCATAACACTTGCCTTCTGTATCGGGGGAAGCCTCCTGCTCTCCCGATGGACAGCCTCCAGAGTCTCTATGTGCATTGCTACAATGCCTGGAGAACAGGAACACCACAAATGAAGTCTCACACAATGTGAAAGAGAAAGCTGCCCTGTAATTAAAACTCTGATAGCTCTGAAATTCTTAAATTTTGACACCAAGGAAATAATTACCTAAGATTCAACAGCAATTACAATGTGGAAAAGAAATCTAACACTCTATCTTATTTGATGGTAACTCAAATTAGAAAGTGCATTTGTTTAATTAGGAAAAGAAAAGAAAAGAGAAAGACCATAAAGCACCTTTTTGTGACAATTCCTACCTGGAATCATGCAGTGCAGACCCTTGATGTGATCCTGTGTGACCCCACTTTCTGTGCAAACCTTGTCAATAAATCTGGTGATGAAGCGCACGACTGCGTTTGCAACATCATTGTTCTCCGAGTCCTCAAACCCACTCTCAGTGTCATAACTCTCTGCAACACTGCCTGCAATGCTGAGGGCAGAAAAAAAGCAGTAACAAGTGTGAACAATTCAGCTGGTGATGCACATATGACACTTGGATAGGCACTGACAAGCTGTGGAGGTTTTTTCTAGTTACAATTCCCAAACCTTGCTAAAGGCACATGGTGGTACCACAGTTACATTGTACTTTCATTGCCAAAACTTCATAAATGATGACACAGGACAATTTTCTCTCCATGAGTCCAGCACAGATAGGCCCAGAAGAGAAAAAAACAGCTTTTTGAGAGCTCTATGTCTTCTCTTCATAAAGTCAAGTAAAATATTTGC
Source organism: Trochalopteron elliotii (assembly GCA_024734555.1). Classification (NCBI taxonomy): domain Eukaryota; kingdom Metazoa; phylum Chordata; class Aves; order Passeriformes; family Leiothrichidae; genus Trochalopteron; species Trochalopteron elliotii. The sequence goes on along the minus strand of JANPWX010000452.1, from coordinate 501,805 downwards.
AACCCATGGTAAGCAAGTATCCAGTCATAGAAAGAAAGATACATTAAATGTATATTTAGGTTGCCGAGCAAAGCAATCAAAAGCTAAAAAAGATCATAAGAAAATTTTTTTGTGCATTAGATAAGCAAGCAATTCAGTGGGAAATGTACTTTGAATGTCTAAAAATACCTCCCATAATAATATCAGGGGCCAAATTCATAGATTGCAACATACACCACAAGCAACCTACTTACTAATCCTAATGCCTGAGATTAGAGGTATGTAGTCAGCAGAAATCAGTAACTCCACGGGGAGTTTCATCCTGATAGTCCTCTACTTGATGCCAGCATTCTCACATAGTGTTCTATAATTTTATCAAGTGAGAATTTGTACAGAGAGGTGATAATGAAGACAATAAACAAAAAGGGAGGAAGGCTTGTTACGAAATGTCCTGGATTTGCATGCTAGGGAATGAATGGAACTGGTGTTATACTCCTACTGCTTCCTTAGTAATTTAACCTTTGCCATTGTGGTTTAGCCCTCTTGCATTTTGTGACCTCAATGCCTCTCCTCCTTTGCAGCTGTTGCACAGAAATGCAGATTTTATAGATGCTATACAAATGCTTTCTTGATTTTAGGTTCACACAGTGTTTTTTTCAATTTATATAAAAACTAACCAAGTAGGTTTGGGGCTTCTGTTTTCTTTCTCATCAAACTCCATGTTTGTCTTCAACATATGCATTACTAGATTAAAACGTCTTATTGGGACAACACAATGTTCCTTTAAATAGAAGTAAATCATTCCAGACAAAGTTCTGTTATTTGAGAGGAATCATGTTAGACTTCTACTCTCCTTAAGCAGTGAACTTGAAAGGAAGTGAAGATGCTGAAACACTCTGATATTTAGTGCACAGCCATTTTGCAAGCCATGTCCCATCCTGCTGGATGAGCACTGGCCTTGGATACCCACCTGTTTGTGACAATGCTGTTGCTTCCACTCTCCCAGTCCCCCGTAGCTGATGTTCTCAGCAGCTTGTTCTTACTTGTATCCAGTGGCACCAGCAGGTACACCATGAGGTTGGCAAAGTGAATGGCCTGGCTGAAAACTGTGCTTTCCTCATTCTGGACTAGCTCCTGCTGCGTCTGTTTATTAAGGGTTGGCCACAATCTCAGCTGCTCAGCAGCCAGGTCCATTGCTGTCTTATCCTGGTCTGCAGGAGTTTTCTCCTGGAAGACACAGAGAAAGGAATATAAAGACACAGAAGAAATGATAAAGCTACAACTTAAAAAACAATGCTTAGCCAAAGCTTTATTTATTCAATTGCTAATTAAACTTCTTCAGTTATTTAAATTATATATTAATATAAAAAGAAAGAGCAAATAACTACCCTCAATATGGTTTAAGGAGAGTTATGATTATGTGAACTGAGCCTTCAGAGCAGTTTACTTGAAATGCACCAGTAGCACAATGTGGGGAGATCTAAACAACATTATTGCTTTTAAGGTCTTTTTTATGCCATCTGATCTTCCATGTTTCTCCAGAGTGGTTTACTGATTTTACCATAGCTGCTCTCCTCAGCTTATCCACTTAGCTCAAATAAGAACAAGCATAAATCAGATTGAGAAATAACGTGCAGCTCATGGCTTGATGCTGGCAATATTCTCCAAATTCCTAGGATGTTCAGGTGAGGGAAGCTTTTATATAAATAGGTTCCAGACCAGCTGAAACATTCATGTTTTCATATGTTGGAGTCCAATTCTAGCATTAGCTTAAAGCAAACTAGGTAGATGGCACACAGTCAAAGTAGAATACAAGAATCTGGCAGCTGATATTAGTGACCTCAAGCCTGATGTTAAATTAATGAACGACTAGGTATCTTGCAAATGCTTTTTCCACACTAAGTCAAGCTAGCATCAAATTATAATGCTTTGCAGATAAATGTAAATTTTTGTTATTTCTCATGTTATTGTAGAATGTGTAATACAGGAGAAAATGAAAGAAAACCACATAAAATTGGGAAAACCGTAATTTAACTCTCTGTAACCTAGGAGACAAATAATATGTGAACAAAAATATTACTTTAATATTTTAATATATTTTCCTACCTTTTGCTTCAACTGTACTGCATGGTTGTCATCTTTGGCTGTAAGGTAGAGGGAGCGAACTTGATTCTGCACGTTGCTGTAGAAGGTTGTTTCCCAAAACTGTTGGTTAGTCCAGATAGGATGATCTTGGACACAGGTGTAAGCAAACTGACTAACCCCGGGTGCTAATTTCTGAAAGCAAAAAATGTGCAAAGTTGACAGATCAGTTCTATTATTCAATTTCTTTTAAAGGCTATGACTTCAGAACTTGCACACACACACACACACACGTATATATATGACTTGTAGCACAGACTGAAATATGACTTTTGTCATATATGACTTTTGTACTGCGATGTGAGACAGAAAAATTATCTCCACTTTTGTGCCATTCAAGAAATTGACACATAGGAAGGTTGTATACAAGTCTCATGCCAGTGCATGGCAATCAATTTTCTTGATTCAGAGTAGAAAAATAAGAATTGAGGTAAGAATTTTGTGATAACAGTAACAGAACACATTTGCAATATAAAACATCTTCCTTGCCAACAAACCACAGTATTTTTAATAACCTAGTTGTACAACATAGAAATCAGCATGCAAACAGATGAAAATTATTTCTTATTTTATTTACAACTGTAGTAATGAAATTTAAAGTAATAGGAAGTGTCAACTGAATCCTTCCAATAAACTGCATTTGTTGCAACAGCAGAAGATTAGATAAATCATTATCTTCAGTGTTATTTACTGAACTGTGTGACCCAAATCCAATTCCTGAAAGAGTGCTAATTTGGGTATGTTCTTTGAAGTCACAAGGGTCTGGATCACTGTAAAGTCTCAAACAAACCCAGAATTGTTACAGCATTAGTCATTATGAATTAAGCATTTTTTTCAAGTACATCTATTCAGGGTGCACTAGCCTCCCAGGGAGTTGTTTAATATTCTTGATAACCACATAAAAAGAAAGAAAATTTATTTCAATGACCTGAATCATGAAGAATTAAATCCTTTATCATATGCTCTTACTTTTTGAAAAAATAAGGCCCCAAAATAGTGTGTTATATGCTGCATGGAGCAAAGCAGCAGGTCATCTGAATTTGTGCTGTGATTATTTCTGCAGCAGAACTGAAGAATAAAGTACATTACTGGGTGCCTCATTTAATGGTGATCACTCACAATACTACTCACACCTGAAACACACACCATATCTAGAACTCAGATTTTACTTTAGTGATTATATTCTGAACCACTTTCCTGGAGAGCATGAATACCGCTCCATTTAATATTTGTAATTGTAGAATTGTACAGAACATCTAGTACTTATAATATTTCCCTAGCTGGCACTTGGGCATTCAAAGAGAAGGATAGGAAATTATAACCAAAAATTTTGCAGTCTGGTTTACAAATTTCCAGTTTTGCAATTCTTCAAACTGTGTTTTCCTCACTATGCTCTTCCAAGTACAGCATGAACTGAAAGTCCTGATCATGTGCCATGTACTTATTCCCTATCAAAGGTTCTTGAAAATTCTACATCTGAGGAAATGCTATGTGACATGCTAATAACATTTACCCAATTGAAGTGCCTTCTTGTGCTTAGCCATCTAAAAGTGAGCAGTATAATTTTGATTTGATCATGCAGAATTTCATCAAAATTTCTTGGCAACCTGTTCAGAAATCTACATCTATTCAAACAATGTTAAATGTGACATTGTTTATTCAATACAGACTGAGAGAGCAGATAGCTGGTTTGTTTAACAGATGCCCAAGTTTCAGTTCTGGTGCAGCTTATGGCAGATCCCAGGAAATGAAAACTGATCTCCCATGCCTGATCCATCTGTTTAAATCCCAGAATAGGTCAGCACAAACAGTGTACTACTGATCTTTGTAGGGATTGCTGGACATTCCCTTGAAAACACTTAATCATACAAAAGGCACACCACAGGGCCCACAGACTGATCTGGCCCAATCATTGACCTACCTCAAAATCCAGATGTACAAAACCTGTGTTATAGAAGAATAGGGATGATGGGTAAATCATGGAATAAGAATATGGACAACATTGCTTGAAAGCAAAGGTTAGTGCTAAAGTCATGTCATGACTTTTACTTTGATTTATTATTTGTTTTTTGCACTGAGACTGAATTCCCAGTCACAACAGATCTGCAAAAAGGGGGTATGAATGTCAAAAAGAGGGGGAAGGAAAAAGGGGAAGGAAAAACAAAAGGAAAAAGGAAAGTCTGTTCAAGCCTAGCTACTTGGTAGGGTTAATTCACATCAATTTGTGCAGTAAACGCACACAAAAGGTTGATTGACTATCAACCTCTTCAGTTGTTTTTGATGCCTCAACCCAAATCAGGTTATTGTGTAAACTGGGTAGAAAGGGGTGATCTTCAACACAAATTCAAAAGGAAGTTTAAGCTCCTAACCCTGAGTCTAAAGAAATAAAAATAAATAAATGATTTTCACAAGGGACAAACATGACAGGAAAGCTGAGGGGTTTTTAGATGCTCTTCCTGTGCTCATAATTTGACAATCATGTACAAAACATAATTTTTAAACAATGGAGATTTATGTTCAAATATAACAACATAAATCAACACTAGCAGTAACTCCTAGACCAAATAAAAAAAAGTTTGTTTACAAAACCATGAAAGAAAACACATCAAAAAAAGCTCAGTGATCATAAATATTATCCTTCTCATCACCTGCATGTGTTGAAATAAATGGCAAAACCTGATAGTGGCCAGAGCACAGAATCAAAATCAGGACTTGCAGTTCCTGGCTCTGCCAGTTATTTTGGGCAAAATCACTTTGGATTCTCTGCTTGTTTGGGTTGGTTTGTTTGTCAAAGAAGCAGTAAGAATGCCAGCCTCAAGAAGCACACTGTTGTTCCTCTGCAGTCTAAATCCATGGACTAAAAATACTCTTGGTACAAATATAAGCATTCCATGCAGTTTGCAGTCTCTATATTCCCTACACAGAGAGTGCTTAGTCAGCCCATTTCCCTAGAATGGAAACTCATCTAACACATCAAAAGGGCCCCAATGTTTACTGCTGCATTCAAAAGAATTTGCTCAGAATTTCTCCAGTTTAACTAGAGCAGAAGTTTGGTGTTTTCCATCAAGAAATTCTACATATAAAAAACAAATTTTCACCTAGCTCTCCACAGGGCAGCTAAACTACACTGATATTTGTGCTCTTTCTCTCTCAATAACTCACTCCTGCCAGACAGAATGAACGCAGGAGGCAGCAAAAGAATTTCCTACTTATAAGGGAGGATTTAGGGACTGACAGCTTAAAAGAGACCCCAGAAGAAAATAATAAAAGTAGTTCTGAACTGATGAAGTCCTCATTCTAAAGCTGTCAGTATGACAGAAAGAGCATTGAGGTGTAAATTGTAACAAACAACACAAGATCAGTTAACTTCTGCAAAGGAGACTGAGTCCTTTAATTAGATTAATGAAACTTAAAAACCCCTAAACACTCCCTTCCCAAATTCTGTACGAAACAGACCTTGCCCCTATCAAAATAATTAATTACATACTACAGTTTGTGAAAACACAAGGTAGGTTTGGGACTTGCTATGTATGACTATACAGGCAATTTCCTGAATTCAGGAATTATCTATCCATTATTTCCACTTTACTGAGAGGTACTGGATAACACCTGTCTAGTATTTTTTCCCTGTTTCCTGACACTGGATACTTCCGGTAGTGAAAATGATATTTGCAGCTCAGTAAGAAATATGCACCACTTCCAAGACTCCCAAACTTTCTGTGGGGTCCAGGCCCTCAAACACGAAATTATCTAGATTGCTTTTTTCTGATAAAGAAAAGCATGTGTTGTGCTGGTCACTCAGCAGTCACTACCCTTTACAGCACAAAATCTCAAAGAAGGAAGTTCATTATAGCAAAGGAGAGGATCCAGCTATTGATTGTGAAGTTGAAAAATGATTTTCAAACCAAAAAGAATAAAAACCAAAGCATGAACATACCTAACCCCTCTCTTCTCACAGGATTTTGCTGCATGTCTCTCAGTTATGGAAATGAAGAGACTAACTCAAGAGTGCACTGTTTTTTAAAGAAATCCAGTTTACTTCAGAAATAAAGTGTATTTCTGTCTCCAACTGATAGCCTGAGTTACTGGTTTGGATACATTTGCTGAGAGAATAAAGCAGAGTGAGTGAGGAGAGTGCTGCCGAACACAAGGAATAGTTTCCTCCTCAGCTCCTCGAGGAATCACTTGCTGTGGGTTATCCATCCGACCTCTGTGAGGAAGCCACTGCAGCACCTTTGCATGCCAAAGCTCTTCCTCTCTTTTCCTGGTTACAGTAATCCCTGGAATCTGCAAGTACAGGCTTAGAGATCACCAAGACACAGTGGCAGTGCTATTTTAAAGAGCTGCTCCCTGTCTCTGAGCTGCTTAGATAAACATCCAGTCAGTCAGCACCTATTGCACATCATGAGTAGGTACCAGTTACTGCAGGCAACAGCTGCCCAAGTGAAGCAAACTAAATTCTGCACATAAACATGTTCTACAAGCCAGTCCTGCAGTCATATCTGTGCTGTGCCCACACACATCCTGGTAAACCCAGAAAGACTTAAAAGTTCTGCCCCAGGATCAACCCTCACTGACTGACCAGCAGGACTGAGTCTTACCTACATCCTACTTGCAGACAACACTGCATCACAGTGTGTGCATATATCACAGAATCACAGAATGGTCTGGCTTGGGAGGCACCAACAAGATCATCCAACTCCAGCTCCAACACCCCTGCCACAGCAGGGACACCTCCACTAGACCAGGCTGCTCAGAGCCCCATCCAACCTGGCCTTCAACACTTCCAGGGATGGAGCATCCACAACTTCTCTGGGCAGCATTCCCTAACTTCTCATCACCCCTGCAATAAACAATTTCTTCTTACTATCCATTCTAAATCTACCCTCTTTCCCTTTAAAGCCATTACATGCACATACTCCACCAAGTATAATTGTATATGAATATGTTTTCAAAGTCTGACTGTGTGCTGCATGGATAACATCAGTCAAAAAATCCAATTCAATGAATGACTTTCCTATTTGGTCTAAAGTATAAAATTATACCCATAGATACTGCGCACAAGCGTGGGGAAATGTCATAAAAGCATGAAGGAAGAACTACAAAGCTTCTGTTAATTTCTATTTCACTCCTTTAGAAAAAAAAGGTGAAATACTAAATTGAGCTTCGTCTCCAACCTGAAAACCTCAGCAACAAAAAAGGAAACAATTTGCCTCCTCTCCAGCTTTCAGAAAGCCACCAAGCCAGACTAAAGATTGACTTCTATTTTAAAATAAGTAGTAAAGTGGCCCATTACACAGTTTATCTACTATTATTTCACCATGAAAAATAAAAGGAAGGTCAATTCACTCATAATTCAGTTCTACCAAATCACAGCCAGGTATACTAAACCAGCAGAGGGCAATAGAATTCTAGAATTTTGCAAAAATGGGATGTAATTCTGGATGGAGCTTTATTTACTGTATACATTTTCTGGCAAAAGTCACTTAAACATCTAATTACTCATGGTCTCTAATCCTAGATTCCTGAAGGTCATATGTAATTTACTAGACATTACTTAAAGCCACGCAGAATACCTCAGATTTCTGCACAGATTTATCAAGATAGATATAAGCTAATACAAAGTCCCCTGAAACACTAAATAATACATATAATAACATACTTCTTTCTCCTAAGAGATAAGAAGAGATTTAAATAGTTCTGTTATACAAAGAAAGGAAGGAAACTAAAATTGTCTAAAACTACGTATGTTCAGATCCCACAAAAGAGAGAGAAGACATTTTCATACCAGTTCTAAATAAGTTAGAACTTCACAGTTCTAAATAAGGTTAAACTCCATGAAGTGGATGAGAAATAGTTTGATTCCTCTTCCACTATACAGCACAATAAAGTTTTGGTGGGTTAAATCCATTAGTTAAGATACAGACTTCACAAATTCTCAGTTGAAGTGTTGAATCCATCCAAAGAGTTTTTTCAACTTTGACACAGTTATTTTGAAAAACTAAAAAATCACTGAATCTCTTTGGATCAGGTGGTTCAGCAGTGAGTGTGCACCTGTGAGTGCACTGGAATGGTGGCATTGGCACTACCTACAAAAATAACCCACAGCAAGAATGCTGTTATCCAGGTCTGTGCTTAGAAAGAAATTAACCCTGTAAATCTCACAACTTTACAGGTTTTATCTATATTCAAATAGTGGTTCTTAGAATTATTGATGACCTGATACATAACTTAAAGCCCAGCTAAATAGAGCATCTAAGTAATCCCCCAAGGGAGTAGTAAAGTAACGACTTTAAGTTCTTCTGTCACTTACTTCATCCTAGTAGTTTTTTAACTACTATTTCCTTCTTCTATGGCAGCATTCTCTGCCTTCACTGATCAAATAATTTCTGAATTTCTCTCAACATGCAACATTTCCTTTCAAAATAATATCTGAAGGATATTATTGAAATAATAGTCCTCAAGTAGCCCTCAAGAAGAGGATGAGCAAATTTGGAAGATGTAAGGGTATAATACAGAATATAAACTGCAAATTCATAAAATTTTAAAAGTAATAGATCTCATCTTGGCAATACAATTTTTATATATACTACATGGTTCAGGTGAAAGAAAGAAGACAGACAAAATCAGGAACTGCAATATAATGCAGAATTCCAAAAGTATGGATAAGGAAATGGAACTTGCACTCTGAGCTCAGCCATCTGAGAGATTAAAGAAAATCCAGTTTTAACCAACAAAGAAAATTATTGTGGAGGTGCTGAATGGAAGTGCCTTACAGAGCAGGATGCTGTCAGGAACAGTTCTGCCAAATGATAAGATGCAGTTTTGGCATGTGCAGTGCATGAGGAAGAGGAGAGCCACACACCTGCCCCATGAATTCTTACTGGCACAGTGTTATGGACTCATGACGAGCTGATAGGGTATTTGCACGTTCAGAGAGCTGTGATGAATCAGAGGAAGGCAAGAAGAGCATCCTACCAAGAATTCCAACTGCAGGTACTGTCATGAAGTGTACAGAAACAGCAAATAGAAAAAAATACAGGGATATGGATGAAAACAAGAGTAGGAGATACAAACTCGAATTATGGTTTTAAATCACTTGGATGTGTAAGGAAGAAAAGCAGTTTTGACACCTCATTTCTTTGGTCACAGTTTAAATTGTTGATGAGCTACCTAGGATGGCAACTGAGACATCCACACAGAAGCAGGCAATACACACAAATACATCAGCTACTTCTCTCCCTTACCATCTGTAAGCATTTGCTCTCTCACGGAGACATAAAATAACACTGCTCAAATCATGAGGGATAATAATGCTACAATGAAATGGAGCTCAATGAAGGAAATTGTGTTTTCATGCAGAAAGTTCCATTCTACTGGGATAAGGACGTAGCGACGAGGAGGCGAAGCTGAACTTACACATATGGAAAACGCATGGGGGACTCGGTTACTTCATTTACATTCCTTCACTTTAAGGTCAGAAGATTTACTAGATTTTAATTAAGCCACCAGAAATTCTTTCATGGTGAAAATTCCAAGTGAATCAGAATTTCTGTAACACTGTAATCCCCCCTAGAAGTAGCAACATAAAGAGATGGGCTATAACTGAATTAAATTGTTAAACCAGAGTTACGTACCATTTCTAGAAAACAAGCTCAAGTGCAATCAGTTACAAATGATGTGATCCAATATAGTGGAAATGCAACAGAAAGCCTTCCCCTCATTCTAGGCAATAGTGGGTCAGTTCCTCAGTAAACAGAAATTTACTACAAAATTTATCATTACATCTTATTTTAACTGGAGGGAATTTCCATTTTTTCTTCCTAACCACGTACTTCGTCCCACAAACCGCTAAGGAAAGAAACTACAGATTACTAAGTTATGTTATCCGTGATGTTATCATTCTGGGAAAGCCAGATTCTTCAACAGAGCAAAGTGACCACAGTAATTAATTTCTTAAATTTCTTGTAAAGACACATTTAAATGTTAAAATTAGACACATTAGAAATTAGAAATTAGAAATGTTAAAATTAGACACATTAGAATGTTAAAATCATTCTCTAGTTAGTCTCTCCTATTAATATGCTAACTTAATATATGTTGTATCATACTTTCCTCTTTAATTTCTTTTTTCCCCACCTAAAAATAGTTCTGGAAGGGAGATATTCTCTACTGCAAAGATAAAAAAAGTATCCTACTGGCATGTATTATGTATTCATTCAGAAGCAAAGCACACAAGTTAAAATCTTAAGGATCAGAGATGACATTTGGGCACCTTGTATTTGCAAGGGATACTGCAAAACCACTCGATCACATCTAACAAGAACCCTCAGATTCCTGTTTTAACTTGAAAAGTATTTTTGCCTTTACAAAAATAATTCACTGAACTATAATATTTGTATGAAAAGAACTTTTAATGGATGTAATAAAAACTTTTGACTGGAGGAGTATTTGGAAATAATGACAGAACTTCAACCATAGCCTTAAAAATGCTCTTCCATGACCCCACTCATATTCATAAGCACCTGCCAAGTAACCACATTATCCTCTCTCAAAAGTCAATAAAATCCTGCTTTTAGGTCATGTCTGTAAAAACTTCAGCCCTAATTAACCTACTGGTGCAACATTACCAACAGTAATGATGACTATTATGAATAATGATGACTGTCATGAATCATGAACAATAATGATGACTCCACAGCTTCCTTCCAATGCTTCAAACTGCCTGGTTTCAAGTATTATTACTTATTTTAAATACATATTGTAAGCTCTGGAGGGTATCTTCATTTTTCTGTTCTTATGTACAAAAGCAACACCAGCAGTTCTGGTCCACAATTAAGGCTCCTGGATTTTCCAGGAATGCAAATAATGCTCATATACACACTTGATAATGCTGTAAATATTCTTCTGTGGTTCAGCTTCTTCCCTATTATCCATTACATGATACAGCCATGTTCTTTTTAAGCAGGCAACTTAATGTATTTCTATATTAAAGGGATTAGCATTCTGAGAATGGATAAATAAAACAATTTTAGTACTAAAAATAATGTTACTTAATACTATTTCAGTCACAAAAACATTTCCATAGACTAAGATAGTATCAGAACTGGCAGGATAGAGATACAAAAAGAAAATTAATGGAAGCAGACAAAACTCCTTGCCAAGACAATAAAGGAAGTCTTTCACGATGGGAGTTTCCTAAATTAAAGCCAGCAATTCAAGAGTGAAGAATTTTAAAGCAGAAGCGATTTTAATCCAAGCACACCAGAGTAAGACAGAAAGTTTTAGAAGGAAGTACAATAACTAGGTGCAAGAAAGAAAATATTTCAGTGTAGAAAGCTAACACATTAAGAAAGTCTTCCTACCTTTCCAGGAGGCTAAAAGCATGCTGATGATTATGAGAATTACTTGTGACAATTACAGTTGTACAGAAATTGAAGTTAAAAATCAAAACTCATGTTAAATGTAAAAAACCCCACTAATTTTTCTTTTCTAAATTAACTGCATCATCCAATAGCTTTTGGCAATTCCCTGGTATTTACACAAATTCCAAAATAAACACTAACATAATATTATTTTAAAGTAACAGAGATAATGTTAATACCAAATTATTCCACTGTTTTCCACAGTACAGGTGGACCAATATTCCACTGATTCCAGCTGACACAAACTGTAAAATTTGCCTTACAAAGACATAAAAATGCAATCAACTCTTCAGCCATCATCATGGATTCTCCACATCAGCCTTTCATGGGGTATCTTCCTTGTGACTTCGTAGCTGCTGCTACCCAACAAAGAGCACATTTCAAATGACAAAGCTGCTGCTACATAATTAACCTTGAATTGGGTCCCTCTTGGAAGGGGGGGGTCATGATAATGATCAAAATATTATAAACTATTCTGAATTTCACTAGTACTGCCTCCAATCTTCAGAGAAAGCCTTCATCTGTGAAACTGGGCATCCCTCCTACACCCAACCGGCTCTGGAGTCGAGCAGTCATTCATTCAGGCATTTCAAGGAGTAAAGACTTTCTTCCACTGAGTATCTGCCATAACTGGTATTGAAACTTGGTAATCCATTTCAGCTAGGAAAGTACACGCTCATGAAATTACTTTCATTTTATTATTGTGCTATGCAAAACAACATATATATTTCACAATGGGAAACATTTGAATTATTTCTATAGGTACATTAACATGAAATACTTCCAGTTTCACATTTTCTTTATTAATTCAGCTTTTTACTTCACTCACAATTTTGTATTCACCTTGAAGATTATATAAAAAACCCCTGGACTAAAATCCTTTTCCTCACAAAAATACTGCCAGGATAATTCTTAAGATGACCTGAATAGATGTTCTGTACTACATTCAAAGGTTTTAAGTTAAATGATTTACATTAAATTTTGCGCTTTTAAATACTCCAAAAAAAGTCTCCTATTTTATGTAATTTTATTTCATTCTCAACAAAGGTACAGGAACATGGAGTACAAATGAAAAATGGACATCCAGGCAGATGGAGAGCCCAATGATGCCGTATCGTAAGGACTTCAGCCAGCCCCAGCATGCAAAGCTGCAGACTCATTCCTCTCATTCCATTTCAAGCTTGACAAAAAATTCACATCAGTATCCAATTGAAATTTTATTTGAAATTTTGTGGCTTAGAAGCATTTAAAAAATAATCATACTAAAAAAAAAAAAATCAGTTTTTCCCTCTCTCCCTCCCAAGAATTACATAATTTAGTCACATAAAAATTACAAAGCAGTCTCCAGTACATCTTGCTAAAAGACAAATGCTAATTTGAGTGTAATACATGCAAACTGTGAGACATTTTGTTGCATTTGGGTTATTTTTGCCTAAACTAGATCAGCACCCTCCAAGTATACATCAAACCATTCAAACCACCAACTCAGAAATTTCAACACCTGTAATTCTGAAAAATAATACTGCTCTGAAAACTGTAATTTAAAGAAATGCTTGTCTATAAATGCAGAAGCCCATTCATAATATTGACACAGAGAAAACTACTCCCAGAATAGTATATTTTTATTATGCCACTTCCTTTATTCAAACACTTCTGAAGGCCAAACAAAAAAAAAAAAAATTGCAAGTGTATTACTGTGGACTATGCAACGTGGTAGAATACACTCAGAAAGGTATGGGAGCAGAGATGATCATATACAGTTTAACCTTAAAATTTTAATCATAAAATTTTGGAAAAGATCCCTGAGGGGTAGAAAATTTTACTATAATCTTCACAATCGGGTTCAGAGGGGAACACAACTGTGTCTACCATTCAGTGGTTGAGGGATGCAAGAAAGACTGATCAGAGTGTGGAACATCAGCTTAGCTGCAAAGGGAGGGCAGATGGAGAGGTGGCCTCTGCCTGGGCTGGCAGTGGGGACCAGCTTTTGCTCCCTGTGGTGTTGTCCAGGACAGGCTGGAACTGGTGCCTGATCCCTTAAGTTTTAACTTTCATGATTTTCAGATTCTGTGCTGCCATGTAGTTCTGAACCTCATATTAAGTGCAAGTAAGCTCTCTTCACAGAGTAGGTAGACAAAACAAATCCTTTTCCTGCTGGAGACCAAGGACAATGAGTACAAATTTTCAGGCCCACAAGCACAAACAAGAGTGGACTGAAGGGAGGAACGAGAAGGATGAGACCTCACAACCTGAAGCTGTATTTGGACAATTAAACCCCAATATGGTAATGGACCAAGACTTATAAAAGTGTAAGACCTTGTGACCAGTCATCCATTTTGTGACCATTTTAAGTCCACCTTGGGTGTAGCCCTGGCCAGTCTCTTGTACTGCCCAAGGTGTATCCTAAAGGCCTTTCAATAAATATCTACTTTATTCTCTGTCTCTGCCAGTCTCTGTTTCAGGCCAGCCTTCCCAAGGCATCATGCCTGCCACTGATCCTGCCTGGCTGCACTCTGAGCCTCCCAGCAAGGCAGCGTGGGGCTCACCACATCCTGCCACCTTGGCAGGGACCCAGAATGAAACAGGGAATCCAAACCCTGTGGATCTGACAACGCCAGTTGTGCAACTGTCAAATTGTCTTCCTCGATGAGTTAATAAAAGGAAAACATGATTAAAATATGTCCCTTTCTGCTTGTCCTTTCTTCCCACACGTAGAACAAGACTTCTTCTCTGCAGCCCCAAGGAATACTACATTTCCACTTTATCCACAGAAGAAGTGATTGCATACCAAATAAGCATGGGTCATTTGTACCATGAAAACATGGAAAAATTCTTTTATGTTCATGTATAAATACATTTTATTTATATTGTTTCAATTTTAAACAAAATTCCAACGGTATTACTAATGGTAAACCAAAACCTTTTTCTAACCCAGAAGCAAAAATTTGTTTGTTTTTGTGACATTAACAGTACACACCAAAGTCCACTGTCACTGATGAGTCACAATTTGCTAACAGCTTGTGTCCAATATTTAAAATTTTTAAAAAGCATAGGGACTATTTTTTCTAGAAAAATTCAATTATTACTCTAGGCCACAAATATGTGACCAGTGCTGACTTCCTGTCTATGACTTTAATCCCATCAGCTCTGACTTAGAGTGCGATCAAATCCTGCCTGATCGAGTTTCACAACAGATCACTCACCAGACTTCAGGGAGAATTCTGAAATTTCACCAGACATCCCAAGAGCTCCTAGCATGCTGTACACAGTGTGATGTTTCTTGTAATTTTAATTGGATCTGTGTAGAAATACCCTAACTAGTTTTTAAACAAGCAAAGGCATTAAGACAAGTTGGGTTACATCATGTCAGCTTGCTCCCTTCTTTAAATTTTCTGCTGTTTTGCCAAAAATATTTAAAAATCCCTCAAGGCTAATGCATGACACAACCTTTCCAGAATCTTACCAACATCATGACCTCCAGGTTTTAAGTTGTGTTACTGTTCAGTTTCTTGGCTTATCTGCTGAACTCAATCAAAACCATGTCCTTTTCATTATTTATACACCTCAAACACCTGGTGACTGCACTGTGTTCAGTAAAACACAGTAAAGTTACTTAGGAAGAACAGGTAATTGTTTCATTTGTGCTCTGCTTTGTCTTAGATAAATAAAATGAAACGTAACATTTCATGAACACAACAGTCCCTCAATAAAGGAACTGTGATGTTGTGTAACTTCTTTTTACTACTTTATTAAAAGCAACAGGAATTACACTAACAATGAAATGCTGTGACATGAAATCCCATCATAATTTCCCATCAAAATGCAACAGCAAAGATAGAGGGTAAAATATCAGACTGGACTGAACTCTATATACTCTTAGAACTCTACTGTACTTTTAGATTTACGACAGATTTTGTCACTGATAACTTGATTTTGAGCACTGCCTGTGCAATTACACCAATTGCACACAAATGGAGCCCTGTGTCACTGTCAGATGCACAATTCCTGTGTTTAGTCTCAAAAAGGGTGGGTGAAGCGAGATGTAACAGGCTGCTGGCATTAAACATGGTATTCTGAAAACAGAAACACCAATAAAACAAGTGCACTCTGCCAAACACTGCTTCATCCTTGGGAAGCATCAAGACAATCATATGGCAGAGGTAAGCTATCATTCACGTTGAAACACAGGTTCATGCCAGGTAGAAAATATTCACTCTAGTCTATAACACAATTTTGAAACCCTCTAGAAAAGCTGAAAAATCCTCCAAAAAAGTATAAATTTTTACAAAAAAAAAAAATCAGTTTACTCAAAAGTGTAAGTTTTATTCAGGCTGAACCTTAAACTGTTAATCTGAATTTTAACTAATCACTGCAAAGTTAGTCTTATGCTCCGAATAATCTTATGTTCCGAACAGCATGTCAGTTTGTGTTTAGTATGAACAGTTTGATGCCAAAATAAGTACTTTTGCCAAAGAATTGTATCTAATGGGACATACCAGAGGGGACCATCACTGAACCTGAGGATTAGATTTGGGAAAAACAAAATTCTTTTTCTATTATGCATTAACAGCTGGCTTTTGCAAGTTAATAGTCAGGTTATTTTAATTTTTAATTCAGGTCAGGCACATTAAAAAACTCATCATGCTTCTTCTATCCAGGGACTCACAGTTTCCTGAGTGTATTTTTAGAGTTAAATAGTCTAGGCTATTAAAAAAAGATTTCAGAGAACTTGCTGTGAGAGAAATGGTGTGAGATCTTGGTACCCCTACCAAAAAATACAAGTGTGTAGATGAAATTACTTAAAGATATTTTATATTCAATCCAGATTTTTGCTCTGCTTGATGGTGAAATCAAAACTTTTTAAAGCTTATTTCAAAACTCCTGATACTACATTAAGAAGTCTCTTCTTACTGTCTTTTTTTTTTTTTTGTCTACTTGATCAAACTTTACCGAGGTAGGAATCCAATAAAACTGCTACAACACCACAAAATACTCCCTGTACCTCTCCAGGTAAAGACCTATGTGGACTCTCTTGCCTATTTTTATAAGCAAAACTAAAAACCAGAAAATAAAAGAAAGCAGAAATTTCTTCCAAATGTAGAATTTATGCAGCAGTAAGAATAAAATAGGGAAGACGGGAATTTCTATAGCTCATTAGCTCTTCCCTCAAATTAAGTATTTGTGGCAGCAGCAAATATGAAACAACAATTCTGCTACTGAAGGACTCAAAAGAGAGGGAACAGAGAAAGATAAACTTGGATCTAAAGATGGGAGAAAGCCTATTTGATGGGATCAAAATATTTAACATCTCACTATGCTACCTTATGTAAGAAAATAAAAATACTCTGTACACTCTTTCCTAAAAGCAGTTGTGGGGTATTATGTACAGCTGTGAACTAAAACACACTCAAACAAAACCTTTTTACAGTTCAGATAATTAGAAGAGGAGAAAACCCTGCCACTTCATGCTCCATACATGTTGTTAAGTACTAGTTTACATAAGAAATACCAAGAAATCTTCTACACATTTAAGTTAGTCAAAATGGCTCTTGCCTTCAACAGATGATTCTGGTTTGTACAACTGGTAAAGTTCAACATTTTTTATTCTAAAAACAATATTACGGAATCTATTTCTAGTTTAAAAAAAACCCCAGAAATTTATTAGAATATATAATTTAAACTAAAAACGACTGACTGATTTCTCAGCTTTTTGTTGCAGAAACCCTGGTTTCCATTCAGGTAAAACAGGGAACTTTCTGCATTTTACTTCTGGCTACTCATAAATGCCTCATAGGCCATCTGAAAGGTGGAAGGTTGCATTTTTCAATTTCTGTATTACTAATGTGTCAAAGCTTATAATAAGCTGTCAAAGCACCTACTGTTTTGCAATATCTCAGTGTACCAATTACCAATGACTAAACACTTACTTCCCAAACTGGGTTGTATAAAGACATTCACATTAAACAAAGTTTATTTAATAGTGAAAGCAAGTCCACACTCTGAACTCATCTCCTCAGGTATGTACATGCTAAAAAGCAGGACTGGATGTACTCAGAACTGGTGAAAATGCTCCTGTATTGGGACACTGAAATAAATACAGTTATACTATAAGAGTTCTGCTTCTGAAATAATTACTTATAAAATATGCATTATTTACATTTTTGTGTTCACTATCCTATTAAATTTTGCCACTACCAAACATTATGTACTTCCCCCCTAAAGAAGAAACCAAACCAAGAAATGGAAAACAAATACACAGTTAAAACAGCCCATTCATAATATCCTCCAAAATTAACAACTACACAGACTGAAAACTTAACTTGTACTTTTGGCCAAGTACTTTATTGGCCAACTGCACCAAAGTGACCATTGTATTATATGGCCAGTGTATGTTTAATGTGCCAAATTAAACACAGTAGTACTGCAATAAATAGTTTTTACATAGTACCATCAGAAATTATTCCTTTCTATTATTTTAGTGACTAAATATAATTCAATGATAATTCTCTAACCCACCATACAGCCTGCATTTCATTCTGGGTGTATGTCTCATAACCATAATGACCCAACATCAACAAATGTCCTTCTGGAGTAATGTCCATACCAGTCTATTGGATGATTTCCATTGACATTAATAAATTTTAGAGTTAATTTTCCTACCATCATGTACCCCCTGTCATCCCTTTCTCCATTTTAACAATGTATGTGATGTAAAAAAAATACAAAATAGCAGTGGTTTGCTATAGGAGCTTACCCTATAGAAGGCAGTTGTCAGGGGCAGCAATGCTGCAGCAATGCTGTATTCCTCTGAAGATGAACAATCCTGAAAAAAAAAAAAAAGAAGAAAAATAAGCAAAACCATTTTACGCACTATAATTTCATTTCTGCATTATGGAGTCCCTCTGGCATCCTTCTGATAGACAACATAATCTTTAATCATTCAATAACATGTAAAAATAACACATATTTATGTAGATCCATATATATCTATCTTACGATTTCTCCTAGACAGGTATTGCTGCGATTCTTCCCACTTGAGAAATTTATTAGCCAATTTCTCATTCATATGTCTGAAATACAAATTCACTGATGTAGTTTATACATAAGAAGGAAAGTTTTCCTAATTTAGGAAACAATAAAAAGGTAGCTTGCTTCCATTTGGGTCAAGAGCAAACCTGACTAAAATGGAAGTGATGTGGTGACCAAAGAATGCCCTTTCAAAACATCTACGTGAAGGAACTGACATTCATGCAATATGAAATAATCACCTCCACAGCCTCTACAAAAGTTTGGCACAAGGTTAACTTTAAAAGAAGATGAAAACCCATTCTCTTCAAGTCTCTGAATGCCTCATTCAACAGTCAAGTGTGTCATTCACATCTCTCTAGGCAGAGAAGGGTATGCCAAAGTAAATCAACTGGCAATTGTGCTGATGAAAGTCGTGATTTTATTACAGAAGTATTTTAAAAGAAATCAGAATTGGAACGTAACTTAATATTTAAAAAACTAACTACTTGAATTTTTATGACCCTAAAAAAAAAACAGAACAAAAAATACTCAACAAGAGTTAAAAATCATAGTTTAAAAAAAAGTTATCAGGTGTGTTTTCTGCAGCTCTTTTTGCCACCACTAAAGAACACAGTAATGCACATAGTTGTACTAGATAAATGTATTGCTACTGTGTCCCTGGATGATCAATGGACAACCAACCTTTCCAGTTGAACAATTCATTTTAATATTTTTAACACTATTGTTACAGTGGGCACCGAATGCCAAAATTGAAATATCTCAAGTGTTCCTCTGCCAGACTTTACATTTATGCCCTCATCTCATATCAGAGTTATCTAAAACAGAGCAACTAGCAAAAGCCTGGCACCAGCCAATTGTGATAGCAGAAACATGAAATTTACATTACAAAACCAATAATGTTAGGGATCATTAGGATGTTATTTGTATCCACCTCATTTGTTCTTAAATGGCTGCAGAGTGACTGTGGATTGCAGGTTTAACACAACAGACCAAAAAAACTCATCACAAGACTATTTTACTTTTCATCATTCTAAAGTCTATTTCAACCTCTGTGATTTTTTCAGTAACAAATCCTTCATCTTCTATTACTTTAATCAAGCTCACCTAAACAGAATACCAATGTCCATTACAGTAAAATACAGCAGCATTTAGAAAACTGCTTACACATATATTTTGAAAAGGGACATAACAAGTTCACAGTTGTAAAGGTTTATTTCTGCACAGAGTTACTGAGGGTTTCAATGTGTCTAACTCTGCACAAATGCATGAATGCTAACTCTGCATGGACAACACGAGTTTGGCAAGTGCTCACACTTCATAACACACTTCCAACCTAGTAAAGGAAAACTAACAAAAACGGACACTGAGAAACTCAATAAACGTTTCAATGCTGCCTCTTAGTACTGCAACATGTATATGGCAAACCCAAATTAGTTTGTAAGATCTTAGAGCGTAAGGCTAAAGGACAGCCTCAGCTGCTTTCAATTTTCCATTTCTGCATTATTCCCTATTGTTACTCACATCCTTAATCCCCATTTGGAGGTTAGCACAAGTATTTTTAGTTTAATATATGATAAATATTCTTAGTACTTTTTCACTTAAGAAAAACACTTCCCGCTTAAAATTTGACTTTCCAATCTTCAGAAATGCACAACAGCTTTCAAAGAAATACATATCTTATTTCTGTACATGATTATTTATAACCAGGTATAAAATAATCCATCCTCAATTCCAGGTTACCTACTTAATCCCTTAGCTCAAATTATTTGAAAGAGTTTGGGCTTTTATCCAAAATATACATAAAAATATCTTTATAAAAACTGAGCAATGTATCTTCACCTAGAGAGCATTCAATATTCCAAGAGCTAACATATGTCTCAAAGATATATATCATCACCATATAAACAACACATTAGATTATTTTTCCATTCCTTCCTTCAAGTATGAAATTCTCCACATATTCCATGTCAGCACTACATGGACTTACAGTATGGAAGTATTATCTCTATTTTTTTTTCTCTTCTCCTGTATTTGACAAGGAATACAAAGTAATCTCAGTTAGGAATAAACTATAACACTGTTGTTTTAAGATGAGTGGAGCTAATTAACTGTTTACTCGCTTTGTAGCTGCAAGACAGAATGCCATAGTTAAAAGAGATGTTGCACCGAAATCTCAGCTTCTCAATTTTACAGACAAACCAAAGTACTGAAAATGTCATATATGTGTTGTAGGCAATTAATTTAGACTCCTGAAACAATGCAATCCAGCTGCCTTATATATAATGTCTTTACCAATTGTGAAAAATATCTTACTGCCGCTACAAAAGTAGACAAAAGTCAAATACCATAAACTAATCAAAGCTTTTCCACCCAATCTGCACAAAATGAAGCTGAAACACATCTAGGGAACAAAAATTATTTTCAGCAAATTAATCACCAAAAAACCAATGTCCTTTGACAGTGAAATACAGACTTCCACCATGACATATGCAGAGTAGTGCTTTGAATCCATGCCTAATTGAGTGAAAACCTGGCACATTGCTCTGGCCATACTGATCCTATATCCAGACAGTTGCTGAGCTCTGTGGCAGATTGGAAGTGTTACAGGAATTCATGTACACTTCAAATAGCTTTGCTACACTGAATTGACAAATGAATAATAAAAGGAGAATGTTTTTCCTTACATCACTTAACTTTGACAACGCATGTGAATTACTTTTATATTCCAGTCAGTTTAAATATGCAGCAAAACTTTGGCAGTTTGATATTGCCATCAGATTGCAGAGCTGAGAGCCTGGAAGTTACAGATTTTGACTGCTTGGCTGGACACATGGGGTTGATATGGAGGAGCAATGATGGCTTTTGGAACTTGGTAGATAGCTTAGGCTTCTGGGGCTGGAGGAGAGAGTCAACTCTGCTCCTCACTCTTGACTTCAAACAGGTACTGCCCAGAACTCTGGCTTGGAAAACAAGGTATTGTACATCATCACGAAGCTGAGATGGCCTCTGCAGTGTGGTCCTAGTGATGAACAGCTGGGAAATGTCACCTCAGGAAAAGATCTTCTGTGATCTGCTCCTGGACATGCAGGGTCAAGAAGGCTGTTAAGCCCTCTCTGATACCCCACAAGAGCAAGCCCAAGCCAGTGAAGCACCATGACAGTGCACAAGAAATATCTCTCTTCCTGCATTAAACAACTTACACTTAGGGATTTCTGCTTTCTCTTAGTCATGTGATAAAAATCTAGAAGACGTGTGGAAAATCCAGATAACATTTGAGATGGAATTTTCTTTTTAAATTCATCTTGATAGCCTCTCTCATTAACTGCTACCAGATACAGTTTCTTGCAGCATTAAAACCCAACCTGCTTTAGGCACTAAGCTCTTCAAACAGACACCACATTTTTAATAATCTGCAGAAATCTGAGTATGCCAAAAACTTGGGATCCGATTTTGCCTTGCATTCAGGAACACCATAAATACATGGAAGTCCCCACAGGCCTGAGTATCACATGAAATCACTGTAGCATGCAGTGAATGCATCCAAACTAAAAAGCTGAACATGGCAGCACTTGATCCATACCTTCTTGGCAGCACAGTAGGATGCGTGCATGCTTTGTTAAAAATGCTGCTCAACACTGCACTGTCCCTCCTGAGAATAACTGAAGTCAATTTTCAGGCATATGAAGAGCATTCATCACTTCATATGATGTGGAAGACTGCACAGGACTGCAGTCCTAAGGACTAAGCTCAAAATGAATCCAGAAAAAAGAAAAAGCCAGAAATTTTAGGGTCAGATGTGTTTTTAAAGCACTAACCCAAGAACTGTTAAGTCAGCACGTGTAACTATGTGCAGAACATCAGCTACAAATTACAGGTGAAACACTAGTTACAAATCCAACAGATGACTTCATTGGCGTCAGGATTTAATCCTAACTCTTACAGATGTATTATGTGGGCAGGGTTTTACTGAATCACAGAATTTTTATTATTGGTGCAGTTTCATATTTTGGAAATATGAACTGCCAATCCTAATGCCACAAGCTACAACTTTTGTGTGAAGCAGTAAGAGAATTCAACAGTCCAGCTTAGAAAGAATGTTTTGTTTGCTAAAAGGAATAGAGATTCATCAGGTAGATCTGCAACGTTATTCATAACTATACTTTAATATTAATGAGGTTATTTTTCATTTTCATTAGATAAGCTGCATAAATTTTATTCATTCATATACAAATACAATATTAATGCAATTGAACTATTACAAATTACAGTTTTGATTAAAAAACCCTATTCCGTGTAAATTGATGTTACCAACAATGTCCTTTATATTCAATCTTTGCAGAATCAAAAATGCAAGTAAATAAACAGACAATTTAACATTATCTGATTAAAACTATAATAATTATATGCTGTCTTGAAAAAACACAGTCCTACTTGAAATTTCCAAAATAACTTTTAAAAGTACTTAAATTACAAGTTTTAACTTCACAGATAAACCCATTGTTAAAATTACAGTTTGTTGGAATAAATGCCAATATGACAATAATCACTTACATTACCTTTATTAGCATCACATAATTAACTTCACAAGAAAGTTTTAAATCTTCTTACTGGAATCATAAGCAAAATGAAGCAAAATGCACATTAATTTTCACTGCTTTTTTCAGTGAAAATTCATGTGCATTTACTTTCTTGCTAATATTCATATAGAGCTCTGCCTAGTGAAGTTACCATCAATGCCAGCTGCTGCTCTGCTTTATAGTGGGATCAAACTTTTCTCCTTTTTTTGTTGACAAAAAATCAAACCTTATTGAAGCAGCTACAATTTTGTTAAATGGAACTCTTCTGGGACCTGAGAAACAGGATGAAAAGTAGACATACTGAGAAAGTCCACAGAGCTCAGTACCTGTTGCTTTGTCTCTTGACAGAGCTACAAGAACAAACTCAAAACTTGGGAGATACTGCCTTACAAAATTCTCATTATTTTTAAAACTTCTTGTCTTGATAAGAATATAAAGAGCTTTTCAAAGGTATTAATTCAGAAAAACCAACTCTTCCTTCATAAATGACCCTAATATGTTTTACGTGTCACTCATTACCACAAGCTTTTAATTTTATTTTTGTTCTGCCTGAACACTGCTGCAGGGATTCACAGCTAATAAAACCAAGACAAGCACCCACTCTCATTGTCTGTGGTTTCCAGGTTTACCCTTGATCAGATCTCTGGGCATTTGATGAGCATCTTCTCAAACTGCTACCTGGTCTGACAGCAATAATTGAACACGAAATCCCCATCACAGACTGGACCTGTGCTCTGAATTCTGCCACATGTAGCAGTTTCTTCACCCCCTTTGGCCATCACAGAGTGCAGAAGACAAAGGAACAGCACCCAACCCAGAAGAATCCTCCCATTTGTTTTGACTTTGTGGTCTTTCTGCCTGATCAGCCTTTGCAATGACCATTTAATTAAGGAACCTATCCTGTCAACAACAGGATGCAATATATTGTAGAGCTGCCATTCCAGGCAGGAGATGCAGTTTTATTTTAGAGGTATTTTATTTCCTGAGGAACTTCATGTTTGTCTTCACCTGTCCCTGAATTCTCCTAAGTTTGCCTGCCCTTGAAGCACAGTGGTATAAGGAACAGAATTCTATCAAGTTAGTTTAGACATAATTACACAAGCACAATAGTGTTCAATGATTTTTAAGTTTCCTTTTGCTTAACTCCACACATTCACAAGCTAGCAAATGCAACAGATCTTCTCTGTGCAGCCCCATCCTACTCCTGGATCTCACAGCAAGTGAAAACAAGAAACAACATTTCACTCAAAGAAGAGCTGTCAAGCGCCCCCCACCCCCACGCTTTCTCAATAAATACATTTCCATCTAGGCTTGAGGTTAGTCATTTCCTCTTCCTTGTTACAAATTGTTTAGATCAGGAACCTCAATTTTTACGTGCATAAATTACACATTTGTCACTGTATTTTTCCTGTACCCCAAAAGCCTAAAAACATTTAATTTTTTTGCAAGATACTGATAAAAACAAGAATGCCATCCCTCTCGTCTCAGCACATCTGAGTTTCTTTAACAGAAATGCCATGCATGTTTCTGAATACTGTCATGAGGCCCATGGCAATAAAGTTCAACATACTCAGGCTGTAATCTTCTCCCAAGGAAATGGTTGGGATGCCAAGATGCCTTTTGACTTTTATTTCACAGCAGGGCTTCATTCACAGTGACTCTGTCCAAACCTTAAACTACACCAGCTGTGATACAAGGTCCTGCACAGCAATTTGTAAAAGGTTTTGACAAACAACACTCAAATGATAGAACACATTGCAATTCATGACAAAAAAGTGATCAATATCCATTAACTGCTCAGTTGGAGGGGGTGATTAATTCATAATATGTCTAGGAATTGCAGTGTACTCCTAGAGCCCTGGTAGACCAAAACACTGCTGCAGCCACTGCAAAATATTAACATAGGATACTCTGTGAACTGCTGTACAGACAGCCTGTTTAATTGAGTTAAGGAACAACAGAGAAATGCTTAAGACATTAAAAGAACTATTAAAATAGATGCCATATTACAGTATAGTCCAGTTACATATTAACAAATCAGTTCACAAATACACAGGACACATCCTTACTCCCAGCAGCATCTCCTCTCCTAAATATTTAAACCAGTCATAAGCTTTCAAATATGTACAAATACATCCACCTCGCTTAACTTAATTTTACTGTTCTTTTCTAAGTTTCATGTGATTTTCCAATTTCATATACTTTTAATAAAAATGCATCACGTCATCAGTGCACATTCTATACAATTTTTACAACTTAACAGGAATGAACTCCAAAAAAAACCCAAATCAGATTTATATGGGTATGTAAAGGGAAAGATTCACTGAAAAATCAGTTATTCACTTTAGAAGAATAATGTTTGGATAGAAATGGAATTTTACATCCATCTTCTGTCATGTAATGAGTCGATGCTCAGTTCAAATCAGCTACCAAAAGATTTTGGGTCTAGTTCACTATGGAGAAACTGAATAGTGTCTGATGAAATGTAACTTGGAAGTAGGGCTCACTGAAAATTTTCCACTGAATAACACGGGATAGCAAAATAATTTTTTATTTATGCTAAGAACCTCAATGACATCATCTTAGGAAAGAGAACTTCTAATCCCCAAAGTTTTCCCCTTGGGAGACTCAGTCCCTTGCCAACTGATTTTCTGGGGAACCAGAAATAAAACCTTTTGACAACAATTCAAAGAAGGCAAGGAAAAGGTCTGGGGGAGCTACAGGTTGGATGGTAGGGACTAAGTCCTCACAGAGAGCATTTTGAAACACAGGAAGAACACAAAAGTAATTTAGACCACAAAAAAACAGCTGACCAAGGAAAACTGGATCACCTTCTTCAATGAAATACCAAGCTCTGCCTCTGAGGAAAAGAGCAGCCTGTCTTTTGCAGGCTCCTTTGGTACCCTTGGGGACAAGCTGGGAGAGAAAGTCTGGATGAAAGAGTGGAAAACTGACTGCACTGTCAGGCTCAAGGTTTAACAGGCAGGTGGTTCTGAATCCTGTTTTCAGGGCTGGATACTGTGGTGAATATTTTCATTAACAACATGGAAAACGGCATGAAATGCATCTTCATCACATCTCTGACTGACAACAAATTTGGGAGAGTGATAAATATGCTGGAGGGCAGGACTGCTGCTGACTGGCATCACAGCCTGGCAGACAGACTGAAAGAGCCTCCTGAGCCTCCCAAAGACAAAGTTCTGCACAAGGGACAGGGTGGCTCCATGTAGAAACATGAACTACATACAGACAGCACTGGGAGCCATGCTGTGCTATACATGCCAAACCAAGTCAAAAATCCTAAAACATTTAGTCTCACAAAGAGTTATACTAGGAGCCAAAAGCACAAAACAATTAGAAAGTTTATGGATATGAACCAAGAGACTGAAACTATCAAGAGAGTGCACAACTGAAAGAATCTCAAAAAGCCTAAATAAATATATAAAGAGAAAAGAGTGTGCTCAACCAGCACAGACAGAAATCATTGGCAAGAAAGCTGATGCCAATTTTATATTTCTACATCCAGTGAATCCACAGGGTTCTGGCAGGTCCTCCCAGGAACCCAAGCCCATATTTGCCTGGGTGTAGCACTGCCTCTGGCAGAGGCATTTTCTACCAACTGCCCAAAATGGGGTCTCTTTTCAGTAGGTATTTGACATCTTGCTGCATGACAACTTTGGGCTTTTTAAGCCAACCTTGATAGTACGGAAAAGCTTTCCTACAGTTTTGGCAGGGGCACCAGATAGTCTGTGTACAGCTGCACCAAAGGACAACACGAACGACACTGACCAGCTGCTCCTGGAAGAAGTTTTCTTGGATCAGCTTTGTTGGTGCAGCTCCATTTCTGGATGCATGAAACAAGTGTCAGCTGCTGGACGAGGATATTTCTGGGATGACCTGCAATGGGCTGCAGAATTTCAAGGATGACAAGGGGTGTTTTGTGGGTTTTTCTGAGGTAATTCTGATTATAAGGTTCTGAATCTCGAATTCATCCAGCAAGGGCTTTTCCATGCTCAGGCACAGATGACGCACTGCATTAGTTGTGCTGGTGAACTTGACAGAACCTAAAATCCCTCGTTGCCAACCCTGCTGCCAGACTTCTCTCTTTCTTAATAGGCTGGAATGTAAATCTTCTGTTGTGCTTCAAAGAGTAGTGCAGTCGTAACAACATTCATGGAAGTTGTTGTAGAAGGGGCTTAATCCAAAAATCAACCTTGTAACAACAAGCAGAATTAGGCACACCGCACATCATATGAGAAAATCATGTTACTAGAGCCATTATCAGAAATATCCCATTTTTCTGGAGAAAAAAAAAATTCCAGTGATAAAGTCATTTCAAGGACAAACAGTTCATACAAAAAAATACTTAAAGCAAATCTGGGAAACTGAAAGACATATTGTTGTGCACGACTAAGTAGCATGTTGTAGAGCAGTGTCCACCTTGATTAACACATCGAATCTGTGCAATCAAGGAAGAATGTTGCTGCAAAGCCTGAAAAGCCCAAGAGATTCAGAGACTTGAAGCCTGCTTGATTTAGTAAAGCGCTCCCTCCAAGATAACATCCGTCAACAAAATATATATTCTAATACAAATATTTAAACTATGGAAAAGGAAAACATAGAAAATACAATATTTTTATTTAACTTAAGTATTTTAAACTTTCTGATTGTACTTTTCAGTGCATGGACAGCAGCCACCTCTTTCACACAGATACAGATTTTATTTGAAAACTTACACTTCTTGGTGGTTCAATAATAAAAGTATGATAAATGCACAGAGGATGTGGGAACTGTTTATTATTAAATGTTTATTAAAATTAATTTCTTGATTATTAACAAAATGTTTGCTTTTCTATGATTACAAGTGAAAACAAGAATTAAGCATTTTTTGTAAGAGATAAAGACAATGGAAGAAGCAGTAAACCAATTTTTAACAGGTAATTGTAGAACTATCCTCAGAATCCTTCTGTCTTAAAGCTTGCTGAATTGGTACTTTTCTCAGTGATTTTTAAATGGCTTCAGGAAATAAGGTTAGAATTCCATGAAGTAACTCCTCCAACTTTGGTTACAGAAACAAAAAAGTAAACTCCCAAAACATACTAGTTGGTCATCTAGCTGAAGAGGCATGTTTGGATGTCCTTAAAAAAAAATCCTGCTCTCTGTAAAAACTGTTTGGCAGGGTAAGCACAACCAGAGGAAAAAGGACATCTTTGAGCTCGCTGTGTGGACCAAAGAAGCAGAAGTGTACTAGCACTGCCTTCCAGCAAAATTCTTTCTTTGGTACAAATTCTAGGAATTGGTACGATCCCTTTCTGTTCCACAGCCTTCTAAATCATTGCTAGTAGTAACATCCAGCTAACTAGCCACAGAGAAAGCCTTCTCTGCCAGATTTTGGATTGCCAGTTAATCCATTTTAAAACCCTGACAAATCTTCTCCTTAGGCTATCTGATCTTCCTTCCGTAAGTTTTTGTTCCAAACACCTGTTTTGTTCTTATTTCATTGACATTTTAAGAAAAAATGCAGAAAGGGTAGTTCTGCTATGTCATCACTGTAAAGGGCAACGAGAAGTTTAATAAAACTTCAGTACCTTGGGGTACAGTGAAATATTAGAGAAGTTCTAAGTCCCAACTATAGTCATACTGTTTGAAATTCTTTCCTCACAATTCATGTTTGGAGCTTTCAGAAGGATGAGCCAGATTGCAGGGGCTGGATAAAAAAGAACGGGTAGTGAAAACAAAAACTGAGAAGTTCAACCATTAGCAATGGCTTTGGCATCCTAAAACCAGCATGACTCCAATTCCAGAAAACCCACTAGCAAATCACCAAATGAGTGCAGAACACAATTCTGAAGATCAACAGATAATTTCTGGACAGCATGGCATTATTTAGGGCATATACTGAATGAAACACATTGTATCAGCAAGAAATATCAGCCATGTACAATAAATGTGATGACTCAAATGATAAGTATTTCTTATCTGTGTCTCTTCCTAACAAGAAATATGGGTAGATATCCTGATGCATTTGACCATCTCTCACTTCTTTTATCTGCAGTTCTAAGTAGCAAAGAAATCCTCAAGCTTTCAGGAAGACCTTCACTACACCATAGCTGACATGAATCCCTCACAGTACCCCTGACCTTCTCTTTCAGTACCACACTAGTGCTGATGGCCACATTTTGCCCAAGTTCCTTATGCTGCTAAAATTTTAGATCTTGTTCTTTACTGTTTCACAAAGACATTTAGGAGTGTAGCTTTTGGTTCAGTCTTGTGAGACATCCTGCCAGGTGCTGCTAGTCAACAACTTACTAAAAATTTCAAATACTCTTACTTACCACCCTTTTCCTTCTTTGAATCTTCTATGCACAGAAACTAAAATAATCAAGATTTGCGTTTTCTACATTAATACACAGGGTGAGAGCTGGGTGCACAAGCATGATGCTGCAGCCAAAATTCACCACTGCTTTAACAATAACAGAGGTGCTACATACCTGATTTTTGATGAAAATCTCTACAAAATACCTTACCATTAAATTGGTTGGAATAATTAATTACGGTTTGCTGGACTGATTTTAAATTAATCAGTTCTGACGCCTGCTGTTTTCATATGCAGGTTGTATCTTGAATTTGGAAATTAGAAAATTACAAACAGAGTATTATAATGCAGACAATGAAAATGATGAAGTTTCTAAAAAAGAAGTGCTGAAAATCATGGCACCCTCATAATCCAAGCTGATTTTAAGTGTATTATTATTACTACAGTTAGAGTAAGATCTAGAAAGGTATTTCATTCTATATACCTAGAAGGGATAGAGAATATTACATGCTAATTGTATGGAATTTACTTATGTATAACAAAGGATTTGTATTCTCTAAAGTGATGTTTGATCAATTAACATTCCAAGCAATGGTTTTACAAGGTGTTCAACTGACTAAAGGACTTAATCAAAAGAAGCTGCTTTTGTCCTCAACAGTCAAATAATCTGTATAGAAAATCAAATCAATTTGTTCATTTACAAACATTGTGGGACTTTGGACTGTTAAACACGTACTTCCAATTCCAATTCTTAGCTCCCAAGTGAAGTTTTGGACTTTAGAGTTCAATAATTAGGGGAGAGGTGGGGAAAGGGGCTTGTGGGATTTGTTTGTTTGGTTTATCTACAGACATCAGGTAAAGTAATTTTTAAATATTTTGTTTGATGACTAGATACCAAAGTCTGCCCCCGTGACTGAGTACAGAGAGGGAATTACTAAAAATAATCCTCATTAAATCATGTTTACATGGCATTTTCCATGCACCCTAAAAGCCAATTGATTTAAGTCATAATTCTGGGCTGTAATATTAAAAAAGAATGTCAACAGCTGCAAGAATTTTTTACAACATATGCAGATTGTCAAACGTTCTTTTGTTTACACCTTTATTTTGCGTTCTTGTTTTATAACGGCACACACACTTTTATGTAACAGGAGAGGTAGGTCTTTTATCGTAAAAAAATTGATCCTTATGCTTTTTTCCTTAGAAATCATTCTAAAATGTCACACAGTTCACTACTATTTGTTTGTCATATTAATGCTTTTGTCAAAGTTTACAAAAATACTGACAAAACCCAGAACTGGCCTATGTTTTATGGTATTTATCTCAGCACCACACTTCAGTTTTTGAATGCAAGCTGCCAAAATCTCAATTGTTTAAACCAAAGGTTATGCAAACATGACAGCAACCAAATGATTTGAAGACTTTGGATATTCCATCTTCTTTCTGCTTCAGAAATGACCATATGCAAAAAATAATGAGGCTCTTAGAGCCACCCATTAGTAATTTTTATGCAAATTCCCATAAAATCAAACACTTAGAAACAGGACCTTCATAAAATTCCTTATAGCAACAACAAATCAGTTGTCAATCTGGCGTGTGGCCAAGGCAGTACACCTTGCTGAGATGTCTCACTGCAGCTTCTCTACCTGGGCTTACCAGGTACTTGAAGGGTGAAATGCAGGGGAAGGAAGATCAGGGACCATGTTACACAGGAATTCCTTTTCCTAAAAATAGACTGTGGCCACAGTGGTACAGTCACTGCATGGGTACAGCAAATCAATACCATGCAATGTTCTGCCCCTTATTGTACACATTAAATGGCACTCAGAACAGATTAAGTACATGTACACATAATTAACAGTGTTGTACACACATCTATGGGAAATGATGGACCTGTACTGTAATAGACTTTATAAACACACCTAACATCTTAGATAAAACCAAAATTCTAGCGTTACTTCCTTATTTTTATAGATACAAAACCTGTAAAAACAGAAGTCACTGATTTCACATAGCTTGCTATATAAGCAAAATGCCTGTTCTTTCTAACATGAAAGACTTTTTGTTTTGGTTTGTTTTCTACCACCTTTCATCAGTTCACCTCTTTCCCAGCCAGGCTAGAGAGCAACTGCACAGCAGTACAACACAATTCCCAACCCAGACTTGTTTTATTTACCACAGTGAGCAGCATACAAACACGTCTGCTTTTCATCATGACAACCAAAAATATTCAGAACACGGAGTTATGAGAAACACTTGGCAACCACAAGGCCACAATTAACAGTAATGATCACTTCAGAGCACTCAGAGCTTACCATGTCAACACTCCAAGGAGCTCCATGGTTTCAGTGAGATACCTGCGTGTGAACAAACACAGGGGAGCACATCCCATAACAACAGCAAATGTGACAGGGTTCAACAGAAGGCCAGCAACAAGGAGACATCCATGAAGAGTAAAGCCTGAGTAAAGCCTGCTCTAGCAGCCCAACAGTGCAGAGATCCATCTGGGATGGATGGGTTTGTACCACTCTCCTCATCCGTGCCAGGGAGCTGCTCAGGGAAATTCCCCTGTGAGCCCCAAATTTGCAACCAGCCAGAGGAGCTGCTGGGACCACTGCTCATGTGCAGTTCTGCTTCTTCCTGTATTAAAACCAACACCCGGCTATCATTTAATATTTTTTTATGCAATATTAAGTAAAGACCCTTAAACAGGGCTGGAGCTACTCTGGTATGGGTGTGCACATGGGTACACATCGAGGGGAGGAGGAAGTGTGTGAACACCACATGCTTTGGTCAGAAGCCAGGAGGGAAGGGAGGGAAGTTGAAGGCAGATGCAGGAATGGACAGCATGCCATGGGACTCTCATTTCTGCTAATCCCTCTCTTTTCCTTTCCCTAAGTAACAGTCTTGTGCAATAGTTAATGCACGGCAGGTCCATGCAAAAGACAAGATTAACAGAAGCGGGGTCTCAGAAGTCTGCAGGAAAAGAGCAATTTAGGAATTTCCCTGCCACACACGAGCTCATTCCTGAACAGCACTGCTGGCACAGCCCCAGCGTGAAAAGCAGCCATGGTTTTCTGCTGCCTGGTCATCAAAAACTCATCCTTGCTAAAACCACAGAGGCAGTTGAACACAGCTGGAGACAACCCCCCTGGGGATGGGCACACAAGCAGCATCAGCCAGACGCCTCGCTGGGGACACCACTGCACACACTAATGTCCCCAGGGATGCAACAAGGAATTACCTGGACACTGCCACCTACACAGGGACAATCCTGGCCCAAGGAATGGTTACTACTCTGCCAAAGGGGTCACTTCCCTTGCCACCTGCAGCATAGGGAATGCTGACTGTACGCCTCCAAGCAGGGGTAGGGAAGCTGGCA
The DNA here is from genome assembly GCA_024734555.1 of Trochalopteron elliotii. Lineage (NCBI taxonomy): Eukaryota > Metazoa > Chordata > Aves > Passeriformes > Leiothrichidae > Trochalopteron > Trochalopteron elliotii. Next base: position 468,955 of record JANPWX010000452.1, on the reverse strand, counting down.
GTGCCATGACAGCAGCACACACACACACCCCACCCCTACTCCATGATACAGGTACACACAGGCAGCCCTGCAAAGAAAGCAACTCTGCTTCCTGGGTTTCACAAAGAAACACCCTTGACTGGGATCTCCCAGGACTCTTTGGTCATCCCATGAATTGGGATGAGTATAACAAACAGTAAGTTCCTCAGAGAAAAGAAAGGAAAACTGAAAACTGACCAACAATACAATCTTTTACAGTGTGTTTCCATTTTTTTTTTCCTAGAGAAATTATGTGAGCATTGTCAGTTCAATATCAGTGCAATGATATTCTGGTACTGTGCAATCGCTTGGGGAAAAGACATTATCAGAAAGATTCAGGAATAGCAGCTTCTTTTATTAAGTCCAGAATTTTATAGGTGGATCCCTAAAAAGTCAGCAGGATGATAAAGCTGTTATTTCCTCTTTTTGGGAATCATGTATCAGAGAAACCATATGATGTGACCAAAAAAAATCCCTACCAAAATCATGTTCAACACAATATAGAATTAAATCTGGAAGCTTGATGTCCAAGCCTTAAACACTGGAATCTCCATTTTTCCCCACTTAAATAATTTCTATTCTTTCTAAATAAACCATTTCTATGTCTAACGTGATGAGAAAATTCCAACTGGTAATAACTGATGAATTAATAGAATTAAGTGTGGGCCCGTTAAACTTCCATGATTTCTCTTCATGACTGTTTTCGTACGCTTTAAAATACCTTTAAATATTTTTAAATAGTGCTGTTTTTCAAACATGAATTCTGAGACTCTGCTTCCAGGAATGCAAGTCAAACTGAGTAACAAAGGACAGGTCATGAAACAAAAGTCCAAAAGGAGAGAGATCTACTGTAACCCTCCAAAATAAAGATGTTTAGCAACATAGTTTTCAACATAAAATATGAGAAATGCTATCTCATGTAACCTTCATATTGCCAAGAATTTCAATCATATGACACACACACCGAGCTGATTTTCTCTTAGGAATAATAAAATCTTTCTTGTTATTGGACAGTATTCGCAAACCTCTGAATTCTGAGAAGTGACTGATAGGTTGTTAAACTTCATCTGGTGGCAGGACATGATACAAAAGTTACTTTGCCTAAGAAAAAGAAATTCAATATTATTTATAGAATGCCACTGTTTTTAACTTTGCTTATCAAAGTTTCTTTCACAACAGACTGCACAGTAAGTGCTCCAAAGGGGCCCTTATTACACTAAAGCAATACAGAAGGATGACAAGCAAAGTTCTAGAGGCAAAATAAATCAGTATTATCTTCCATCTGCTTTTGACCAATGTTGGAGAACGGATGATGGCCCAGACGTGCCTTTGTTGTAACCTAACACAGGTTACATTTTTAATTTTGTCCTGGTTGCTACTAAGTTGTGTTTCATACTGTATACTACAAGTATACTTCCAGAATATCCAGTATAATCTAAATGAAAGAGAAACATCTGGTTAGTGCCACTATGGAAAGCCACAGTGACCTATCAGAAATTACCTAAAGCACTAAAACAATGACTAATTAGTCTACGATTCAAGATACTCTCTCAGTTACAGTGGCACAACACGTGTCTATTGACACAGATGTGACACTGGAGCAGCTCCTAAACCAGCACTGATGACTGTGTAATTGTCAGATTGAATCACATCACAAGGCCTCACTCCTTCCCTACAGCTTCAGACCAGAATTTCCAGAGTATTTACGTATTTATCAGTTTTATGCACATTTTTCCCGCTCTAACCACATTCAGATTAAGAATCCAGATGTCTGGTGCAGATGTGTTCTCCAATTTGCCAAACAAAAGCATTAATGTGCAGTTAGGCAATATTACTGACCAACATCTTAGAGAGGCAGTGTTGTACTACAACATTCTGGAGCTCTTCCTTTGAATTGAAACGTTTTATCTGTTCCAACCACCCAGCAAAGGCGTCTCACAGTCCTACATTATCTGAAGAGAATATTCCCCCAGAAATACATTTTCTTAGGAAGATTTATTGTTAAATATTTTATGCAAATTGCTTTGAATGGCTTCTTAACATGAAAATTGTTTCAGGTTATCAAACACCATCCCCACAGTGTATTCAGGCCTCTTCTTGCTTTTACTGCCACTTTACCAAATTTAAGTGCAACTACATTTCAAAATACAGTGTTCACTTGATGCTGCCAGAGGAAAGTTAGAGAGACAACTGAAATTCTGGACAAGTTATGACTGCAATAAATGAGTGGAGAAGTATGCAAACTGAGCCTGGAGATGGTTTCTGCCACAATTTCTGAATAAGTATTAAAACTGTTTCCTTGCTAAAAAAAAAAAGGCTTTTTAGTTGCAAAAAAAAGTATTTTTTCTGAGATGTCAGCAAATGTTATCATAGAAAATTAAAATGGAAAGAAAAATGCTTTAAATAGTAATTCATGTGGAACTGCAAATTTTTCTGAGGTAATCACAGCAGAGAAAAGCAAGTATGACTGAAATAGTGTTTAGAACTATAGTTTCACATTTCTGTCTGCAGTGGTATCTGCTTGAATGAACTGAATTGTCAATCAATATATTAAGCTTTCACTTACATAATAATCAATATATTAAGCAAACACTGCAGGTGTTTGTTAACAGTAGTTTAGTCATATAACATATGGAACAGAACACAATGCTCCTGCTCCTCTATCAAAGGCATTAATCACTATGGTAAGACAGGCTGATTTAAATGTTTGCCACACTACATGATTTGTCAGGGGAAAAAATCTTACCAAGGGCATGACAGAGTTTTCAGCAAGTGGTCAGTGACATCTGCTAGCAGAGATAAAAGCAAGTAACCGGGGATTTAATTGCCCTCATCAGAAGGTATCTGCTTTAATCAATGACCATTACAGTCTCCATGTAATTTTGATCTTCCTACTACTAAAATCAATCAGAAATACTTCTCTCATTTCTATTTCAGCAGCAGTAATTGTCAATACTTCTCAGACACAGAAAAGCACGTTTTTAACACTTGAGTACTGACTTGCTGCATCATACCTTACTTGTAAGGCCTCCTGCAGTCTACCACAGGTGCTAAAGAAGGCAGATTAATATGAAACTCTCATGTACTATTCCACAAATCATAACCCTATTAAAATTTGTAGGTTCTACCCATTTTCAGTTGAAAGAACAACAGTTTAAAACAATGCCCCTCTTGCACTGAGAGAACTCAAGCTGACAACCACCAGAGAGATGCGGCAAGTCCAAGTTTTGCCATCTCTAGAGAAATTGGGAAAATACCACCCTCACTTCCTCCCAGCAGCAAAATGGCTAGATCAGATCCTTGGGGAAATACAGCCTATGGAATTGTTCACTAAAATCAAATAGCTATTCACTTGAAGCAATAGTAGGAGCATTTTTTTCCACTTCCTTAATCTCTTCTCAAGGCCTGTGGTAGCAGAGAGATTTGAGATCAGCAATAATACAGATGGTGGTGTTATCAAGCATTTAGTTAACATACTTCTCTTCATGCACAAAACGAGTATGCAGAAGCTCTGAAAAAGCATCTGACCTTTCTTTCTGTTGACTCCAGTAAAAAAAGAGACTAGATTCTCTTAAATGAAAAAACCTGACACTAAGAAAAATCTTGACTAGCAAGGGAGGGCTCTGCATTAGACTTGCAGAGTGCAATCTTCCTGATTTTGTAACACACTGCACTTCACAGTAAGACAAAGAATTCAGTCCAAAAGACTTCCCAGAAATGGTCAACCTGCATCTCTTGAAATGCTTAGTTTTTTGTGTCTTTTAATGGATACTGCTTAACTTACTTGGTCTTATGACCTGCAGCTAACAGAATTCACGTGTCTACGGCAAAATGTTGACTTGCTGAGTTTGTAACAATTGCATTAGCAGAGGTTTGGTGGCTGGAGAGCATCAGATTTCCCACCTGGATGAGCAGATGAGACTGCTGTGTCCCAGGGCAAACCATGGGACCGGAGCTTGCTGCACACATGTCCCCACTCAACCCAGTGTGTCCAGCAGGGAGCCAGGGCTCTGCCCACCCTGACACCTCTGCCAGGGCATTCCCTTCCCCTCCTCTCAGCTGTTGGATCACCCTCTCCATGACTCCAGCCACAGGCAGGATTTCACTTTGCATCTTGCAGAAGGCAAAGGGAACGTGCAATAACGTCAGCAGAGAAATCTGGTGGTGAGACTGAGGCGGTTTCTACAATTCCAGTAGTTCAGTGAGGTCTGAAAGCCCTACTGCAACCTAACTCTCCCCAATCAATAATTAATGTGGTATTTCCCTAAAGCTTCACTACTTCTCCAGTTAAGACCACATTTCTTAAATTAGATTTTTCTGTCTTTTGCTTAAATTACTTGGTCTCATGACCTGCAGCTAACAGAACTCATGTGTCTACACCAAAATGCTGACTTGCTGAGTCCCACTGCAACAAGGGCAAACTTAAGTAAGTTCTTGATAATGTGCTTTTTTCTTGAATTGATACAGGGAAGCTCCAAAATGTCACAATTTACACACTTGAGCAAAGTGCACAGACAAATTATAAATCATGTTTTTATCTTAATAAATAACTTCGTATGTCATAAAAGTCGAAGTTGAAAATACTTGCTTCTAACTCACTGCCCAGTGTCAGGAGTTCAGATGTTTTCATGTTGGCCAAGCTCTCATGTTTCCTGAGAAATGAAAACTTTCATTTCATTTTTTCAAAGATATGAAAATACTGTTGGGGGTGGGGTGGAGAAGGCATAAAAATTGTGCCTCCTTATTTGATCTCTTTCCCCTGCATGATTTGAGTTATATTTGCTAGTTTTATTAAGGAAAAACAAGCCCATTTTAATTTCAGTAGCTCTTCAGACACATTCATTTCCTTGAACTTAAGCTCCTTCTTGGGCCTTCAAATCACCAGGATGGGGAAAAATAGTTTTTCTTCCAGAGAAAAATTGGCTTTTATTATTTTATTAAAAGATGATGTAGGTATTTCTTTCCTTAGATTTTATTTTCTTCTGCTATCCTTTTTCCAAGACACAGAAATAAAGGGGATTTGTATTTTGTTCCTATTGCTTAAAAAAATCTGTTGTTTTTTTTTTAACTCAGGAATGATCAAAAAAGTAGAAGCAAAATCTGTGACACATCTAGACAATCCTGCTTTCTGGTTTGAAAGAAAATTTCTAACTGACATACACAGCAGGTGCATTATTCCATTAGTCATGATTTTGGACAAAGAAATAAAGCTTCACAGATAAATTCAATCTTTCTTTCAACTCAAAGGTTAAATTTAGGGCTTGGAAAAGGTGAAGACCTGTGCCAAAAAGCAGATTCTATGTGCTGTGTAATTTTAGCCAGTCAACTTCAGTTTTCATCTGCTGACTGCAGGTAGTTTTGCTTACAAGTCCACTGCTCAGACAAAAATGAGCTTCTTTCACAACAGCAGAAAAACATCTTACTGTGAACAAACAAGAAATGCAACAGACAACAAATGTTGCATTTCATGGTGACTGAAGGCAGCATTTGCTTAGTCAATGTTAATTTATTTCCACACTTCAGTGAAAGCAGCATTTAGCACTTGTCTTTTAAAAAATGTGGGTCAGCATTTTTTAAATTTCTGCAGAACAATTTCAGTGAGTTTTAGGTTAGAGGAGAGTGGGATTAAAATACTAAGGCCTCCATCAAGTCCCTAATTTAATACAATAACTTAGACAGGGCCAAGAAAAGAAGAATTATAACCAAATGTGATCACATTACAAATTAATTAAAAAAACCCTACATTCTCAGACAAGAGACTGAAAACATGCAAGTCTATAAAATATTTCAGATGACAAATTGAGAACAAGTGAAGGTAAAACAGGCCATGAAATGAAAACTGAAAGGAAAATCAAAAGCAGTCACCCACATATTTTGCTTTCATAAGTAGCTGCCACCATGTGTTGATGCTTATTCAACACATTTGTCAGCAGAATTAATTTTAGAGATGAACTGCAAACACTTGCAGTGAGTTTCTGACAAATTAAGATGTCACTGTGACAACCAGAACTGCCACCATGAGCCACAGAAGAAGAAAGCATGCTTTCTTAAACTATGTTTAAACAGAAACATACTTTTGGGATTTTTAACTGATCAGTTAATAATATACATTTTAGGAACTCTGGATTGAAAATTACCTGGAAAAGCCACAGCAAACGCACTAAAAAAAGCACTTCAAGCCATTAAGTTAAATTATTCCAGTACCTACCAAAACTAAATTGTATCTAAATTATTAATAATGGGAATAGTTTTCTTTCTGCTTGTCACAGCAGGCAGATCTGTACAGACCTGAGTGTTTTGTCTTTCATTCTTTCAACAACAAAATATCTGAAATCCACCATCAAGTCGTATCTGCTATATCACTGTAGGACACGGTAGAGTAATTTAATTATTTTGCTTCTCCACAACCCTCTAAGCAATTTTGCTTATCCTAACCCTAAACAAGAGAAAGACAATCCAGGCCCAAGCCTTGCCATACTGTACCTGCAAAGCACAGTTCATCATTCTCACAATGTAGTCGAACTGCTGATGGTCCAGGATTGCTCGGTTCTCTTTAACGTGCTGGCCAAGCTCCTGAGTCAGGCAGTGCCGAGCTGCCTTGCCTTTCAGGGCTCTCAGAGCTGCAGGCAGGGTCTGCAGAGAAGAACACCCCACTTTATGGAAATGAAATTAAATGGCACCACTCATACTGAATAGCATCCATTTTTTATTAAGAAACTGCAAGTGACAGTAAGGAACAGCTCTGGAGATTATCCATTAGCTTGAATATCAAATTTTCACATAATGGTTGATTTAGCCTGAGTTACCAAGTACTAAACTTTTTCCATCTTGTTTTCCAAACGCAATAAACAGCATTTCTCACCTACATCTGTAACCAGAAATCCTTTAATATGGAGAGACATTGAAAGGATGTGAAATCAGAAATGGGTTATTGTGGATGAAAGCAAGTGCTCTGTTCTGTACAGCCAGGCCTGGACTGGAGTTTGCCTATCAAGCACGTTTTGTGATAAGCAATGAAAGACAAAAGCATTTAGAAGTGGCATAGCTGTCATAGCAGTGAAGCCACTAGACTGTGATGCAGTTTATCCCAAACCAGGGCCAACAGAATATTTACATCAAAGTTTTAAATATGGAGCAAACGCTACAACAGTGATTATCAGCTGTGGCCCTTTAGGCTGGAGGTAGCAGGTAAGTAAGAAAAGGCAGCCTATTTGCCAAGGAAAAATTTACCATATAGAGGGACAAAAAATCCACTGATCTTCCCCAAGTTCCTGGAAGTTGAATGAGATTAAAAACTACTGTGCTTTGCTTGGATGAAAACTCTGTAAAAGAGTTACACACTTCATAAGGACTTTTCCCATGTGCATTTTGACACCATAACTCGTAAATCAAGCAAAGCTCATTTTCTGTCTTGATCTGCACAGCATCAGAGATATACAGGTGACACTTCCCTCAGAAATCAAAAAATTTCTTAAAATAATTTTACAGTCATTTTCACATGCAGAGTTAGATTGGACTGTAAGTTTGAGTGATTGTTCTATAATCAATAACCAAAAACTCTATGGACAGAATCTACAAAACCTGGCAACTTCCTAATGAAGAGAAAATAAGAATGTCAAGGATAACAACTCACTAGCACATTTCAGGGAAGACAGACATGCCAAACATTTATTTTCATCTCTGAGTTCTATCAAATTACTGATTTTTAAAACCAGCAAAATTGACTGAACTGAAAATTTCCAAGGAGTGTTGGCTGTTAAACACTGAAGCACACATGTATGCATTTTGTTTGCATACCTTCTAATTAATGCTGCTAGACCAATATATACTCACCTCTTAAAAAAAAAAAAAATGTGGACAACGCTACTTGTAACAGTAATAAATTTTGCAAAAAGGGTTTTCAACTCACCCATGTAGGATTAGAAACAGGTTTTCAAATCCATTAGCCTCATATTACACACAATATTGCATTTAAATGATTATTTTTATTGGTTACTTCATTAATTTAAATGGCCAAAATAATCCTTAGCATTAGAAACAAGACATCAAAATGTACTTTGTGATTAGGCCAGTCTCCATTTGCTCATTAACAGAACAGAGAGTAATCTGGGAGAATTAAAAATTCATTTTATTACCTTTTCAGTCTCCAAAAATTTGTTTTCAAAAATGAACGAGATGCAGTTTCTAACAACTTCCAGCCTTTGAGCACTGTTGAAAACTGTGCTTCCTTTTTCCATTATGGAAACTAACAAAGAAAAAGAAGAATATACATCTGTGAAATGCCTGAAAGAACCACAAAGAATACCACAAATTTCTTAAAAAAAATAATTGCTCTGTCCTCCCTCTTATTCTGTTAAGCAAATACCATTCGTAGGCAGATGGAACACAAAATTACATAATTCTGTTTTTCCTATACCATCTGAAGAGGAGAGTGCTCTGACTTAACTGGAGTAGTTGATTCTCTTAACTATTTGTTCTCTTTGTCTCATACAGGCACAAAGAGATCATAACCTTTAACATACTGATGAAATACATAAATAAACACAAATTAATAATAAATGTGTGTGTGTTCTGCAGTGAGCTACATAGCCTTGCATCTTTTGTAGCAGTAGATAACTACTTTTTGATGGCCATGACAAGAATTCTGCAACACAGAATAAAACCTGACAAACCTGTTCTCTTATCTAGATTCCAAATTGCTGAGATCTTATTTTCTTAATGCTCTGTTTTGCCCTGATTTTCCAAGAAAATTCAGAATGCAAGAATTAACATTGTCTTTTCCCCATAATATCAAATAAATAGTATCTAAATTCAGGATATGTCTTTCTAGTAAATAATAATGAGCTACTTATATTCAAGGATTCTGAGACAGAGTTTAGCAGGGAGTGTAAGTGTGAAAGTTGCTCCTCAGAAAAAAAAAACAACAGGAAACGCCCTGCTTTGACACAGAAATTAACTTATTAAAAAAAATCCCTTCTCTTGCAACTAGCCTTTTGAAGTAAGACAACAGAACACAACACACATAACATATATCCTTTAAATTTTCTGTAAGTACCAGATTCAATGACACAACAGTCAACAGCAAAGGTAGGTGAAGAGAGTTCATCTTCTTGCACAAACCCGAAGAGAAACAGGCCTGGACAGGGCCTCAAGAGGCCATGTAGTTCACCCTGCTGTCCCTAGAGAGGATCAACTCTATTTATATATTTCTCATGTTTGTCTAATGTGTTCCCAATGTTCTGTGATAAGAGAGACTCCATGGCTTCACAAGGAATCCACTCAACTGCCTCACAATCCTCATTTTACCACATCTTGTTGACAAATAACTCTATTTCTGTGCTGCAATTAAACCCATTATTTCTTATCATTACAGATTATTCCCCTTCTTTTTCTCACTGTCTCTTGTATAATTGAAGCCTGCTATTATGTGTCCCCTCAGTCTCCTAGTTTTCAGTCTAAACAACTCCACATCTTTCCTTGTAGGTCACATTCTCTGGACCACTGGTCATTCCTGTTGCTTTCTTATGGACTCCCTCCAACAGGACCGAAAATGGAGACAGTCTTCCAGTGTCCAAAAATGGACACAAACACTCCAGTTGAGGTCTTACTGAGCACAATGAAAAGATTTCTCCGTGGGGTTCACTGACTGCGCTCCTGTTTATACATCCCACTAAGATGTTTAGCTTTTTTGCAGTAGCTTGATATAGTTGGGTCATGTTTGCCCTACGGTCATTAAAGTTCCCAAATTAATTTCTGGGGAACTGCTGCCTAGTCTGCCGATCCCGCCTATGCAAGTGCCATACCTTATTTGAAGAAAAGCAGTAGAGAAGAACAGAATTCAATGGCGCCTTGTGTCAGATATGTAATTTTTAAAGATAGATTTGAATTCTGATCCCATCCTTCAAAAGTTTTGCAAGCTCTGCCAACTTCATGTGCAAGTTGGCTAACCATACTGTTTATGCCACCATTCACATCAGTGAGTATGACTATGAGTAATAGAATCTTTTGGCATCAAAATGAAAATGACAGGCCTACAATGTCCACATCTGCTCTTCATGCTTAAATACAGGTATATTTATTTTGAGACAGATGCTATCTTTGCTCTTTGCCTTTTTTCAGTAATTTACATGTCTTTCACTGGTATCAAAGGAGGAACTCAAATGGTTCAAAGCTTGGTTCAGCCAGTGCTACAAGTAACCGACAGTGGTATTTAACAGGCCTAGCCGAGTAGACAATATCTAGTTTAACTGTTCAACTCAAAATCTAATTCAGATCAAACCCACTTTTGTTGTTAGCAGTTACACCTCTCACTCTCTGGGTGTTTGACTTCTTAGTAAAGGCAGATAAAAAAGGGCTTTTAAAATTGCAAAGGCAAACACTGGAGTCTACAGAGCAGCAGAGTAGAATTAAATACAATATCCACGTGACATTGAGAGCAGCACATTGCAGTCATGCTAATTACTCATGAGAAGCAGGTAGGAGAGGGAACAACCGAACGTACCCACGGGGGGACCTGCTGGAACCACGCACTTCTTGTCCCCACGTGTGGCAGGGGGGGCACCCTGACTGCGGGCCAGCCCCTCCTGCAGCAGCTCCTGCACGCGGCCCTCGTTGATCCGCGGGAAGGGCAGGATGTGAACCCGCAGGTGAGAGCCCTCCGTGGGCCGCGGCACCTTCTGGAATGCGATGTGGGGATTGGGGTTCTCCTGCAGGTCAAAAGAAAAAGGTCACACACAAAATTAATCACGCAGTGGCACCATCTGTCTCATCTGATTTTACTGCTGTTTGGAGAATCTCCCATACCCGAAAGATGAAGAAGGCAAATATCTAATGCAGATGATTAACAAAATGTTTCATATTCATATCACCTGTGACTCATGAATATTTCCAACTTTCTTAAAGGCTTTTATAAAATTATTTTTGTCAATGTGCAAAATTCAACACAAGAGCAGAAGAATATCCCTGCTCAGCTTAGGTTGATTTTATGCAAATTAATGAATATTAAGGACTTGAATATAAACTAGTGTGACAGTCAAGCTCTTCATTAGAGAAACTATCTACCACTATGCATAGGATGACACCTCATATTTCCAGGGGTGCAGTAATCAAACAAAATGGGGTATTTTCATCTTTTCACTCATTTATTCTGGGGTTACCATTAATCACATCAGAATTTACTGCTGTCCAATTTGACTCTATGCTGTTACTCATTACTGGCTACATACCACTGCCAAAGAGTGCTATCCATCAATGAGGTCTCTCTGGTAAATGCATAATTTTGGAAGAAAACTTGTAAACAGGGGCTTAATGCTGTTGTTTACAGGAGCAAGAGGCAACAAGGAGATCAAATGCATCCACTTGAGGAACAGCAGTCAAAACAGAACAGCTACTTAGCCACATGCATTCTCTGCAAAGGAAAACTTAATGGAACAAGCCAAAAATCCAGGGGTATGAGAGCAGCAGATGCCAGGGGAAGCAAGGGAGAGAAAGGGAACACAGGAGGGAGTTGCAGAAGACAGAGGGCAGAAAACGCCAGAAAAGGAGAGTAACTCTTCCGAAATCCATTTCAGTGAAAGATTCAGAGGAAATACACAGGAAAAGTTACTTTTATCTTGGACATCACAAATGTCATGTCAGATGTATGTGCATTCGGCTATTTATTTAAAGGTCTAATGCCTTAGATTTTCCACCTGTACCATGCAAACATATCTCCCTAACAGATCTTGTCTCTCCCTTGTATCTAAACTGTCACAGCTACAATATTATGATTATTAAAACTGTGAAACAAGATGTCAAAATACACCATGCAGTCTGTTTAAAATCAGGCAGCTCTAGGCACAGCTTAAGCAGACTTACTCATCAGCTATATTCAGTCAAAGTCAGGTGCATGCACAACTACTAGAAATCTGGCTTCTCAATGCACAAAGTCATTGACTCAGGGAATATCAGTGTGTGCTCCTGTGAAGTCACTGACTTAGTGGTAGTGAAGGAGCAGATCAGCCACAATATGTATATATTGGTACATATAGTATAAATAAATCTCATTATCAGAAAAGACACAGAAAGTAAAAGAAACTCCCAAATACCTCAGAACTTAGCAGCATTTGGTAGTTCCTGTGGGGTTTTTTTTCCAGAACTGTAGATGTAAACCACAGTTTTGGGAAAGTGGGATGTAGAAAGGGTGACAAAGGTGTCAGCTGATGGTGTAATAAATAATGTAATAAATAAATAAATAATAAATAAATAATGGAGTCTGAGAAACCACAGAAGTGTGAGGGGGAAGGAGATCAGTCCACGCCAAAAAAGCCCACAAACCTCAAAGCAAATAAAAAATTTAAAACCCAGAAACAAACAAACAAAAAAACCATCCCAGAACCAACTAATGGAACGGTAAGAGACTATAAAAGCGCTATGTAAAATAAACATGATACGAAGGTAAAAATTAAACTGGAAATGGAGATGTAGGAAACCTAAAGAGTACAAGAAACAGGCTGTAAAAAATGAAATAATGCCTGCTGAGCACGCAGACCAGGGTGACTGGGTCACACAGTAGGAAAGAGTTGCAGAAAGTACACATTATGCCAAATTGCATGTATAATTTTCATATGGAAAACTGCTGAGAGGCAAGAAAAGAGATGTATTTAGCATGGATAGGTCATAGCAGAGAAAATAGCAGTTTATAGACCTTATGTGAATACACTAAAAATAGATAATAGTTGTAGCTATATCTAAATCAATATTAGCATTAATAAATTAATAGTATAATATTGAATTTCCTTTGCATGTACAAATTTAATGATCTTTAAAGTTCCAAAGTCTTTTCCCATAATGTAGATGATGACTACCACAAGCAGCCACTTCCATTTTCTGGACACTGGATCAAGCTGAGAAATTAGAATTTTCAATGTCACCATCTCAACTCTACAGATGCAGCAGGTACAGTCAACTTACATTTTTGAAGAGCTGTTCTGCAAGTTCTCTAACATGCTTTATCATTTTTGGTGGATTGCCCTCTTCAGCTTTAATTCTTTCAACTTCAAAGGCCACCAACTTTTTTTAAAAGAAGAAAGAATAAAAATGTTGATAATTCAACTAAAAAAAATATTATTTCCTGTGTAAGGAATGTTATGAAATGTTCATCTTAAATTGAAACCAAGGGAAGAAAGCTGAATACTGAAAAATGTCACACTGCTCTGGAACATGAGACATGTTCAGTTTCATATGCAGCATTTGTTACCAGACAGAAAAGTCCTACATACCTAAACCACTCCTTTCACATTTCTATACCTCAATAAAAATTTCTCATAGGTATTATTACTACAACACAGAATTAATATCAGACTCTATTTTTACTCTACATTCAACTCAAAGCCAACACAGTAAAAACTATGGCAATGCTTTTTAAAATGTTTTTTTTTGTCTCAGTTTACGTTGTCGGATATGTATTTAATGTAATATTTCTTTATGAGGTTGTTAACATTTCAGAGAATATAATTAAATTATTGAAAATAATTCTGTACTAGCACATGCAATATATTATGAAACTACAGATATGACAATAGGAACAGCATTACCAAAGTTTATACAGCTATTTAACTTCATACACATGAAGGGGCATAATTTTATTGAAGAAAGGTAGAAATATCTCCTTAGCAAAAATAAGAGTTGAGATGATTAATATAAACCTGATACAATAAACAGTGGGGATTCAGAAGCATTCCAGTAGTTTTTCCCCTGCTGAAATATCACAGTAAATTGTAATTTACTTGGGAATACAGAAACACTTTTCACCTCATCAAAAAGATCACAGGTTCTGAAGGGAGGACCCCTCTCTGACACAAAGCCAGCAAATGCCATTCCATTGAGGACTTTGGTTAGAAAGTCATTCTCAATTAAGCCTCGCTGGCCCAAGAAGGCTGCCTGCAAGGAAGACAGAAAAAAATGCACCTTTTTTAATCAGCATCAAAATTACGATTACAAGCAACTCTTATGTACTAGTTAAACATTTTTACCAGCCTATCAGCTTATACTAGTAAGTGATACTGTCTAATTAAATTTTTTTACTATACATAGTATCTTTTCATACCTAAATTCAGAACTGGAAATTTGATGCATGCATTTCTCTAAATCTCACAGCTAATAAAAGAGAAAACTAACACCTTCAAGCAATGTATTATTACATACAGAGGTTTTCTGTAAAAAATAAATATTTCTGTAAAAAATAAAATTCCGCTGTGATTCCTCAAATGTTTATTTGTATTAAATTTCAAAGTTAACTTTGTTGTATATTTCCATCCTGTCCCTGCAATTAGTCCCACTAAAACACACTGATATTGTGGTATGCCAAAATGATGTGCTTATCACATGTAGATGATTTTATTTACATTTTAAAATTTTACCACTTGTTCAAAAGGCAGGCTTGTGGGAGTAACATGGCACAAAGGAATACCATAAACACACACAACTGCTCCTCCCTTACCTTATGGAAGTGAATGACAGGTTCAGCATGAATTCTGATCAGCTGGAGACACGAGCGGTATCCTTGGAAAAGCTGTGCAAACAGCCTAAGGAAGATTGCTCGCACCTCTTTGTCCTGGAAGCAGTAAGTGAATATGCTGTCAAAATGCCCTTGTATCCTACATTTCTCCCCACTTGGTATGAATCTCTTTGAAAAATGCCTACAAATAAGTGCAGCACATGAAGCAGATATTTGTACAGGTGTGAGGTTGTCTCATAGAACAGCTGGGGCTGGAAGGGACCTTAAAGGCCACCAGGTTCCCCTGCCCTGTCCTCAGATGACCACGGCAGATTGTGTACACAGCCACCCTCCACCCCTGCTGATCTTTCCTGTGCCTGCAGGACAGGCTCTGGGCAAAGCCAGGGTGGCTGAGGGGTGGTCATGTTGTGAACCACACGAACAAGCTGCCAAGAGAGAAACCTGATGTAAAATAAACAAAAAAGGCTTTTTTAGCCTGGATTTATTCCCTGAAATAAGTGTGGCTTTGAAGCACTACACAAGCAGTGTCTTCAGAGTGGAAAGGGGCAGCAGGGAATAACAAGAACCTAAGGTGGCAGTGCTGCTGCTGCTGGATAATCCAGGTTTGGAGCAGCCCTCTACAGCCACCAGTTGCAGCTCTGTCTGATGAGCAGACTGCTCCAGGTTTGCCCAGCTATCTGTCTAGCACTCTCCCAACTCACATCTTCACTTGCCAACATTCTGCACCAAAACAAGCCAGAGTTACTTTAAAAAGTTTAAAATAGTAGGTCTTTAGAGTCCTGGTTTATTTATTTGAGTAAGAGAGTGCTGACATAGACACCACCAGATTAATGGAAATAACTGAACACCTGGGGCAGGCTCGAGAAAGTGACATCTCCAGCTGGCCCAGATGCCACTAAAGACTGACATCAAACCCTGGGCCATCCTATTATTTTACAGTCATGTCAAAAAACACGAGGTCCCAAAAATTGCTTTATGACCTCAGGTTTAATGGTGTTACGTTACAAACTCTAATTTTAAATGTTAAACACACCAAAGAATATTTACTATCAGGTAACCAGCTGATCAGGTAATTATCAAGCAAATATAACCTAAGTAAATTACAGCCCGTGACTTATTTTTAAAGAGAAAAGTAATATATAAGATTACATAAAGCTGGAATATATTATTGGAGTATTTTACTAGACGGCTGTTTATTCTTCACTGGAATATGATCAATGCTGCCCTATTTTTAACTTAAACTTCATATGGCTCACTTTACTGACAGATATGCTCATTTACTGCCAATCTCTAGAATTTTAATAGGTACATTTGTACCCTGGTTTTTTTTGACTACTTGAAAACATGTTAATTTCTTTCAGATTTAAGAAAATTCTTATTTTGATACAACATTATATTGATTTGAAACTTCCCTATTCAAAGTGAGATCTTAGCTGAATTCTTCCAGCAGTTTAGATGAAGTCTGGATGACATTCCCTGTCTCCAGAAATGAAAAATCCCAATCTTAAAGCAAGAAGTAAGTACAACAAACATATTGAATCACCTAAGAATTTCACATTTTCAAATACATCTACACAAAAAGGCCCAAGGTGTGTTCTTACATTGAAATGGCTTTTGGATTTTATAAAGCTTCTAACCCATCAGAATGCTATTAGGGGGCAAAATGCATTTCTTTGCTCCACCAACAATACTATAAAGTATATGGAAAAGCAAACACAAATTCTTAAAAGGGAACTAGTCTAAAATATCAACAGTTTTCCACTTATGAAAGTCAGATACAGAAAATAACAGAAATCTTACCAGCATTTTTGAGTGTGATAAAGCTGTTCGTGGGGGAGGGAATGCATAATCTGCTGTTTCCAAATCAGGATGCAAAACCTAGAGAATTTTGAAAACAATCTTTTGTTCCTTCCTTTTGCTGAGCAAAAGATTTTTTTTTTCTTTCTCAAATTAATATTCACTGATATTGAGTACCTCAAGTAATAAATTGAGTTAAATTGTGAAGACTGCATGGAAATAAAGATGGAATTAACTTCTCAGCTTCAGGTTTCTCTATGTGAGTTAGTTATCAAAGACTCCAATCACAGTCCATGAAATTGATCAATACCATTAGGGATTTTAGAGTCAATTCAGCTGAAACAGATTAACAGACTAAAAATTCTTCTGTTTAAGACAAGATTTGCTCAGAAGCCTCCAAAAAAAGTGAATCTTAACTTATTACAATGATAGACAAACTGAAGTACTTTTTATGGCGATTTCCTAATGCAGAATCCATCATTCCTAAATACTGAAACAGAGGCATCACACAAATAAACTTTAAAGGGTAACTAATTTGTTAAATTTCAAGAAAGTGTACAGTTGAAATTAATTATTAAACACAGAAAGGCAGCAGAACTGAGTTGTAACAATGCTGCTCAAATACTCTTATTAAAAATCATTACGAAGGAAAAATCTCTACCTCTTGAACAGTGAAAAGGCATTTTAGATTTCCATTACTGGGGATACTAAACTTGAACTACAGAGAATAAACTCTTTAGAAAAGAGGAATGTTGCATGAATCATTCTATTAAATCTCACTTCCAGTGTGCTTGAAAGTTCAATATTGAAATTTTTCATTCTTTACAAACAGGTGAGGGGATGAAAAGCAGGGACTTTATCCAAACGTACCAGAGAAAGGGCCATTTGAGTCTGGTGCAGCAGTGGCTCTGGCAGCTGGGACAGATGAATACATTCAGGAATTTTAATTGTTCCTCCATCCAGGTCTGCTATGATTACATCTAACTGTAAGGGACAAATAGTAGTAGAAGAAGTGCATCCAGTGAGCACGGCTTAAAAACACAACAGTTCAAATTTCTGCACAATGATCTGCACATAAGTTTAAAACAACAAATTAAAGCAATACCAACTTTAATGTACAGAATGCTTTTGATACAGGAAATACTCCAAATACTTCCTATTACTGAATCTAGCCCCAAAGAATGAAATTAAACCAAAGAAAATGAAATTAGGCCAAACTTTCAAAAGTGACTTTTGTTTCTGGATGTTCCAGGTCTGTGTTCAGAGACATGAGATATCTAATGGACTGTTTGCAAAGGAACACAGTGAGGGCAACTAGAAGTAAAATTTCATGTTTCTAAGCACATCTTGTAACCCTGGTTCAGTTTCTCCAGCACATATTTAAAAAGGGTAAAATAGAACAATTGAGAATACACTTGAAAATCCTGAGTGAATTGCTCAAACTGGGGACAAATGGATGACAAAGCCAGAAATGGATCCATTCCTTCCCCTCCTGCACTAGAATCAAATAATTTCCCTGTACTTTATAGTCTCAATGTATTTACAAAAAAAAAAAAAAAAAGTTGCTTTTTCTCTTTTTTTTTTTTCCTGATTGTCTTGCCTTGCTTTCCTACAGCAATATTTTGCACATATGTGAATTATTCATACAAAGCACTCGGAAACCCTCTGCAGCTGAAGACCAAAGCAGGCACTGTGAGTGGGCACAAATACTCACAAGCTCATGAATGTCGTTGCGAAAGACAGAATGAACCCCAATGATGAAAGGTGTTGGGGAGCTGAGAACCTCCAGCAGCTGTGCAGGAAGAATTGGAATATAGGGATAACTGTGAAAAGAATAAATGAAACAGAATAAAAGCCTCTGACTATTCTTTCACATAAGGCAGCTTTGTTCTTAAAAAAAAAATTAAAAAGCCTTCCTGTTAGTAATCAGGGACACTAAAATTATAGATAATACATGCATTTTAAAAATATGATTCGTTTTTGGCCATATACCTACGCTTCAGCCTTTTGGAAATTATCATTAATAAAAAGTCTCTAACGGAAATGTTTTATTTTCATATTGAAATGACAACTAAACATTACAGAACATTGTTTCAGGTATTGTTTACTTGGTTTGAGAATTTAAAAAACTCAGTGTGTTCATCGAAACAACATCAAAGAGCTGGATCTAAACTGATCAATGCATTTCTACACCTAATTTATAGTTACTAAAAGTTTACATTCATTTAGTCAAACATTAAGAAACATATTCCAAAACTCAATTTCCAGTTTTTCCTTCTTATTCTATATTATAATGAAACCAATCTCTGAAATATTTTAAATAAAACAAGCTATTACAATACAAGCATAGCTTGAAACAAGTGAGTCAAAATTAGATGTCTTCTTCCTAAAACAAACCAAACTGATTGACATTAAGTTTTCTATTTCAAAATTCTGGATCCACCTGTGCCTTTTTAGAGAGGATCAGTTTGTGGACTTAAATTCATTCTCTGGTGGACATTTGTCAGTGATTTAGAATTGATACACACTAACGTAGCTGCTATCTTTGAGCTACAGAATCTTCTGTTGTGAGTAGGGTTTCTACCCTACATTTCCAGGTGGAATATTTCTCCCTTAATTGTTTCCACTGCCATGATGCAACCAGATTTTTATTAATAATGTGTACACACTAGGATTTGCATATATCATCATTAATATCTTTTGAACAAATTTAGCACAGCTTCTTTTGTTTGGGACAAACAAAAAATAAAAGTAATTTGTTTTTGTAATAAATTGTATTTGTAATAAAAATTACAAAATTAGTTACACAATTATTCAACAAGTCCAAAGAATCCAGACTTAACTCACCTGTATTTGAGGGGAAACATCAAAGACTCCAGAGCCCTACAGGCATCGCTGAGCCTTTGAAAACTTGCTGAGTGAAAGAGAACCTTATTTTCTGTAAGCACGGCACAGAATAAGCTGAGTACATTTTGGATTCCTTGAAAAATAAAATAATAGGAAAAAAACTGTAACAACATGCCAAGAAATTCAAAATTACATGAAAATGTACCATTTTCTGGAGGGATTTTCAAAAAAGCATATCATAAACACATAAATTGTCAAGTTCCAAGCTTTTCTACCTTTTATTTGACTAGTGCAGCCTCCTGTTTTGCAGGTTGCTAAAATACTATCTGAATGTATTTCTACATTTCAGATATACTGTATTACATCTCCCTTTCAATACCACTTGCAAAGATTTACACTTCTCAGCACAAACCCCAGCAGTGCTTAATAATGACTTCAAACAGTATTAGGTGCATCTTCTGCAATGCCTTCTGTGTATCCAGTACTCAATTCTGGTCACGGACCCAGGTTTCACTTCTAAACCTCTCTGTAGTTCCAGGCAAGGGAAAAAAAAAATCATACTGCCAAGTTCCAAAGAAAATGAGAAGATTCCTAGTGAATGCATTCATATTCACATTCTAGGAGTCAAGAGGTTAAAAGAGGGCAGTAAGAGAGTATTCATCATTAGAAAGATACTTAAAGGAAGATCTGAGTGTTTAGAAAAGCCCCACTAGATTTAGGGTAAGACTCACGAATCAGATGATGGGATGGTTTGGGGGCTTTTTTAAGACAGTATAATTTACCTAGGAGACAAAGCCATGTGCTTTCAGGGAAAACCAAAAATATATTTCCTTTAAGAAAAAAGTCCCATCCTGAGAAGCAGACATGCCTGACACATGGGAGATATGCTGAAATTTATGAAATTTCCTGAAATATGCTGGAATGTATGATGCTTCCCTGAGGACATGGCTTGTGTTATCAGTAAGACAGCCTGTATTACCTTCCCAAAGCTACTGCTTATCTTGCAGTAGTGTCCCCCAAAAAGAAGTGTGACTATGGAGAGCCACTATATTCATATGATAATTAACACTTTGGGGATTTTCAGCTATTTTTATTACATGTTTTGACAAAACTTTTTTGCTTCCCTAATGTATGCAAATTTTCTTGGCTGGAGCAAAGCTCGGTTCATAAACACAGAGGGACATAGACTGGGAGAGGGTTGTTTAGAAAAAGAAGACAATTTTTAGGATGAAAAAGTCAAACAACAGACAATTCTTAGGATGAAAAAGTCAAACAACAACATAACTACTCATGCTTCCAAACTCCATTCTCTATGAGTCCTACAGAACACAATCAAAGGCAGAGGCTGGGGAGGACTGAGGGCTCTGTTACAAGGCTGAGTGAATTACTGCTACAAATGTTTGCTATTTTTGTCAGTGGCATAATTAATATTGTACTAGTAGAGAACAAACTGCTTGGTAACACACAAGCTAAGGGTGATGGTAAGTCCAATTTGTTTCTTCACGTGAATGAAACAGTACCCAGCAGTGAATGGTCAGAAAGCAACTGGAAATTGTGTCCTTTCTTGTGTGTATCCACAAGGGGTATGAACATATTTGAATTCAAGGTTGGAAACTGCTGCCTGTTTGAAAAAAATCTCAGTAAAAATTTAAAAACTCAAAACTGCCCCTTTTATGCAAAACCACCATTTTCCTCTCCCAGAAAATTTTGAAGAATATTTTGGAGTATAATTCTCGTTTTCAACTAAGTTTCTGTTTTCAGCTGACCTTCTCACTTCACTTCATTCCACACCAAATATCTTAAGACATCTAGGAATACATATTTTTTAAACATCTGGCAATTTTTTCCTACGATCAGATAGAAAGATTCTCAAACAGTGCTCTAAAAACCTATAAACTTTTGGCAGGTATTACTGAGGAAAATAATACAAAAAACCCTCACAAATATTCAAAACATTTTGGGCAATGAAATGCTCTACAAAAGCCCTTCCTGTCATCAAAATACCTATAATTGAAAATTCCTGAAAGAGATGGTTTTCCATTCTGCACTTCTTAAAACCCAAACGTGTGTTCTGAAAGGTAAGAGTTCTAAAATACTTTCTGGATGTCACTGACTTAAGAATTAGAACATTCATTTACTGATGTACAAGATTCAATTGAAACCAAGCTGTGAAAAAAACCCAGCCTTTTTAGAGATATTATTTTGCTGTGAATTATGATGATTCAAGAGTCTAGAGGAATATTTTAATGCTAACACCTTTGAAAGTCATAAAACTTATCCAGTGTCAGCATTTTTAATTTCAAATCTCTTCTGAATACAGGCTTCCTCATCAGACACCAAAACCATATGCAATTCTCCAGAGTACATAATAACTGAATGCTTTTGCAAAAATTTTACTAACAAAATCATAAATGAAGGGGAAATCAGAATTTTGCTTATGTATAAATAGGACACCTGCAAGTACTTCACAGTATTCTAACACAGTGGTTGCAGATCACAGTCTCTCTTAGGGACTAGTAAAATGATACACTTTTGTATGAATAATAAAGGTAATCTTCATGGAGCTGCACAGTGTTCAACTGTATGTCTGTCTGATTATTACCTGTTTTTACCACTGTAAGAAATGGATTTTGTCAGCATCTTCAATTTACAGAAAGTTCTGAATGTCCAGCCAACAGAACACAAAGTTTATTTAAATTACTTACAGTGATGGTGTGGTTTGTGAGGCTTTCACAGTTTCACTAGGGAAATTAGATCTGGTTTTGCTGCATTATAGTGGCCACAGATAAAGCTTCAGTTTGTACTCCACAAGGGCATTTGTCAGTGCATCTTAATCAGCCCCAATATAAGTTGGTATTTAAATGACTACTTTCAACAACTATTTCCCACAGATAAACTGGATGTCCCATAGCAGAACAGAAACTGCAAACATGTTTTCACTACATTCTGGGAGTTGGTCTCCCAGACATTCACTACATTCTAACTGGCCATGGAAGGCCAGAATTTGAGATGTTTACAGTGATATGAATGCACCTGATACGAATGTACCCAGCTGTGCTGAGCTAGAGAAAAACACTGCTTTATTTGCAGAACTTATGGAAGAGACCAAACTTGAAAGCATCTAACACACTTGGACAATAAAACCCAGGCTAACCCTTCCACTGAATGAAAAACTTGTAGAGCCCACAGAGCTTCTTTGTGCCAGTGTCTTCCTTTTCTCTCCCTCTTTCTTTCCTTCCTTCTTTCTTTCTCTAAATGCTCTGTATGCAATTAAGAAAAATATAAAATACACAGTATAAATAAAATTAAGTGTGCAATACAGACAGCTGATCTAGAATTTTCTTATTTTCAAGATGACAGCCACTAACTCAATACAAAATTATTACTCCACATGTACTTTGAAATACATTTTTTCAGGAATATCAGCAGTATAATGACTGTGAGGGAAACTTTTGTCTGACAGAATCAAACAAATTATAAATAGTAGGACTTTTGATTACTTTCCTTTTCTAAACCATTGAAGCCATTGATTAAATTGCTCGAGGAAGCCACCAAGGTGTTGTTTCAAGCCTTCCAAGTTGTTTACTGAACACAAACCATTCCAAATAACAGCCTGAGCCCCTGAGCCCAGTTTCCTCGTGCTGCAAGACACAATCGTGTCTGTCTGTAACCTTGAACCCTCTGCTGGTCTGCAGACTCCACACTACATCCGATGCTCATTTGTCAGGGCATAAATAGACAACATGAAAAACAACAAACAAGTTGATTTTTACAGATTACTCCTTTGCAGTCCACAGACAGACATCCTGTAAAATATTATACATATGCTGGAAAAATTTTGAATGGAGGCTTCCTGACCTTCACTGTTTTCAAGTATTTAAAGAATCTGTAATTTGTACTAAATTATCTGACATCCTACATCAACAAATGTATCATTCTGCCTGCTTCCTGTTGTTCTAGAATTTAAGTACTTATTTAAGCATGATTAAAAAAAGCCACCAAACACAAAGTCTACTTGACAAGTCACTGTCTTCTATATTGCATGAAACCAAAATATTACCACTTCTTTAGACTTTTGTAAAGAGTTATAAACATGGATTCAGAGACACTAGTTGAATACATTATTATGCCAATATGCCATTCTTGAATTACTGGACACAAGAAAAAGCTTAATAGACAAAATAACCCATAACTTAGCCAGACTAATCCAGGAAACCAGTCAACAAAGCCTGAAAAGCCTTTCTGAAAGGCCACTGGAGACTGCATAGTACAAGTTCTGTGCCAGGCAGTGTCAAGCTCTAAAGATAACTAGGAAAAGAGTAGAGAAAAACAAAACTCTTTTCATATTTATTTTTAGATGTGGCTGCATAACTCTGCTAATGACCAAAATACAAGCTTAACTAGTAAATAAGAGGCAACAACTGTACTCAATACTCACATAAGTAATCTGTGCCAAGCTGCATTGATTTGTCTACCCAAAAATCACACAGTATCTCCAATCAACTACACAGAGTGAAACCCAAATGATTGCTATGTCACTCAGCTCAGCATCAATTTGCATTTAGGAAAGCATGCAGGTCTGTTATCAGAGCAGGACTGCACACTCCATGATTAAATCACAGCCAAGCTTGCTTACAAATGGGGAGCAATCTGGCTGTGCCAGGAGAGAGCTTTGGGAGAGTTAATTTATCCTGCTTTTTGGCTGGGAAACAAGAGGACATGAGTCAGATGAGTGCCCCAAGAGATTAACTTATTTGGGCTTTGTCAGACTCAGGAGGAAGAGAAGCAATCCCTACAGCATGGAGCCCTCAGCTGAGACTCCCTCAAAGAATGCAGCATTTCATGAAATCATCCCCAGTTCTGAGCCCACAGAAGGAAACACGGGTGTGACACGCACTACTGAAGCCAACCTCCATTTTTAGAGATGCATTTCTCATTTGGAACTGAACTGAAGGCAATTCAGAACCTGGACCATGAATTCTGCATGTTCTTTGTAAGAAGGGTGGAATGAAGGCTTCCCTACAAAGCAGCATCTGGGCAGGGTGGGAAGAGGAAACAGGGGGACCATAGAGAAAGATTCTGGTATAAAGACCATGAAAGCCAACTGATCATTAAAAGCTATCGAAGAGACTATGAAAATGAGGAGATACATATAAAAAAGATGTCTTCAGCTGATGGATAAATATTCCTACAGCTATCACTCCCCCAAAGTTCAACAGTATCCACTCTGTTCTGCCTACACTGAGTCAAGCAGATGGTTGTTCTCCAAACCCTAAATTACACAGGCACAAAGAAACAGGGATTAAGCACAGCATATGATCTACTCAGGAAAACAGTCAGTGTGTCTGTCATTTACATGTTGATATCACTCCATTATTGCCAATTTTCTTAAATCTCTCTGCAGACCTACTTAAAGCCCTTTGGCTTTCTTGATCCTCCAAATATGACTCTGCCAATACATTGAGTGAACAGGATCACTAATTTTTTTCCAGAGACAATGATAAAGCTAAATACAAATTTTAATAGAAGATTCAGATAATAAGGTTTTCATCCCTGAAAAAGATAAGTGCAATACCATTTCTTATGTGTATTTTAAAGCTTTATATTCCCAAAGGGAGATTTGATAAGCTCAAGATTAATATGACTGTGTTAAGTGAATTTTCTTGACAAAGCAGAAAAGACATGGGAAGGTAAACCAGACAAATAACCCTTTCATATACAGAAAGTATTCACGTGGCAGGGAGGTAAATGCTGATTTCATGTGAAGGCAGTAAGCTGAATTACGCAAATATACAACATAACCTGCATTACCAGTTTGCTACTGATTGTATGTCTGGCCCATATAAACAGGTTATGTTTGACAGATGCTACAAAAAATAGATTTATTCAACGGGAAGGACCTTTACAGAAATCAGATATGAAAGTAACATTTTTTTTCCTAGAGGGAGGGTAGCCAAGCACTATTTGTAAATATTGAACTGTTAACTATCAAATTAAACCAGAAGGTTTTGCACTCCTACTGTGTGTCTCTATATGCACACAGGTGTTGAGATTTGAGTAATGGCCTATTCTGCTGAAATATGGTTTAATTTCTTGTCTGATTTCACATCTCATCTTCTGCTTAGCCATTTAGTTATCTAGAAAGGTAATTAAACCAGGAAGCTATTTGTTTTGGATATTAATCCCATAAATATCTTCTATTCCAACCCTGAAAAAAAATCATAAATAAAGTTAAACAGTAATCCTGTATAATTATTAGTAATTTATGTACTAATTGGTAATTACCTGTGTAATTACTAATATCAGGATACAGAATTTCTGTGTAACCCTGACAGGTCCACCCTAACAGAAACTCAATGAAATTCTGTAAAAGAATTTTGAGTGGACTGGGATAACAGACACACATGAATGAACTGAAATGCTGCCCAGTTTCCATGACTAGAGGTGGAAGAGTGCTACTGAGAAATTCCCACGTTTCTAGAAATTTTTACAGGATGAATTTCTTTCATCCGTTCTTTAGACCTGCCCTTTCAAGAATTATGATTTTATTGTTTGAACCAAATATTTTGTGAAACCTTTTTTCCCCACATACATCAAAAGATATGTTATAAAAATAAGCTCATGTTATAAAAATTATTTATAGCACTTTGATTAGCCAAAATTATATTTTTGTATTCTGATTACAAATCTAAAATTGAGATTTGAGAAATTATTTGCAACTGCTGATGTACTTAAGTCACCAAAAATGGAGCAGTTTACCATCCCTCCAAATTCTGTTCAGCCACCAACAGACTTTTTAAAATTCAGAAGGAACATTAAAAATTTTTGAGCAACCTGATTTAAGATTTAGTGATTTGTCTGGATTCACTTAAAGCAGAAAAAGTATTCTTTAACAAAGCAATTCAGAGTGAGGGTAACACCAGCAGGATCCTTAGAAAGTAAATATCTAAGAAGGAGAAGAGTATTGTCTTTCTTGAACTGTACACAGGAAAAATGGTCAAGGATACACAAGAAACTGCAAACATACCTGTTTCCTGCCTAAGGACTACAAAGTCTCTCAAGGAACATTACTACAGAAGCATTATATGAACATAACCAAATAAATGCAAAACCAGCAAGAACAGGTATGGCTGATCAAGATATTCTGTAAGAGCAATCTTCAGCCCCAGTTGGATGATATGGAGCATAAAAGGACAAACATTCAATTGAAGAAACTGTGAAACAGTATAACCATGAAAAATTTTAAAAATCACTTTATTTTCTCTAAAGATCATGCTTGGGTTCTCTTCAAAACATTTACAAAACTTTAAAAATTCTCAGTCAAATTCTCTGAGATTTTGTTGACCTCCTGAGACAGTGATACTTCAGCCCAAAATGCAAATAAAGAGCAAAACTTAAAATGTGAATTTACAAGACTGAATATATGGAAGTTAAGGTCTATAGAACTGGTTTCCTTTTCCTCTCACCACCAGTACTAACACCAAAGTCTGGAAATTGCAGTTTTGCAAGTTCTTATGATTTGACAGCTACCAAGCCTGCTTTGGAATAGTGAGAAAAGTTCTGCCTGCACTCACACCACCAAAAACAGAAAGAAAAGCAATCTGTTCCCAGTAGGATCCCTTTCAGTATTTTCTATAAGCAGAGACAAGATTCTTTTGCATATTTTTGAAATTTGTTTGTCTATTTATTAGACATTTGCTTTTTGGAGCTTACATTTTGCTCATCTCTGAAAAACTAACTTGTTTACACTCTTCTGAGATGTGTTTTCTGAAGTCCTGCTGTAAATAGAAATAACTGTCTTCTCAAATATCTCAAAACAAATTTTCACCTAATAGTTTAAATAAATTTCATTGAATTGTTATAGAGCAAACTGTAATCTATACTTTTATTTTTTCTCTTATTTGAAATGTTTCCTTTTAAAAAAAGCTCATTAACTACAGCCCTTTATCAAATACACAGCTTCAAGTTTATTTACTTATGTCAGATAACTTTTCTTTCTCAGATTTATAATTTGCTTAAAATAAACTACTGCACAGTTCATCTCCTTAAAAGAGTAACACAATTCAGAGTGGATATAAAGGAGCATCTTAGGTCGTGTGCTTTGCTGTGCTGAAAAGCATTGAACACTGCAAGAAATATTGAATATTAAGAACTACAGTGCCTCCAACTCATTTCAGACTCCTGCCTCCACAACAGCAGCATCTCAGGGGGTGCTGACCAAGCTCCCAGGGTATCCACACATGTCAAACAAACAGAAACAGAGCAGGATGTCCTGAAGGAACAGTTTGGCATTACCTGACTGGAATCTGCCCTAATGGCTCTCTCTGACAGGGATGCTGCTGCTTTCCTCACACCTGCAGCAAAGCTCACAAGAGTGAGTGAGTTCAAGCTGGCAGAGGGATGGGCCTGCTCTCATTGCAGCACTTGGCCATTAGGCTGATTTAGCCACAGCATCAAACCACAACCTGAGACTGCTGACAGAAAACAGATGGGACCCTCCCTCCTTCCACTCTCCAAATATTTTCTCTTAACTTGGTGAGATGAAACTGCTCAGCATGGCTGGGTCAAGCACCACTTTAGCAAAGGAGATGAGGCAGCACTGTGCAACTGGAAGTGGACATTCCAGACAGGATCATCTGCTTGGCAGTTTATGCTGCTGGGGAAATGAAGCCTCAGTGACTGTCCATAAAGTGCCTCTACTTGGAAGGGCAGAAGAGTCCCTGTATAAAATTCACTATGACAATGTCCCTTTATTTCCAACAGCATTGAAAAGAACACTTCCCTTTTGTTCTGCTCTTGCAGCAGTAAGGCCCTATTAGCAGTAAATGCCACATCAAATCCCTTCATAATCTATTTGTTCTTTGATGAACTACACAAATCTACTTGGAAAGCTTGAATGGTAAATTCTCTTTGGCTGGGTTATGGAGCTAATTGCAGCTCACCAGCCAGTGGGATTTAAACTGAAACTAGAACATAAGACAACAGCATCCACTCATGTGATGTTAGGTCCCATAGGCTGGAGAATATACAATTTATTAAGATCAAAGACTGATTAGAAACATATATACTTCAACAAAACAGTCCCCATTTAATCACACGTGCTGCTAAAAAGCAACAAAAATTATATATTTATATATATGTTCCTATCACAGGATACATGATGTTTCACGGAAAGCAAAGAAATTGAGTGAGTTGGGTGAGAAGTTTGTAAACAATCTGACAGAGAAAAAAAAATTCTGGTTCATATCACTGAAATCTCATCACAAAGATAAGATCTGGAAAGGGCACCACATTGACCCTTACTGCATCTCCCTGTTATAGGTATTACTGTACTGAAAATGCCTGCATTTCAGTATACCTCATATGCTCTGCAGATTAAATCTCTCATTGCCTTGCTGCCCTACACAATGAAATATTAAAATATTCTTGCTCTATGTCAAAGACACCAGGATTTTCTTAGTCAACAAGTATAAGCCAGCTCACGTGCTGACTGTGCAGTGACCCTTTCATAATGTCTCCCAGCCATACAAATACACATATATATTCATCAGGAATGTCTTTTCCCATTTATACAGTAATTTGGTACTGTCATCTGTTGGCATAAAATACATTACATGAGAGGCTGAACATTTTATCTCCCCTAAACCAGAATTAAAATAATGAGAAGTTATTTTATTACAGAAAGCATTACTCAAAGTGTCAACAAACTAAGTCAAAAGAAAAAATTCTGGGTATTTTAATATATCCTGGATTTAGAAATATGGGACTGAAGGGTCTATAAACAGTGAAAGAGTCCAGCCTTTTCCTATCACAGCTATATCAACCAACCCCAAACTGATCAAGCTTCATCTTAAATGTACTGATAAAGCTTTGCATGACTATTCCCAACAGAAGGTGTTCCAGGATGTTTCTCGTCCTACAGTTAGAAATTATCTTTTAACTTCCAACCTTAAATAACTCATGATCTTTTTGTATGAGCCTGTTCTTGGTGCTCACCTGTTTCTGTAACTTGTGACTTCTCCCTGAACAATATTGATGGAAAAAGCAGCAAATGGTAAATACAAATGGTCTATGATACAGAGTAAACTAAAAAGACAGAGTACAGCAGAAAACCCTAACACTGTTCAAAAAGCAGCCTCTAGAAGCCAGTATGAGCTATAACATGATCAATAATTTAAATACTCATTTCAGACTCTACCTTATTTTGGGATTTATGTTTTCTAAAGGAAGCTACACTTTTTAAACAGTAGGGCTACTTTTACTTTCATTCACAATACAAATGTAAAGCATAGCATGTCCTACAAATATAGTGAGTTTAAAAATTAGTTACCACAAAAATAAACTAATTTGAGGCACACCATAATTCAGTTCTTCTCCTTTTGATTTGATAGGTATTTTCTAATTATCACAGTAAGGTTATACTGTTTATGTTACTCTATAGGCTGGACACTTTCACTGTTCATAGCCCCAGTAGCTCACAGCATAATTTCTGAGGCAGGGTGCTGGGGAAGCAATAAAACATTGGAAAGATAATTCACAGATGAAGCCAGCTTTAGTGCAGAACACAGGAACTGATCAGTGTTCATATTTTAACATCAAGAAAATAATACCATTTTAAAATCTTGTTCTCTTCCCCAGAATCAAATTGTACCCAGAAGTTGTGGCGCACGATTCCATCTCTTGTAGGACTTATAAAGCTTGATTTTTAGCATCAAAGGGAACAAAACTTACTGTGAAGAACTAATACCAAAGTATCAGCTCAAGATCTTTTGGAGGTAAACAGTGAAAATTGAAGAACCACCAGCTGCCAGGGATCAGCATCTCTAGAACAGAAGGCAAAGTATGGAGCAAGGCGGGAAGGGGCAGTGCTCTGCCCAACGAGCAGAGGAGGACCCAGAGAAGGTGAGCTGGGCAGGTCTGGTGACAGCCAGCCAAAAGCTGAGACAGTCACACAAGGCCACAGAGATGAGGAGGGTCTGAGGCCCAGGGTGGCATGGCCAGGTGAGGATGAGGGCCAGCGACAGTGGCCAGGTCAGTCACAGAGGCCACGAGACAAGTCCAGGCCACGAGGAAGATCCAAGACCAAGGCAGAACGAGCACCCCATGGGTGAGGATCTGGGTCAGAGAGGGCACTGCCTGGCACCAGAATCATGGCTTGGGCAGGCTCTGGGGGCATGGGCTGAGCTTAAGGACAGCACCCAATCCAAGAGGCCAAGGAGCCCCTGCTTTTCCCATGTTTCACACAGCTCTTCCCTCACAGCCTGAGCCAAAGCTGTGCAGCTGCTGGCCTCCAGCACAGCCCAGCCCTGCCAGGAGGGCTTTGGGGGCTGCCCAGTGCCAGGACATCAGCTTCCAAAGGGAACATGACTTCTAAGAACCAAGGACAGAGCCTGCTCAGCTCTCAGCCTATGCACAGATTTCTTCTGAGAGCAGAACATCTGCTGTATGATACTGGCACAACTACAGAGCCATCCTAAAAATGTGGTTTTCACAAGTTAACCAAAACTGTAAAGTGCAAGCCTGTCAGTTTAAAATCCCTTGGCACATACAAATATCTACTTCCAAACAGAGTTGGAGCAGCACACTTCAATTAAAAAATAATTAAAGTAATGCTACTGCCATTAAAAACTTGTCTAAACAAATTTTTGAACACAAATAATTACAGTATATTCATTATATTAAAAACCCCTAAACCTCCATCATTCTTCATTAATTTCTAACAAATCTGAAAAATTAGAAATTACAGCATTTGTTTTACTTCCGTACACTTGAATACACAACTCTAAAAAATTCTAAACAGGTATGACAGTTAAAATATGATCCCATCACTATGTTTTGACTGGACTTATCACCATATAACAGTAATAGGGTTTGGCTCCATGACTGTTTAAACCAACAAAAATAATTTCTGTCAGTGTCACTCAATGGAAACATGGAAAATAATTCACTTCTCTTTGCTTGCTTGTTGTTGTTTAATTATTTAATTTTAAGCAGCTCTGTGGTATCAAAGAAGTATCTGCTCTGATGCAAAAGAAAGGCAAGAACATGCAAGCATAGCAAAAGAACAGAGAACACTTCAAACTCCTCAGTCCTAAGACACAGTGTTGAAATTTGGAATAGAATAGTCACATTAAGAAAATACATCAGTGCTGGAGTGGAGCATTTTAAAGTGCTTGCACTGAAGTACTTCACTGCTTAGCAACTCTACCATCACCACAAACATCTGCCCTAGTATTTATATTTTGTGCAACTGTAATAATCTTTAGAAGTTTAATCAATCAGTCACTTTTGAGATCTGGAATTACAGATATTTAATGACACTTCAGTCTTCAAATCTACTGTATTATTTTTAAGTACTCTTTTTTAGAGGCTTCATATACTTTCTAATGGTACACACACAATTTCTAGTCAAAAAAAATTTAATATACATAAAAAGGCTGAAGGATAACAATGATTAATGCTTTTTGTTACATCATAGTTTGGACAAATCAAAGACAAGCCTGCCAAGCAACCTGGCTCCACCGACCGTGACCATTCACGTTTGTGTCATTCCACCTATTTAACCTCTATTCCACACAGCCCTGGATTCCAAAGCGCTCTTACCTTCTGTCCTCGTCCAGAATATTCAAAGCAGAATTTACTTCAAAGTGTCATTTTCAACACTTAAAAAACTACTTTCTTTTTAACACAAAGTCAGTATGATTTTACCGAAAATACTTGAGTGGTGAATTTGAGATATGAGGAGGAAAACAAGCACAGCAAACAAAACAGAACAGGGGAAATAAGGACATAGGAAAACAGACATGATATGAGACTTAACAAGACGGAAAGGAACTAAAGCTCTTTTTTCTTTGATTAAGTATTTGGAAAGGAGAGAGAAATTCTTCTCAAAAATATTTCTTTTCATAATTGTTCTGCTCAGCTTTGCAGTGTGATTTATGCTACCAGTTCTTGAAATGTGCAAAAATCAAAAGTGCTGGCTAAATCTCAGGTTTTTTGTTTTGCTTCTTAGGTCACTAATTTTTTTGTCCTGCCTTCTTTTGAAAAAAAGCTGCCTCCTGGGAGGCACAGAGGTGTATGTCTCAGATTCAAAGGACTGAATACATCACTGCTGAGTATCCATATGGAGAAGGCAAGTAGGGTTGAAGTCTGGAGAAAAGAGCTTAAGGCAGAAACTTAGGAATGTACACTTAATGCAGTGAGACAGGAGAGAAATATAACCTAAATATAACCTAAACCTCCTTTGAGCCTGAAGAAAGCTACTGCATTTTAAAGCTTCTATAGATACCTACCATCTTACTAACAGACAGCAAGCAATAGAAGAGTACTGAAAGTCTTCTTGCTACCATGCATAATTTTTAAAAGTAACTTTATGATTCTTGTTTTTCCACTTAATCCTTGGTTGATTAAATAATTTCTAGTGATCCAGCTACAGGCCTGGTTTTTGTCACACTATTCCTATATATTAGGCTTTTTAAAATAATAAAAAAGAAGATATGATTTAAAATGTCAAACACTGCTGTTCCTTATTACTAAGCTTAAAACCTTTGGGGATATTTTTCCCAACTGTAGTTTAACGCCTAAGCACAAATAAGGTCTGTTTCCAGATATGCTGTGGACTTGGTAATACAGGGAGGGTCATCTGCTGACACAGTGTTATCCTGCCAAGCAGAAAAAGCAGGATGAGGCTACTATTGCACAATATTTCTCAAAATAAATGTTGAAATTACTTTTGTATCTATTCATAGTGATACATGTTGTCTTGTCGCCCACCTTTCTCCAAGAAAGCTATTTTTAAAAAGGTGATTTATGCAGTTCACAAATATTTTTCTAGCTACTCTTCAATTTTCTATTAATGACTAAGATAGGGTGAAGTGACTTGTACCAGCAGAGAAATAACTGAACGTGTCGTTATTTGACAAACTGTCTGGTCAATATTTGTGTCCTGAACACGAGACTGGATGAGATAACAGCTGCCACTAAAGGACTGAACAGCAGTAGAAAGCTTTAGCCCAGGTTGTAGAGACAAATACACACTAAGCTCCTGTTCCAACCAGGCAAGAGAAACAGAACAAGTGTGAATATTGTTCCAAGAAGCACAAAAACTTCTGACAAGTTCAGCTGTGATCTCCAGCAGAAAGAATTAGGCCTTATCTTAGGAAAATAAACTTTCTCAAAGGGATGAGCCAGTGGGTTCTACCACACTTTTCTGGATTCACTGCCTTTAACTCTTCATAAGACTACATGAAAGGTGAGAATAAATGAGAATTTATTTAAAACAGTCTGTTCATATTTCCTGGTCCTCCTTTTACAGTTAACAACAATTGCAAACAGGCACATGTAGCTGTATTAACAACTCTTTTTTTTAGCAAATCCAAACAGAAACTTGGAATTAACAAGCCTTGGCACTAAGAACATGATGACAGCCCACCACCTACATGGGAATGGAATTTTGTGCTGTTCTGGAAAGTGAGGTACACTATGAAAGCACAAACATTTTCTAATTTGTGTCCTTTGAGACACAAGACAATTCTACCACTGTGCTGTATCCCCAGATACTTAAATACATCAACTGGCAACTGAGGCACATCTGGGAAAAAAACCCGAATAACCCCCCCAAAACACAAAGAAACAAAAGAAAATCAGTGGTTGGAAATAGGAGGTGGGAAAAGCAGCATTTTACAAAGTGTTCAAGTATTTGCTTTAAAAAAATCTACCTGCCAACTTATTTGCACATTCCTCAACTACTACCAGGCCCATTCCCAGGAAACGATACCACCCTTGCCACACCAAGGAATAGGGAGACACAAAGAAAAGGCCACACAAAGCCATTAGACAAACTGCTTCTGATAGTTCTTTTAGTGTTGTAAAAGACAAAGTTCTGCTACAACAGAAAAGAAGGGAGACAACTCTTCTTTTTGTCCATGAGCTTGCATGATCCCCTTCAGGAAAACAGGATGAAAGTCTATGAGCTTCCCATGACAAGATTTGCCAAGTTTTATAACCATGCACTTTCTTCAGTCTCTCCCTTCTTCAGGCCACTTGAATCATCATTAACTAGAAAACTGAGCACTGAGTTTTTGTTCCTTATCTTCCTTTCTCTCCCTGTGTCCTTCTGCTGATCCTCATATCCTTATGTGCCCTGGAAAGGGCATCTGGTAAACACAGGCTTACTGACTCATGCTTCTTACAAGGCACCAAAATGCAAGAAAGACGGAACCTCCAAACATTTACTGGAAGTCAGGAGGAGAAATTAAGGCAGAAGAACAGCAAAATCACAGAAAACAGACAGTAAAAAGTCTAATGGACTACAGGGAAAGAAGGATGGGATGGCAGACAAAGAGTACATTGGGAGCACAGATATTGGAGAGTGTATGGGAGCTAATAGGGAATGACACAAATTCAAAATATAAAGGTAAAGGATTTTTGACTGCTAGCACAACAATCTAGTCCTGGTTAAACTCCAAACTCTTCAGTACTCTGCTACAGCAAACTTAGGAATTAACATGACATCCATCTGTATATATTAACCCTCTAATAACACGTGGTTAACAATATTAAACTAAACCGTATGTGTTTGAAAGAAACGCTAAATTCTCATATGAAAGTTTTATTATTCCTTTCTATATACAACGAGAGGAATTTTAAAAACTTGCTCTGCAAAATATATTCTCAGTAAGAGAAAAAGATGGTCCTCAGTTTTCTCTTCCATATATTTACATTTCCACTCCATCCTCATGGCTTCTCTTTATAAATGTGATGCATACAATGACTTTTCAGATTTGTCCTCATGGTTTTCCTCAGCCTGATCCTGTGACAAAACACTCCAATCCCAACTTGCCACACAAAAGCCAGGTAGAAGCCAGAAGACAGGGTAATTACCTAATAACTAACTGAAAACCACTTTGTTTGACATTTTCTGAACTGTGCATTTATAGCAACCTTCCCTAGAATTGATTAAAAAACTGCCTCAAATTAGTTATCACATACACTCTACTTACAGAACAAACACACCACACCACATGGTGTAACCTGCTGTACTTGTGGTACCTCACACCACATTTCATGTCTTCAGAAAAGGGGAGAAATTGTTAGGCCTGTCCATATTCAAAACATTGCCTGCAGTCTGATCAGAGCAATCATAATTAATCTTGATATAATAAGCCAAGTAAAACATCAGGACTGTGATGAAGTTAAGTAGCACCTACATATTGTGTTAGCCACAATTTTTCTTTTATTTAAGCACTATAAAAAAATTTAAATCTTCCTTTTGGAATAATATTCTTTTTGGAAGGATACAATTAAATCATCCTACTAGGAGATGGCACTGAGCTTATCAGATCTGATACTGCTTCCTATGACATAAGCTTAGTGTTCTTCACTATTGTTTTTCTGGTTTCCATCCATTCTTACTGTCTGAGAGAAGAATGGATGACAACACATATCCTGAGGCCATTTGGTTCCTTGAGAGTAAAACTGAAGTTCACAGGTTCAGATAAGATTATTAATTGTGCCCTTATCCATAGCTGCTGCAAGTTTATGATTCAAAGTCACTTCACAAACCAGTGGAATGAGGACTACAAGTGTTAGGATTTAATGGCAGACAAGATCAGTACTGAGGTGCCCAGGTAGCAGTGATGCAATGCTGTAACTATAATGAACAAGTAAACATTTGATGAGGATTATGTCTGACCATCTTCTTGAAAGATTGGGAGTAAGAGATAACAACAGAACTATATGAACTTTTTGGTCACACCAGCTTTATTACAAAACTCCCTGGTTTTCTTTGGAGTTTGTACAGTATCCAAGGGGAGTGCAGCAGGGAATCTTTTTACACAAATGTTTTTGTGATTACATAGGGGCAACACTCACTTCTGCCCCCAGTAACTTACCACATCAGCCCCCAGACACTACATGGTGGGACTGGACTAGATGACCTTTCAAAGTTCCTCGCAACCCAAACATTTCCATGATTCTCTAATACTGGAGATAACTTACCACAGGCAGGGTGCAAAAAAAGGTTCTCTGAATGTCTGATTGGGGGGTAAAAGCACCGTTAGTCATTCTTTCATTCGAAAGAAATTAATATTTACCATGCAGCTTTCTTGGCACATGATTAGAATTGAATTAGAACAGAAAATACCTCATTTTATAATTTAGAAAAATAATTTTTTTTCAAAGCAGACCTAGACATACCCAGTTGCTGAAAGAGAAGAGCCACACTGGTGCCTGTAACAGGAAGGCTATCATGTAGAGGAGTCTGTATCAGCTGTCGGTCTCCAGCTCCCAAAGAAAACAATTTCTGTAGAAAGATATTTTTTTAAATTTAATTTATATAGAATGAACAAGCTGTTGTCATACAGATAAGTGATTCATACTGCAAAAATTATTTCTTTTCTATAGGGAAATTTAAAGTCAAACAGAGATCTGAAATATAATTTGGGGACAGTAATAGGTCTCCTTAAATGCATATATAGCATGACTGTGTCCCTTGCATTTACACTGAGTTAGTTAAATAGTTATGGCTTTGAAGGCAGTTAATAGTACATTTCTATCAATATAATAAAAAACCTACCAGGAAAAAACACAGGTTTAAAATCCATTTAAATCAGAAAAATGTACAGTATTACTAACTGAATTTCTTTGCTATCTACCATCCTCATGGGTGTATTAAGTATTGACCATACTTGTGACATGTGGGTTTTGAAGAGGACACTTCTGTTACTCCTGTGTTCCTGCTCTGCACATTAAAGTAGAATTACAACTTCAGTTACCTTTCCAGCACAAGAACATACCTCCCTGGAGGGAGGCAGGAAATGGGAGTGAAAGGAGTGCACTTGAGTATCACATCCCAAACAGCACTGCAATTGCAAAATACCCTTGCTTTCCTGTGAGTAAATCCACATGGCATTCAAGCAGTGAGTGATTCCAAGCAGTTACCTCTAACCAGACTCCCATGGGCTGGGGGGCATTTCTGTGTGGTAAATCTTCACTCTGTATGGCAGCAAAGGGGGGTGACGTAGGAAGGCAGCAAGCTCTGGCTGTTGCACAGCAGGTATTTCCAACCAAAAATCTCCCCAGTAAATCCAAAAAAGTCCCTGGGCTGTTGCAGAGATGCTCTGCTCCAGCACTTCAGCAGCAGGCCTGGATGCAGGTCAGTAATCTATTTCACAGCTGATTGTTTCTGGAAATAAATGCTGCAAGTGTTCCCCCTCTAAGATATATAATTCACTATAATTTGCCTTCAGCCCTGGAAGCATAAGGATTAAGAAATAAAAGAGAAACACCTAATTTCTGATTCACATGACAGTTAGACAGTAGCAAACTTAAGTTGGAAATGAGTGAGCATTTTATTTGAAGAGAGAAAGCAGAAGAAAGAGAAACCAGAGAAGCATTGCTTTTCCTTCCTCTTCTAGCAGAAGCAGCCACTGAGAAAAGCTGCATTTATGGACAGGGAGAAAAAAGAGAGGATAGAAGCAGAGCCAGAAGTTCAAGTGGATCACAAAAACCAAAAATAGGACGTTCAAATACCACTGGAAAAGAGGGTTTATAATGAGGAGATAAAATCTGATTACTCCTCTTCCAAACCCAAAGCCTAGGATAGAAAAGAACAGAGACATGGCCTGGAGAGCAGTAAGGTAGAGCTCGACTAAGCTGACAGGACATTCTGACACTTTCTGCACCAAGAGAAGTCCCAAAGCAGCCAGGGCTTTGGGAAAACCAGAACACAATTAGGAAGTTGTAGGATTACAAGAGGGTAGAAAATCCATATCTTGGGTGGGAAGCTGTGTATGTAATTGACTTTCAAATGTTGCCATTTGCACATGTAGTTTTCTGGTGTGTTTCATAAAAAGGACCAGCATAAAGCAAAAATCAAACACAGAAAACTCAACTGGCTTATCAAACCCCCACAAATGTATAGGAATAATTTATAAAAAGTAAATCAAGAAACAAACCTGACTTTGTGCTCATAGAAAGCAGAAGTGAAAAGCAGAAAGAAGTCTATTCGCTACAAAACTTTATTTTAATTTTTGAATGTTTGGGCTATTTGCAATATTTAATTCCTCTGAGGAAACCACATTTGAGTTACTTTTTAGCATTTAAAAAACAGATTATGAAAACAGAAATTTAAATAAGTTATCAGATAAATGACCAATGGAATCCTGAACTCCATCAAGGAAAACACATGCATAAATGAACTGATATGAAGGCTATGTTAGAAAATGCCAAAGAAAAAAAGCCTTGAAAAAAATTCTGTAGCAAGCAAAAATATTCCTGAACACTTTATTATTTAAAAACTAAACTTATACAAACTGCTTAATTTGTTAATGTGTCCTGCAAAAGCCAACTCAGTGACAAAATTAACCCTTTGACCTCATCCTGGAATGGAATTTTTGCTGTCTTTAGAAGACAGGCCACAGGGAAAGCACTCACAGGCCACAGGGAAAGCACTCAGCTGAACTATGATCTTTTTTTCTTCAAAAATATCTCAAGAATTTATTTTTTGTTTTCTTCATAAATTAAATTAACTGGAAAAATACCCTTTCCCCCCCTTATCCCCTCCTATTTACCTGAGACCCTCCAGAAGCAGGGACAAGGCATGAGCACAGATTTGCAATGAGAGTCTCCAGTGACACATTCAGGCTGTCCACATACACGGTGTAGATCAAGCCAAGGCAAGCCTAGAAAGGTTGACAAAATATATCAGATTGCAATACAGGGATGAAAGATGTCAAATTATTCAAAGATCTATGTATATGATCATTAAAAAAAAAAAATCAGTTCTTCTTAATAGTTACTAGTGCAGTGAAGTACTCTCCAACCAAAGTAATCTGCCACAGAGGCAACAATTAATTTAAAAAAATTAGCTTGGCTACTTAAAAGGGATATGTGTTATTTTTTAAAGAAATTCTAGGTATAATATTTCTGCTTTGTTTGTTACATAAGAAGTGCTTTATTGTAAGTTACTGTTAAAAATGGTAAAAATCAACACAGTTTCATCTATGCTTTGAACTGTAATGGACTTAAACCTGACTGGTTTCCAAGGCAGAACATTGATTAACCACTGAGCTTCCGAGGCTCATTTTAAGACCAGCATCAATCACAATTCCATATGTTATTTAACTTATATTTATTTTATTGTATCAATGTAAATATATTTTATATTAATAGTATATTAACATTTCAGCATATCTTATTAATGGATCCAATTTTGATTGAAAAATCACAAATAGAGCTTTAGCTCAATAATTTAATCCAGACCAACATGACATTCTAAGAAGCCTTTTGGACAGAAGGAAATAACTGCTCCACAGCATCTTTTGCCTTTTAACTGCTGTAACTTCGATAAATCAGCGAATATTTTAGTAATTATTTTCTTAGTAATAATTCCAACAGTGACTTCTCATATCACACATAGTTAAATGGTGAAACTGTGCTGTGGGTTGTTGTAAAATATGAATGCTAAGAAAGTGAACTAATTATAGAAAAAACGCATACAACCAACACCTCTGGTTCAGGATGTCATTTAGCTATTATTCATATTTTATTACAAAAGCATTTTGTAGAATTATTTCTACAGCCTGCCCTATTCTTACACACTTCGCTTTGCATTGCTATGGGCCATTATGAGAGACAAAACACTGGGCTATGAGGATTTTTAATCTCACATGGTTCAATCATCCTTAATGTCTAAAGACAACTGCTGAATGATTTCCTCCCTTGATCTGTAAACTGAACTTTGTTTCTGTTAATATATATTAGCTTAGGAGAAATTTAAGCTTTTTATTTATCTCAGATAAGTCATATTTCACCAGCTGAAAGTAATCCAAAGTCCTAAATCTCTGTCATGCATCTTAATTTGGTCTGGAAGAGACTTGGACATTTTGCTTTATAGATGGAGGAAAACTAGATTTTCACTGTAAATTTACCATTATATAGTTAGTCAAATATTGTTTGGTTTTGTCCTAATAACTCCTTTCATTAGACAGTACACTGAGCCCAGAAAAATCTCTACCACTCCTGTGTAGTGTTAAAACTGCTTGGAGGATAAAAAGGCAGCACTTTAACCTACAGGGGCTATTTACTGTCACAGATGTTGAATTTTATCTAGTTCAATCTAAAGCTACTTTTGCTCTTAAATTCCCAAATCAATCCTGAGTGAGATATTTTAAATCAAAAGCACTGTCATTGTTACTTATTAAAAATCAGATTTTCTTGCTGATATATTGTAAATAGCAATAGCAAGTTCTTTACCCTGAAAATTTCTGGATAATCTAGTCTGGACACCAACACCAGACTTTTAGGAGCAAATACTTCTGCTGGCTGAATTAAACCAGACTCCTCTTCACCTTCAATTTCTTTTGTTCCCTTGAAAACAGAAACACTTCAATTAATAAGCAGGAAGAAAACTTAAACAAAAATGTTAGCATTTTCACCAAAAGTTAACATTTCTCAGAGCTTCAGAGAAGTACTGCATTCTTTGAAACTGGTAACAAAATCAAGTAACAGGAACACACTCCAAGGGTTGCCTGAATTCCCTAAAGCTTCTAGATGTAATTCAGTTTATTAAAACTCAAGTCATGCACCAATGTACCTAAAATAATTTCCTATAAGACAGCAGTTTAACAGGACACTGTTCCACATTAAATACTCCCTGTTGCACATTTTAGATAGTGAAGTGGATCACAGAACAGGATCCTTCCACATCAAAGTGTTAGCTGATTTACAATCTCTCCAAATACAGAGATCACGCATTTCACAAAAGAATGCTTGGTTGTCCTCCTTATATTAATATAATTCAATTTCTTACAGAATTCCCACTAACACTACAGCTGAATTATCTGCAGTGTCATCTCCAGCCTGACCTAGCGAATTTGGAATTTAAAGAAATTTCTTCACCAGAAAACTGGTCCAGATTTCTAAAAAAAAAAAAATCTCTCCCACTTAGGAACCACTAAGGTTACAAAAAAAAAAAGAGAACAGCGAACAGAGAGCACAGTGCAGATAAACTTGCAGTTGTTCATGATATTGTGCAAGTGGTTATAACCTTCTTGCCAGAACTTCTTCAATCACAAATAGTTTATTATTATTCATAGCTAAAACTGAAGATGTCACTAAATATTTTCATTTCTAAAATTCCACACATTCCTTGACAAATTAAGTTTTCAGATGACAGAATGTCCTTGCTTTCCAATTTCTGCATGTAATTCTCTCCAACCCCGCACCACCCACCAAATTTCTTTTATTTGTTCCTCGGACCAAGCATTCTTCTGAGCAAAAATCACTATATTATCTTAATTAGGAACACGAGAAAAATTACATCCATTTTCATATGACAACATGAAGTATCTGCCTTCTATTTCTTTGTCACATTACTACTCATCATTACTACTCATCATTTCAGTTTCTTAAAAAATCCCCCAGTATTTCTCCTAAATGGACAAAATCTGATAAAAATGCCCTTAAATGCCAGGAATGCTGTGAGTTCATGAGCTTTACTTCACAACCTCAATTCAGAATGTACAGTTTCTTTAGGCAAATGCTAACCCATAATTCAGCATTCAAGGTAAAATGATGTAAAGAGAGAGTACTTTGGTATCTAATTACAATGGCTTGGCTAATACAGTGTAACACTTTCATACCAAAATAAAACCAGTTGGTTCAACAATACATATACACATATAGGCAAATACTTGGCTTTGTACATTAAATTTCACCTAAAAGTCAAGCAATGCATTCACAATGTGTGTGCTTAGTCGAGTTTGTATCTCATTTCTAAGGTAAAATTATGATTCACAAATTCATAGAGAAACACAATAACTCAACAGTCACACATCCCACACAGGTTCATTAATTTTCATTCATTTTAATGCTGACAGAGAGAGTTTTTACAGGAATTACAGTTCCCTCCCTCTGTCCCCCAAAATCCCCAAATTTTTTAATTATCAGCAGAACTTTGCTGTATCAACCATTCTAAAGAGCAAGTATGAGTTCTAGGCATAAAGACAACAGTTTCTGGATACCCGACAAATTGTATGCTCTGATGTTAGGAAACATGAAATTAAAACACAATCCACATTTCTAAAGGCAAGGGAACATGGAAGGTCCTCCATATTCACATGGTCCTAAGATAATGAACCTCAGGGTGCACAGGCAGGGAGGAGCTTTCCATACAGGACCTTTCTAATAAAACCCACACAACTTCAGAGCAAGTCTTGAATTAATTCGTAGTTAGGTTTAAAGCTTTCAGGGCACAACAACAGCACAATACCGAATGATAAAGCATTTACACTCTTAAACCACTCTCTCCTACTTCATAAAAGATTTACAGAAAAATGCAATGTGACTGCTGTGTTTCTTCCCCAGCTCGACATTCTGACAGGCACACAGGCACATTATTAGGAGTCACTAGACTAAGTAGATAATCATTTCAAACACATGACTTTTAACCTACTTTTCAAGCAAAGTATTAACAGCATAAGCATTCTGTACCATGAGTAATTACAAAGCAGTAAAGCCACAAATGTGATTCTATTTACATTTCTGGTCAGACACACACACACACATTTCATCCTTCTTTATCCCTTTTCCCACCTAAGCAAAAAATATTCTCTAATAAAAAACAACAATATGAAAGAGTTTGTTATGTTGGGGGCTTTTTACAATAACTTTTTATTTTATATATACAGCATTCCATTTACAACTTAGCTAAGAATAAATGGATGGTATGGAAAGCCTTGCTAAGGATACACAGATTGAAAGATGAATTTAAATTACAGAACACAGAATCATTTAGGTTGAAAAGACCTCTGAGATCACTGAGTTCAACCTATGACTGAACACCACCCTGCCAATTAGACCACAGCACTTAGTGCCATGTCCAGTTTCTTCTTGATGCTGACCCCAGCACTTCCCTGGCAGCCCATTCCAGTGTCTGATCACCCTTTTTGTGAAGAAATTCCTCCTAATGTCCAACCTGAATCTCCCCTTGAGGCTGTGTCCTCTCATCCTGTCACTATTGCCTGAGAGAAGAGACTGATTCCCACCTGACTACAACCACCTTTCATGGAATTGTAGACAGTAAAGTCCCACCCGAGCCTCCTTTTCTCCAGGCTAAACAGCCCCAGCTGCCTCAGCAGCTCCTCTCCAGACTTGTGCTCTAGACCCTTCATCAGCTCTGTTGCCCTTCCCTGAATCTGCCTTGGCCAATTAATATTGAAAGAGATTAATTTTTTTTCATTTTTCTCTTTTTATTTATTTGAAATAAGCAAACTTTAGAGAACAGCTAAATTCAGAAAAATGTACCCCTAGAGAGCAAATCAGTGTTCCAGATCCTTAGCAATCCATTTAGTTTAACAGGTGATAAACATCTAAAATCTAATCAGAAATACCTGTGCCTTGAGAAGGCAAATGAACAATTTTTCTTTTTTATCATCCTATTAATAAAGTCTTGAAAAAGACTTTTCCATAGGCTACAGAATAGGTAACTGAGACTGATCTAACTGTATCAAAGAACTGCATGATCTGTGGTTATACATCATTTCACCATGCTTAAAATATTTGGTCCCTTATACTTAGATGTGACCAAAGCCCATCAGATATTGTTTTGTTTAACCAGTGTCCTTTTGCTCTAAAAATCCCTCTACATCTATAAAAAAGTGTAAAGCTGAGTACAGTTTGCAGCATTTTATCAAGTAACAAGATAGAGGTTTGAAATCCTGGTATT
This sequence comes from Trochalopteron elliotii, assembly GCA_024734555.1. Classification (NCBI taxonomy): domain Eukaryota; kingdom Metazoa; phylum Chordata; class Aves; order Passeriformes; family Leiothrichidae; genus Trochalopteron; species Trochalopteron elliotii. The sequence continues at coordinate 425,069 of JANPWX010000452.1, read as the reverse complement.
AGAAGAAAAAGTATTAAAACAAAGGGTAATTATGATAATAAAATATTGCACATTTCCCTCAAATAAATGGGAGTCAATCAAGAGGAAAATACTTCCTTTACAGTGAAATGTATATTAAATAAGTTAAATATAATAAATATTAAATAAATCACTTCAACATGCATGTAACAAGGAAATAGGTACTTGTAGCCATGAATTATTTTCATTTCATGTATATTTATGTCTAAGTTAAGACATTTGTGGGTTACCTATGTCTGATAAAGGCTGACCTTACACTCCAAGTTTTCCATGGAGTGGCAATGGACTATGAAACATCTCTCTGCTTTCCACTCATTTCCACAAAATTACACTTCCTCTAAGTCACATCTGGCTGTGTTTCAATACTGCATGAGGCAAATCAGGACAAAACCAGACATTTTCATTCAAGTCTCAATTTCTGGTTAAAAAACTATGTTAAAGCTTCTAGAAGAAAAAGGTGACTGATTTTGTGCTACTTCAGTGAAACACTGCAACTCATTTAAATGCAACAGATGTGGCAGCCAAAAAACAAAGCTTTAAAAACCAACTTTACTCGTATGAACCTTATCTTCTTTTACTAAACAGAGATATTAAGTGCCACAACCCAGCCTTCAAACTTTAAGGTTTCCTCTTGAACTTCTATAAACCTAATTTTGCCATAACAATTGCATTACTTTAAGATGTCAGCTCTGCTTCTAAATACTGACATTCAACTTAAAGATAACCATCTAGCCAAAATCAACATTAGGAACCAAAGTCAATTATGAAAGATCAAAAGGACTTACCAATATGGTCCAAAAAAATTCTCTCTACTACTGAGTGCAGCATTATCATTTGCTCCATCAACATGCAACTGAATTACAGCACACATGAACTGTAGGCACCTTTCTCCTCCTGTCTTTTCACCCTAGACTTCAGAATCTGGAATGCCAGTTCTGATTCATGTTGAGCAGAGAAAAATTAGACTTATCCTCATGTCAGAGGGAGGAAAATCAATTTAAACTGAGGTACTAATAGAAAAGTTAGAAAACACAAGGCCTTAGATGTAGCTGTGCTGTTCTGAAGGTGGGAGCTGGCAGGCATTATTTGAAACTTCAAAGAAATCAAATGTGAGCACAAAGTGAAGTTAGAGCTGTGCTTTAAGAATTCGTTCACCCTTCGAAAGAGAACGAACATCTCTCATTACAAAACTTGCACTCTAGTACTTCATTATGTCAAAACCAGTTTGCCCAATGCAAAATTTTGCATTGAAATTATGCCAAGTTCAGCAAGCTTGTTTTTCTACTAACTGCCCAGCAAAGATTTAGAGACCATGCTTGATTTCTTATTTTAGGAAAATTATTTGAAGTTTACTTTAGTAATCTTATGCCAATTACTCATTTGGGACAGATCCCTTTCTCATGTGACTTGGTCTCTGTTGTCTTATTTGCAGCCAAATACAGGCTTAGCTGCTTTATTAACAATCAAAGGCCAAAAAACATTCAGCATCAATTAATTTTATTTACTTGTCAGAGTATATAAATGCATGTATCCAATAAATTCTAACACATAAAATAAACTAAGCTGACTGCTGCCAGAAGTCAAATCTGCAGCCTCCCTGCCTGCAATCTGCTGTACTGAGCTAAAACCACAGGTGAATAGATCTGCTTTGTGGTTTGCCTACGTGCACAGAACCATACCACTGCAGCTAGACTTATACTGGAAAAAATTAAACCAGTATAAAAGCCATTATCTTGACTTAATTATTTCAAATTGGGGATAATACACTGTAGTAATGAGCAATGCAAAGGAGCCTATCAACTAAAACAGATAAGGATCAAAGACAGAAAATGACATGAAGATCATAAACTCATCAAACAGACTAATCTCAGGTTTTTATGACAGGTCAGCCTGTAAACTCCTATGTACTACTGACACTTCAGAGTACAAATGTGATAGGAAAGAGTTTGCAATGCACCTTCCAGCATTACATAAAATTTACACCACGACAATGTACTAGATGTTTACCATTTAATACACCTCACCTGGAAAACCTCCTGAAGGTGTTGATATGGATTATCATCTAAAGCCACTGAAACCACTCGGGAACCAAAGTAACCTCACATCCACACTTTGCACATTTCAGTGCAGCTTTCCAGCCAAACTGTCTCTCTGGAATAGGCCACATTGGGATGTGCAAGCCCTAGAGGATCTGAGAAGTCCAAGGTGATGCCACTGAGCTGCCCTGCAAATGCTGAAATCCCATGGGGCAATAATTAATAGCATTAAGCAACTGCTTTTAATGTGTTAACCTTACCACTGAGGAATGGGAAAGAGCTGCAGTATCAGGTCCTTAGCAAGAACTATGCATAAGCAAACACCATTTCAGAGCTTCCAGTTTACTAAACCTTTCTGAATTTTCCCAAAGGAGCTAACTTGCTCCATTAATTCCACCCTTTCTAACTTTACACACCTAAAGTAAGGTGAGAAAACTGCAGACACCTACGAAACACATGCAAAATAAATGGCAAAGCTCAAATCTAAGAACTCTGTAATTCATACCCTATTTTAACTCATGACAATGTTTTTTTAAATTATATAGAATGGCATATGTAGACATACACCAAAGCAAAATTCTACACACAGAGATTGTTTTGGTTAATTAAAACACAGTTAATCCCTTTGAATTGCACATGGGAAATGCACTGAAAAGTCTTACAGTGAATTGCTGAATTAGTATTATACCACTGTTTGAAAGTCAGCTGAATCTGATCTCTACTGACAAAGAAATGCCTCTGCTTAAAAGATAGCATCTCCTTGTCCTGTGAGCTGAACTTGGGGCCTCTGTTCAACAACACAGGAGTTAAGAGGACAAGGTGACCTTTACCCAACACAAGTTTTTGTACCCTGCAAAAGCATGAGTTCAGCTTGGGGATGTGTGTGCAAATGCACGAGCCAGGGGACGAACAGGGCAGGAGAAATTATTGCCAGAGTTATTAAGATGGAAATATGATTTCCTCTGTACAACTGTTCTCAACTTTGAATTCCAGTTTGAAGAGGACCTTAAATGTATAAAAGGACAATTAAAAAAAATACAAGTTTGTTTCTTATATAGAAAATTATCTGCAACCTGGCCTTTACACCAGAATAGACAGGAAATAAGGCACTACTTAAGTCTCTATACAATGCCACAACAGCCATTTTTCAGTAGATTCAGAAAGATGATGATGCAACATACTAAACATTGCTTTTAAAATTGGGGGTTTTTATATACAAAATGTGCTTTGGGGCACCGACAATATGAAGAAATTTTCAGAATAAATTTATCATTTGGGATACTAACAAAAAATTATTAAACTTCATTTTAGGAAGAACATCCTCATCTAATATCCAAAGGGGGCTCAGATTTCCCACACAAAACAGGTACAACTGAACCAAGTGTTCTCACCCTCTGGTAAAACCCAAACATTAGTGACTCATGGAGCAGCATATGCTTCAGCACAGCAGGATCACCAACTCTCCAGTCCGAGCTGAAAAATTATAACTTTATGAAGCACAATCATTTTGTTGGCAGTTTTTCCCTTGACTCAGGAAATATCTGAGAATGTTGTGAATCTGCCATTTTATGGTTTGGGATTTTTACAAGTTCTTTTTCCTCTTTTTGCAGGGGAGGGCAGAGAGAGGAAGAGAATGTGAATAGCAGGAAACAGGAGAGCTGTGAATTATTACTTATGTCCATTTTCCAGAGTGATCTATTTAATCCTATATTTGTGATCGCAATGTTTTAACACACATATGCTTGAGACAACAGAGAGGAATGAAAGAATCTGGTAATAAGATTTTTATAAACAAATGTTTGTGGTGATGTGCTGATCTCACTGAACAGATTTTCTGTAATGCAAGAAATGCAGTTGCACAGGCTCAATTGCTGGCATAAATCATCCTCTAATTTGTTGATGGTCGGGTTGGGAAGAGAGGGCAAATTTCTTTCCAAGTGCAAAGCAATGTACAAATTGACCACTATGTTCCTAAATTATCTGAGTCAACATTTTTTAAAAAAGATTCTATCTGTGGTGCTCTTCCAAACATTTTTAATATAAATTCTAACTGCGTAACCGGTAAGAAGCACAACTGAGGTCACTAGAAGTATCTGCTGAGTCAAAAGTATTAAATCAAGTCCTTGTCTGCTAAGTGGTAACATGCAGAAAATGCTGTTAGAAATAAAAACCTTTATTTTATCAAACTGTGCACACCACACAGAACTAAACATATTAATACATGCATGTATATGTATACAAATGTATACTCTTTTTTTGGTGACTAATAAAGCCACAAACACAGAGAAACTGAGTTGTATGGGTGACTTCTGTAGATCTAAGTTATGATTCTTCTGAACACCCTTTGGCTGCTCAACAACTTCTGGCTTCAGCTGCCAGAAAAATAAACTAAGTAGACCTTTTTTTTTGGTTGATAGAACAAGGTTTTTTCCTAATCAATGACATTTCAAGTGGATTTCAAACCCATGAGGTTTGAAGTCCACGGAAGCAATCAAAATACAGCAATGGGACATCACACACCTCCACACCCTCCCAGCCCCCCTAGAAAAACCAACCAACTTTCAAAGCACTGTGAGAGGAAGGGAAATAGAGATGTTTTGACTTACTCTCCTCCTCCTAATTCCTGCAGATACATGGAAGTGAATGAGGCACCCAGCTCTGTTTGCTAGACTATCTAAACAGCACCTTAAGCCAGACAGAAATGTGGATAAAGCCAAGCATGTGCTGGAAACACAAGAAGCTGGAAGGAGAAACCAGCACAGTATCTCAGATTTGTTTACACTCATGTAGGAACTTGAGGTGGGAGAGAAACCTTGCACATAGAACTGCTCTGCAACATACTCAGGATGCCTCTGAATGACAGCAGCTTAATCACTGTTAATTGAACTACCTCTAGTAGTGTGTACCCACAATGCCATTCATTCTGCTCTTAAGGTCAAACTAATGCCTCATTTTAAACCCAGATGAGGAACATATCCTTATTTAGCTTTAGCAAATGTTGCAAAGCTGTACCACCTGAAATCACCCAAGTGAGTTCCATTCCCCTATTTAATGGAGTGTGTTCATCTTACTGGTGCCTACAGATACGAAGTATTAATCAGACTAAACTGAGAAATAATCTTTTTGAATATTATCTCACCTCTTTGAGAGCTGATTGTTAATCAAGCTGACCAGCACCCATGCAAGTAATAAATTCTGGGTCAGTCAGAACTGCAACAATACAAAGGATGATTCCTAGATGCCACCAAAGAAAACAGCATTCTGTTTTCTGTCCAGGAGTAAGAAGTTGAAAACAGGTCATCAGCTGATTGATTACTAGAGCCTGTGCTTTCCTCTGGAAAACTTGTTATGACATGCAACTGCCAAAAGACTAAACTGAATCCAGAACTTTCAGAGAGAGCAGGGAGGATACTTTTTTTCCTGCAGACTGTGTAGTTTTTACAGCTGTTATATTGATCTTGTATCATACGTTGTCATGGTACCACTTACATACTCCATGAGAGTACAAACTCCCTACACTTCTGGTAGCATTTATTTAAAAATTATCCTGTGACAAACAACTGAAGCAGGGATAAAAGGAACCAAAACAACAGAAGTCTTCTTGACTTGAATCTTCCCTTGAGTCTTCTCAGACTCAACTGTGTCTAAAGGGTTTGTATTATTATGCAGAAGGCTCCAAAAAGGTTTGATGGTTCTCTTGTAGCATTCACAGGCTTAGAATTAAGTTTGTTTTCAATTCCCTGTTTAATTAACCACAGAAACTTCCAAGTGGTTGATTTTTTTTTTTTTTTTTTTTGGTGAAGATGATTCTGCCAAGCCAAACATCTCATCTGGTGCTCTGGCTGAATTCCGACCAGTCTCATGTATCAGTAAGGTTTACCTGGTGAAGGCTACTGGGAATAAAGTGGTTTTGTGGGGTTTTTTTTGAAATTTAATCTTCCTTTTGCCTCAGCAAGCTGTAGCACTCAGTTAAGGAAAAACTGAGCTGTAGTTATCATGCAAAGTACTGTCTAGATTTCATTTCAAGTCCTGGGCACTATGTTTCATAGACTGTTTAATTAAGCATGTATCTGAATGGTTAAATCAATATTACTGTCATAGCCCAATGCTCCATGAGCTTAGGTTTCATTACAGATTGTACACGTGCTGAATTCTTGTCTAATGACCATGTAACAGGGCACGTTCAATTATTCTCTTTGGGTTTCAGAAAGAAACAGGAAGTTTTGCTATAAACAATGCAGTCATAGAATAAATTTCACCACAGCAAGTTCATCTGAAAAATATGCATTCTTTACAACACAGCCAGGAATGGCATTATGAGAACCAACCTCCTGCTGCACTCAGGTTTTTTTATTGTTTTTTACTTTGGGTTATTTTGTATTAATACTTAGGCAACATAAGAAAAAAACCCTTTTAGTTAATACTGGATGCTTTGTGATGAGCATTACTTCAAAGATGTGGATAGGGAATCAAAAGCAGCTGCTAGAAACCACAGGATAAATAACATGTTTGCTAAATTTGGTTTATGTGATGAAATACATAGAGTAGAGGAAGAGTCAGCCATTGTAAATTTTTATCAGCTGGGAAAGAATTACTACAGAATATTTCACTCTCTACTTATAAAATAAAGGAAATATGACAGACATTAAATTTTAAGAGGAATGTGTCAGCTGATCTACACTAAACTTTAAGACTAAAACATGCCTAATATTGGGGTACATTTCTGCTTCCAAATCCTTCTGAAAGTCCACAAAAACATCCAACTGAACTGTAGCACTAATGAAATGGAATAACTATTATTCTCTGGCTTCCAACTGTGCCCAGAAATAACCACACCATTATTATTATTACTACAGCACATCTTTCAATTATTCTACAAACAGGGTAACCTTTCAACTCCAGTACTAAATGAACAGAGTACTCTTGGATTATTAAAAACATTTTCTTAAAATAATCAATAATGATACAGTTCTTCACTAAAAGAACAAGAAATTACTTTACTCAGCTATTTATTTAATCTTAAGTAATTCCATCACACTTACTGCCAAGGTTTTACTTATTTTTTTAATTTTCATGTAGGAAAGAAGATATTTCAAAACATAACAATGGCAGTCTGCAATTACAGATTGGATTAGGTTTTCCCTAGGTTCTAGATTCTCGAGATTTCATGTATTAAGTCACAGCAGATATTCTGTGAAGCACTTTACATCAAATGGGAAACAAAATGTCTATTTTTGAAAGAGCGAGGTTGCCAAAAAATAATTAAATACATGTTTAAAAACAAACAGTGCCAAGTAGCTGACACCTCAAATCTGACCCAACTAAAAACTGAATAATTATTCCATCAGTTTTTAAAATCTTGCCAATAAATGCACTTACAGAATTATGGATATACACTACAGCATCCTTGTGCACATTTGTCCTAACAGAGCAGGCCAGCAGAGGGAGCAGAAGTTAATAAACCTTTTCCTAGGAAAAGGCTGAGACTCATCCATGCTATGTCAAACAGGAAAGGAAATGAAAGGAACACCATATTGCTCGTCCCATTTGAAAAGAAAAATGTGGTGGAGCAAAAGAAATTCTATCACATGTCTTTGGCTTGGTTTTTCTGTTTGTTTGTTCCAAAGCAGATGAAAACTCCAAACACACAAAAAAGTGTACCAAGCTCACCTTTTGCAAAAATACACGGATTTCTGCAGGACAGAAAAATGCACCCTGAGCAGGAACAGCAAAATATTTTCTCAAGTTGCCCTCTCTGACACTGATCCATCATTTGTAGGTACTTCTTCCTGCATTTTTGTTTCTTCCTGCAAATCTCCTACCTGCAGGTTAATCTCTGCTTCATAGAAGGTCAGGCAGGAGCAGTAGTGCCTCTCTGAGTCTATGTCAGTCAAAACCACCACAAAGAACGTTGGCTGTTTCCTCTCCTTTGAAAGCTGCCATCCTCCAGGCTGGCAAAACTAAGGGAGCAAACAGACAGACACAGGTTAGCAGTGACACCAATTGCTTTCAGAAATATGAGAAAATATTTCAACATTATCAAGGATCATTTTGCTGAAGGTGAACATATGCAGGGTTGCAAAATCTGAAGAAAATGGAGAAAACCCAATATGTCTTGAATTTGGTAAGACTGAGATTAATTGAGCTCTATAACCATCAAGGGAGAGAATAAACATTGTGAAAAGAAAATGTATTCCTTTAAATACAGTCAGTATTCAAGAGCTTCTTTGCAGTGTTGAACAGGTAATAACAGGAATAAATTGACACATGAAGCAGATTTCATTTGGATAAAAGGTGAGAATATGAACCTAAAATTCTTGTGTCTTAAAACATCTCTACATTTTTAATTTCTTCACTCATTTCACCAGTCATTTATCTAATCAAACACAGATACATACCACTTGCAAAATTGTTCAAAACTCACTCCTAAACAGAATATTTTAGAACAATATTTTTCACCTATTTACTGATTACTTCTGTAAACATTTGAAACTTTACATACCCAAGCAGCATGAACAAGCAGAACTACAGCTCAACAGCAAAGTGGAAATTGTGAGGCTTTTTTTTTCCTTTTTCAATTAATACTCTCTAATGCAAGAGTGTGCTGAAATTCAGGGATCAGTTTGCTGAGGATAGCTGAGACAGCCTTTATGGAATATTGTACCCCTCCTTTCTTTCACTGAAGGCCAAAGCAACACCCATGAAAAAAAAATCACAAGTACATTTTTAATCGCAAAATTATAAACCTAGAATTTAGACAAAAAACGCAATAACCCCTGTATGAATTAAGAGTAATAACAATAAAAACCCACAATAAATTCCTAGAATTGTTAAACAATGCAGATACCAAAGGAACTAAACAGATAGGTCAAAATCTCAAGTTTCCAGAATTGCTTCATCCCTCTATACAGATGTTAAAGACTGAAGGAGCACAAAGAGTAAGCTGTAAACAAACATTTTCTACAGATTCATCTTTAGAACTTCTACAATAAAACCTGGGTAGTCTTAGGTGAACAGCAGTTAAAACTCTGCCTCTGACATACACTTTCTTTTATGATCCTGGGAAAATCTTCAGAACCAAAGTTTTCTGATGTTACATTCTTCAAATTCTAGATAGTCAGCTCAACACTTGTGAGTCTGTGTCCTTAGAAGTGCTAAGCACTCCCTTCTACATCTGAGAATAACTGCTGTAAACATCAAAAAGTACTCTGTGAAAAGACATCCTAGTCATTCCCAGTTAAGCATCCAGTATTAGTCCATGATTGTGATAATACTGGCCTAATCTCCTTTTGTTTTTCATCCCATGTCAGTTAAAACTAAGAAGATACTGCTATTAGTCTTGCAGGACTGCTATAAAGATAATGTAATATGGTCAATATATACAGACATTATAACAAAAACATCATTAAAAAGTCTGACAATAAAAGATCATTAAGAGTTCTCATTGAATTGCAGATTTTGAGGGATGTCTGTGTAATAAATGAAGACTGGAATCCACAGTTCAACAAGATAACCCCCAAAACTGTGAACTGCTCTTTGCTCAACAAATATGAGCCAAAATGCAAAGAATGCAGCAAGAGCCTAATAATAAACAAAACCTTTCCATGATATGCCATTAAAACCAAATTATTCATAAAGGATAGGTCAAATTAAGGCTGTTCATGCAGCTCAGGCTTCTTAAGGTCTGCATAAAATTTATACCAACATCTACCCTGTAAACTGGGAAATGCAAAGGGAAACCCAACAGCTCCACTTGTAACCACCAGAGGAGACTTTGGATCTGGGCAGGCTGCTGTCAATAGCAATCTCTCAATCTATGCATGTATAAAACCTGCTCATGTCACAGGTGAGAACTCTCCTCAATTTCAGTGATCTTGTGTGCAAAACATGCTTTCTAGATGTAACTATTTTACTAGAAAACAACAATTAGTGATCACTGAGGAAAACAGCTGAAGCAGGGTACATCCACTGGCTACACAGAGAGTCTGTGTTTTCAAATAAACTAGAAGGAATTTATAAATAAAGAGATTGAGGATAAAGACAACAGGCTCCTCCAAGAGATTAAACAATGACTGTTTCTCAGTTTCCTTAAAATAAGGTAATAAATATTAGCACAATATTTGAACTGCAAGCAACATTGAGAAGAACTTTCCAAATTAGTATAAATACAAGTTACCCTCCAGTATGATTACCAGCACTCTCTGGCTACTAAGAACAGGAAAATGTTTCCTTACCAAACCAGATGCTTTACCAAAACAGACAAAAGCACCACAGTGAATATAATCCAAAGGTCATGTGGCTCCACCAGTAAACAAGAAAAACCCCAGAAGTTTAAGAACCAACAGGCTTCCATATTGTTTCACTTATTTGCCAGAATTCTTGGAAGCAGACTACAGCTTCCATCAAAGACAGTGAAAATAAGAATGAAGCAGATCATGCAACTTACAATTTATAAGAATAAGCCCCTAATGCTGGGTGAGTGCTTCAAACAAACTCCATGTAACAACTGATTGCCTTCTAAAATTTGCTGCAGATATGCAGAAATTGCACTGAAGAACAAGCAACATCTTATACTGCAGGTCCTGAAATTACACTGTACACATTGTTTGAAACTACAGGTGCCCACTGAAGCAAAGAACTTTCTCTTAATTATTCCCACAAATGCTTTCAGACTAAACAAGAAACCAGACAGATTTAAAAATGACGCATGGCTTTTTAAACCACTGTGACTGGGTTTGGTACCTTCAAAAACTTTGTATGTCATCACCACAAGCCTTCTTGCTAAAGTCTAGACACGATTAATTGATGTTTAAAAGTGACATTTCTTTCTTCTGATTTTTATAAGCTAAACACATCATCTTGGTTTGATTCATAGATTTGTTCCCTCTCCCCAGCCTAGAGCCACAGCCATACTGCTACTGCCTGCCTTGTCCCTCTCTATTAAAATACATCATTTGCATAAATCAGCATATCCCCCAGATACACTGTATACAGCTTTGCTGTCCAGAATCCTAGGACATCCTGAATGGGAAGGGACAGGTCATGAAGTAGATCCTCCTGAGTGCCCTCACTTGAGGAAGGACATTGAGATACTGGAGTGTATCCAAAAACGGCCTTGAACATCCACTGGTTTGAGGCCATGACAACTTCCCCAAGGAGCACTTTAAAGTCTGTTGAAAAATCGAAGAAAATGTTGAAATTGTCACAACTTCTATTAAAGCACTGGAGAATTTAGAATTCCTAGGAAGAACGTTTGTTGGCTACTGTGAATATGAAGATTAAATATTACCATGATAATGAACTGTAATTATAAAGTGTTCAAGTTTCATGAAAGAAAAATTTTATTCCTTTGTATCCTTACCATGGCAAAACTATAATATCCATATCTCAGAAATTCGATCAGAAATGACCCAGCTGCTGAACTGCACATTAGAAATTGATTATTTTCTTCTGGGCTTGCAGCCCGAGCACAACCAAGTCCACAACAAAAACTCAAACCAATATTCTAGTTGGGTCTGTGTAGTCACAGACTGCTCTCTCTGCACTTTGCATTGTTTTCTGTATCAATGATCTGGTCAGCTTTCCATCAGAAATCCACCACCCCTGATGGCACAACCAAGGTAGAAAGGGGAAAAAGCTTGTTCAGAAAGTTTACAACAGGAAACATTTCTTTCCAAGTCCTCCTTTGAAAGCATTTTGTGAGGGGTTTACACAGAACAGTAGAAAAGGTCTGTGACATACCATTACAGAATCCTGCACTTGAATCATTATATTTAAGATATAATCTCTCACTGTTGTTGTTTTTTTTTCAAAATACATTTGCAAACTTGTTCCTTGTCAAATAAAATCCAAAGCTATCTAGGATGCAGATAAAATAGAAAACATTTGAACTCCATTGACAAGACTTGAGTTAAAAGATCCCAAAATCTTAAATTTTAAGTTTTAAAACATCTGACAGAGATACCACTTTCCTTTCTAATTCAACTCTTTCACCAAACATTGAGTTCTCCTTTGACTCACTCTGGGCACAAAGACTCATTTTATTAAGCCTGCTTCTGTAGGCTCCTACTATTCAAGTAACCGTGCTTTGTTTTTAACGTATGTCATCATCATCTTTCCTGCAAACCTCCCTAAAAATAAAGAACCATGTTCTGGACATTATGTGAAGGAAGTTTGTTCCATCTGGACTTGCATGACCTAGCACCAGCTGCTGAGTATTTCACCATTTCTCTGTTCACTTATGTATGGAATTTTGGCAAAGGGAATTTTCTTTCTCAGATGCATACCTCTACTTAAAACAAAACAATTACAATGCTCACTGGCACGATTAAAAAAAGCAATGTTATGAAGCTGTAAATATGAAGAAACACTTGGAAGCTTTTTGGATATCTCTGGATGTAAACAGAACACAAAATATAGACTGAATTTTGTAACAGCCTTCTGCCTTTCGATATCTTGTATCTAAGAAACCATGTATTTATCCTTATCCTGGTCTAAAATAAAACCAGGGCACTTACAGTACACTCCAAGTTATTTTTAGGTAAAAGCCCATTTCTAGTATTGCAGAATATTCTGGTGATCAACTGCAAACAATTAAACTCACTCACAAAGAAAACAATAGCTTTTAATCCTAAAACCCTAAAGAAACAGAAAAATAAAGGCCTTTTTAAAAATTTCTACCTTGGAGTGAACTCAAATGCAGTGTTCTCCAAGAGGAACCTTTCCATAATCACCTTGTGACACCCGTGAACTGTGCTGCCTATGAATTATATAATTAATAGGTGAATAATCCTTCCCTCTTTGCCTGGGACAGACTTTGCCCAGGTACTGAGGACATTTCCACCTCAGCTCCTCACTCATATGCTAAAAGCCATGTAAAAACAGACGCTAAGAAACACTTCCCCTCAGAGGACAGACCCACAACCACATTCTTGAGCTTCTTAAGGCTGAAAGTTGCTGAAAGCTCTCTCAATGGCAGTAATCCTGCACAAGTGACAGACGAGGTATTCTCTAGTTGGAGCAGCAGATTAAAGTCATCCTCAACAACCAGGTGCTGAAGCTTGTCACAGAGACCCTTGCAGCAAAGTTCCACAAAACAAGAAAATTTAACATATGTGGGAACATCTCAGTTAAAACCAGTAAATTCATCCTCCAAAGTCAGAGAAGTCTTTTTCTGAAACTCATCAAGCTTAACCTCCCCCACATACCAGTAAATATATAATCCTGGGTGCACATCTACACATGCACTTGAGAAAGAAAATCAGTTTCAAGTTCATTGCTTTGTCTTTTTAAAACCTCCTAACATCGTGTAATTTTAAACACCTTTCCTCAATGAACTGCTGTAATGAAAACTCAAATTTGTAAAAAGCATTTGTGCAGCAACTGTACTCTCAGTTTATCTTCTGGAAAAAAACCCTGAACTGGCTTTTAAAAAGAAAACTGCACCCACTGGGAAAACAGTTTCTTCTTGTGTTTTCAGAACACTCAGTATCACCATTCCAGTGGCTTATTTAAAACAGCAACAACAACAACAATCTGTCAAATACTCTTCTGACCATTTCTGAACAAAACCAGGCTAGACTACAGAAATGGTGATTTATGAGTAAGTACTGCAAGCTAATACCCTTATTTCAGAAATAGCACAGGATTAATAATGGCATTGAATGGGGTTTTCTTCACAAAATGAACTTCCAACATCTCTATTCTAATGAAGTTCAGTAAGAATGCGGAATTGGTGGGCTTGTGCAAATAACTTTTAATTTTTTTAAATCTATTTATACAGTGGTCCATCCTGCTCTTTTTAGCCAAGTATTACCAAGATAATCTTATGGAAATTTAAAAATTCTGAGACCCTTGGACCCAGAATTGTTTCTTACCACACCCACCCACAGTAAAACCCAACACTCTGCCCTGGGCTACCTCAGGTAAAGGAACAAGACAACTGTGGACAACAACCAGGAATTCTCAGATGTATATCAGTATGGCAACCCAAATATCCATACATTTGGTGTCTGAAGCACATACTTTACACCAGAGAATTTCAGGTATATTTTTTTTAAAGATACATTTTAAACTTCATCGAAGAGTTAAGAAGTCATAAATTTAAACTTAGGTCTTGCAACTGAAATTCAGGAACACAGGGTCTGCCTTCAGAATTTCTTTTACACAGCAATCCTTGCTGGTCAGCAGTAATTGCTGCCAGTGGTACCACTGGTCAAAGGAATAAGAGAAGTCTGGAAATTATTGTTCAACATGAAAGTAGAAAAGACAATTACAATGCAGCAATAAATCCAAGTAAGACATAACCTTAGCAATTTATACTTCAGTCACAGGTTAGTGAATACAGAAGAATACAGCCCTAGTGATGCACTGTGTTTTGTTATAGACAAAAAGACAGTATGGAAGGAGAATTCCTGATATTTAGAATACTTAAAGAAGGACTATAGGAGGATAGTACACTACCAAAGAAACTGAGCCCTTCTATTAAATGCTTGTGTTTTAATTTTCATCACAAAGTAGATAAAGCAGCATCTGTGTCCCTCTTAACCTTTTCAATAACCATTTTTCAGGACTGGTTTTGAAAAAGCATTGTGACACTACAATAATAGTTAGTTCGTATGGAAGGGTTTTTTCCTTGCTGTTTTGTTTTTGGGGCTTGGTTTTATTCCTATTTTTAATGATCCCTGACCTTTTAAAAGGTTGGTAGCCATCGGAGTTAGACAAGCTTAGAAACACAGTTTCCATTTAGAAACATAATTGAGCATTTTATGCACAATTATCAGTGAAGCACAAAATATTAACCTTGCCAAATGCACTCTTTTTCCTCCTCTTCTCTCTCTCCTTCCCTCTTTCTTTTTCTCTTTTGGCAGTACCAGCACTGTGTTACAACAGCAGCCATAAACGTTCCCCAGTCTTCAGTGACTTCCCAACTCATTTACTAGATAAACTATAAATTTGCTTTAAAATACACGCAGCACGTGCAATTATTGCATTGGTTGAATGCCCAAAAAATGAATGCCCAAATAAAAAATATAGCAGGGTAATTAACACACATCACTCAACAATTACAACTGGCACACAGTAAGCTATTTACACAAACATAAATTTTGATTTATGTTAATGATTAATACTACTGCAGACAACTCAGGTCAATGTTCTATAAAATACTACCGTAACACACAAAGTCCTCATTATCTCATTTTTATTGCTCGTACCTGCACAATCAGATATTAAACCACACTGTTAATACCATGTTATAGTTTGGAGATAGGCTGTTGCTCTCTAGCAATCATAAAAAAAGCACAAGCAGCCTTGTGCTGATATACGTCAGGATTTTTGTATCCACCATCTTACAACTCCTTGGAATATCTATGCCAGAGATGAGTTCAAGTCTCAACACTCAAAGAAAGCACGTGGGTATTGGGGGCAGTGTGTGTAAGCACGTGGCAATGCAGTGTACACTGGAAAGAACATTGATGTGACCTGACAGAGGATCAGGGACTGAAAGGCCTGGGACTGCTGCAGCAAAATAGACATAAGAGATTCAAGAGAGATGCCAACAGCCTCAAGATGACAGAATACAGTCCAGGAAGTCTTGAAATAGACAAATTAATCAGATGTCAGAACTTGCTCTTAAAATAGCAAAAATTCAACTGGAACATACACTTGTAGAGCAAATCACAAAAAGGGCAATACACACCTAAAACTGAAAAAAAAAAGTGCTCAGTGCAAAGTGATAACCAATTTATTTTTGAAATATATCCCCTCACGATGCAACTGGGGAAGTTCCAATGGTTTGGCACTCGCCTAGCCCAGCAGGAGCCGTGTAGCAATGTCAGAGGTGGAAGGTCTGAAGGGAGAGCATCCTAAAATCTCCAACTTGTTCCATGCAGCCTTTCCCAGCAGCACCACACCTAACATTGCCTGCTCACCATCAAGCTCAGATCTACAGAGATACCAAGGACAGACAGAACTACAGCAGCTCCCTGCACCAAAAGCTTGACTCAGCCAGGAGAAGTTCAATTAAAAATAAACACAGGAAACTATAGAAAGGGCAGTACATTGCTGGTCTGTTAATTTTGGGAATTTAACAATACTTCTTATATGAGTCATATTATTGTTTCCCACTTAAGGTCACAATTGATTTCCCCTTTTGCAGGTGTGAGTTTCTACAAGGAAACAGACGACTAAGTACATAAACACAGAAAAACTAAATGTGACTAAAAACCTCAGAGAGAAACATCTCATATAAGTGAAAGATTAAGCTGGGAGCTAAAATAAAAAATACCAAACAACTGGACTGCAATATGAACACATCCCACCAATGAAGTTCTGTACACTGGCTGCTACTACTGAATTCTACATTTCCACAGTGCTAATTAAGAAAAACATGGAATGTATTTCCTGTCAGCATTCTCACCAGGAACACAGTAAAATATGTAGCATGAAAAGACAGCTGAAAAGTTTGGTGCTTTCCACTGAGTTTCAGTTTCCTGTGCAGAAAACTGGGATCAACAACACGAGAATACTTGTCCTCTCTTCCCACAGCACTGGGGCCTGCATTCGATATTGTCATGTAACCAGTGGGCATTAGTGCTGGCCTGCACTACAGGATATCTCTCACGGCTGTGGTAAGAGAGCGTGTCTGCCAAAAGCCTCACTGTAAACAAAAAGGCTTTGTGCCACTGCAGATGCTTCCATGTGCACAGCTGGCATGCCAGGAAACAGCTACTTTGGGAAAGAGACTATTTCCTCCAGGTAGGCTTGCTGAATTTAGCAGTTTCTGACTATGAGATTCCAAAACTCATCAGAACGAAGCTTGGGAGAGGTTTGGCACTGAGGAAGTTTGTGCTTCTAAGTTCCTCTCTAATCATGGTAGCCACTTTTCCTCCCTCCTGGCAGCTCTCCAGAGTACTCCATGTTTGGATGACATGCTAAACTGGAGTTTTGCACAATCACCACAGGACTGCAGCTTACATGTTCTCTGCTCTCCACCACATGGCAATTAAAACAGAGCATCACAAGTTTGTATGGGGGAGCAGACATCTGTCACAAGATATTACTGGAACAGCAACAACAAAAAATTCAAAGAGAGAATGTGAGCACCTCTGATCAAAGTCAGTGTTGTCAAGCAAACTGGCTCAAGTAACTTGCATGCAGCAGAAAAGAACTGAAGAGTTCTTCACCAGTAAACTCAGTATTCCAAAAGGAGGAATTCCCAGAGGCCCAGACACCAAAGATATATTTTTTTATACTTTAAGAGGGTAAAAAAGAATGTCCATAGGAAATTACTGACTAGTTTGGCACAATAGTCAACTCAGGTAAATTAACAAAAGGCAACTTAAAGCTGCATCAGGGCCAAAATCAAGATACAAACAGAATTTTGTATCTGTGAAAAACAAGGCATTAAAATGGCTTTTTTGGGGGGTAGGGTAACAGCAATACAAATACAATGCACCTAATAAATACAATCATAACCATGTAAGTATACCTGGATGTATTTTTTTTTTCTTAAAAGTGATTTGATGCTTTGTGGCAATTATATTTTTAGAACACATTGCACAGATTAAAGACAAGCTTGCTGAGGGACCAGAAAAGATAACCCATCTTTGCTACCAGAGACACACATCAGTGAAGTCACCTCTGCTGAAGAAGCATTATCTAATACCCAGCCCTGCTCCCAGCTAAAAAGCCTCATCCTGTTCCCCGTGTCCTAACTGGGCAGACACAGAACTGCCAAAAGATCACTTTGGAACATGGTGTAGAGAATACAAAAAGAGAGTTTTCCAAGTAAGACAAAAAAAGCCCCAACACTCAGGCTGGAAAACAAGTGTCATCATATCTTGAGTTTAAAAGAGCTCAGCTTTTGGAGTTCACTGCAGAGAGTTGAGAAACACATTATAGAGGGGTTATTTGTAGATAAGGTGTTTGCTAGTAAGAGGATTTCAGATAAGTGTTCAGAATTCATTCTCATAAAAATTCAAATCTCAAGATAAGACCTCATACTCTAGTCAGTGAAGGGGATGGAAAACAGAGTCAGGTTATCAAGGTAAGCATTATGCTCCCCTCAGCTGGAGCTGGAGTCCTTCAAGTAAAATTGAACAGCGTTTGGAAGAAATTATTTAGTCCATGTGTGTCAGCACAAGTCAGTTCAGACCAATGTGGGATCTGGAAATCTTTTTATGAAACCACTTGTTCTTAAACTTTCAGGGGCTGAACGTGCTCATAACACTCTGAGAACACATCATTATACAACTATAATCAGATCTCATACTTCAGAGCTTCAACTATTCAAGCATAGTGATTTAGACAGCATTTCCACCTGGATACCAAATTGGACATCTGAGTTCTTGCAAGGGAGCCAGCGGCAGCCATCCAGCACTTCATGGGGCTGGCAGGTACGTACAGAGAAGTCTGGCTGGCCTGCCTTGCTTATGTGACTATAAACTGCATGCCAAATCAAGGGCTGAGATGGAATTTTCTACCAAATCAAGCTGAAAGGGATTCAGGGATTTATTTTTACTTGTTTGTTTTCCTTTGTAGCATATGGCATGTTAGCATCATCAGCGTAATCAACTCCCTTAAGCTCAGCAGATGCTCTGGTTTCATCCTCATCTCAAGAACACTATCAAATTGGACAGGATTGAAACTAGCTGGAATAACTAGAATTGCTGGACATTGTATCACAAATCAGTGGTGCTAATTAATAGACTCTGGTCAGACTAAATAAGCTGATGTATCACATATGGTCTCCTCCATGAAGCCAAAAAGAGGGGGAAAAAGTTTTTAAAAATAAACTGAAATGTTTTAAAAAGAAAGCAAACTTCATTGCTTGAGTGCAACATATCCAAAACATTATATCATTTCATACCATAAAATTTAGTTCTTGGAAAGTTTTGAGTAGGATTGTATGTGAAGGAATAAATACTTTTCAAGTGGATTGGTAGGGATTAGATAATTCTATCTTGTCTTCATAATTTTATGCAAATAATTGGTCAAATTATACTTGCAAAAGCTTTTACTGCTTATAAATGCTACTTATTGGTAATTAATTAAAACAATGCCATGTTAAGAGAATTGATAAATGTAAGCTGGTAACTTCACTGTTCAGAAAAACCATGCATTTGCCCCTCTGTCCCAAGTGGGTTAACAAGTGCAGACAAAATAAAAGCACTGCACTTCAGCTGCACGAAAGTGCCCTCTGCAGGGACAGAATGCCCAGAAAAGGCCTTCTCTTCACTTCTTTACTGGGGGGATAATTCCAGTCCCTTATACCCAAAGGGACCTGGGCTGCCCATACTGTTCTTTGAAACTAAACATTACTGAACATCAACAATTACAGATCATCTCATAAAATACAGGGACCAGAAAGAGAAACCACACCTTTATCATCTAAATTGCACAAGAGGTGGAAAAAATACATTACTTTATAATAATACATGTCAAATGATTACCAAATAATTATAACACAATAGAAGAGGCTATTGAATAGTAGGAATTAATACATGGAAAATTACATTGTAAATATCACAATCTCATTGAAAAAAATTAAATAACTAACATGTTTACTTCCCCAAATTAATCAAATGTTAGTGGTATTCTTTTATATAAAAATAGAAACACTAGTCAACCATGGGGGGTTCCCTTCTATTGTCCCATAAGCATACAGAGGAAATAGAAATATTTCAAGGCATCTGTAATGTCTTACATACTTTGAATAAAATAAAGAGCCAAAACACTTAACAGTACTGAATTTTATTCCAAATTATACCCAAGAGGAAGCCATCTGCAGGAAAAATAAAAAGTAAAACAAGAAAAAAAACCCCACTCTTTTGCCTTGGACATCACTTGTGCAATACAGCTATCCAAAAGGACAGCATGTTCTTTTAAAAGAATGACTACTTATTCTTTCATGATACAGGCAGCATAAAAAAATCACCTGAAAAAGTTTGGGATTTTTCTCAAATACTAAAAATAAATTCTACACTGGTTCAGTGAAACACTGAATTATTTTTGGCTCTTTTATTTTTCTCCTCATCTAAAATAAAATATTAATATATTGGCAAAAGCCTTCTCTAGAAGACTGAAAACGTCTGAAGTTACCCACAGCCAAGCAAACTACTGCTGCTATGGTCTAGTTTAAAAGCAGATTGAAACCTAAGGTCTAAAATGCATCAGTAGTTCAACACTGACACCTGCAACGCCATGAAAAGTTCAAAGCCTTTGCTTTAAACAACAGAAAATGCCCGGTAACATTTCAGTGGAGAAATAATATCATGTAGCTTAGCAATACACTCACAGTAACACTAAATTTCAAGCTAGCAGACCACAGTAAAAGTAAAATTTGGTTTTCAGGAAGGCTGGAACTCCGAGACACAGTGGATGTCGGTAGATGACGACGGCGGCAGAAGCACCGACGATGACAACATCTCAGACATGATGGTCTTGTCTGAGCAGCAAGGACTGCAAAGTGCCTACAAATATTAGCAGAGTCATTCGTTTGTCTCAGGAGAAATGATCCAAGATGAGCAGAAATACCCTACTGCAGG
This sequence comes from Trochalopteron elliotii, assembly GCA_024734555.1. Lineage (NCBI taxonomy): Eukaryota > Metazoa > Chordata > Aves > Passeriformes > Leiothrichidae > Trochalopteron > Trochalopteron elliotii. Next base: position 404,467 of record JANPWX010000452.1, on the reverse strand, counting down.
CAGCATTTCCTGGTGCATCAATGTTTCCTACATTCCTAAGTCTCCCAAATATGAAACAGATCATACAAAAGAAAAATAATATGAGAAGTATTCGCTGTAAACTCCAAACAAATTAAGTGAAAATTTGAAAATAACTATGTAGTACTGGACAAACATTAAAAGAATAATAGATGAGCTTTGACATTGTGTGTATGGGTTACATTAGAAAAAAAAAGAAGCAAAAAACAAGCAAAACCCCCTCCCCTTTCAACAGTTGCATACCAGGAAACATGTGTTGACCTACGACACTTGAACAGCAAACAACAGTGTCCTACGCACAACCTCCAGCAGCACAGAAGAAAAGAAATCTTTCAGAGTATTTAGGGATTCAAGGACCCTGTAAACCATTACAAAAATTTCCTGCTATTTCCATTTTTCCTAGTCAATACTGTGCAACTCAAACTCCTTCTTTATCTTACACAAAGGCATAGCAGGCAGTGGATACTTTATCTAATGGTTTTGGCCCACACAGATAAACTCAAGAGTAGATTGCCAGAATGATTTTTTGATTATGTACAGATTTGCACCAAAATAGAAACCAACAGACTGTTCTTCACGAATGAGTACTCCTTACCCCCCAGGTCTTTAAGATACTAACTATGTCGTTAAAAACCTCAGCTGCTACAACTTGAAAACACTGGTGTAGAGCTCAGGTCATAAACACAGGCCTAGACATTTCTGCAAGTGGTCTGAAAGTCACTGCACTTCATTTTTCAAACTACATTTCACCCAGAACAAAAGGAATTCTCCATGTAAAGCCAGAACTATACGCTAATTTCTTTTTAGTTGAGCTCAATTCTTGAATATGTCATACAATCATAGAACATGCTGATCTGGAAGGGACCCACAAGGATCATCAAGTCCAGCTCCTGGTCCTGCACAGGACCATCCCCAAGAGTCACACCACATGTCTGAGTGCACCCTCCAAATGCTCCTTGAGCTCTGTCGGGCTGGTGCTGTGACCACTGCCCTGGGGAGCTGTTTCAGTGCCCAACCACCCTCTGGGGGAAGAACCTTGGTCTGTCATCCTTGTTGAAGACAAAGGCAAAGAATGCATTAACACTTGTGCCTCTCTTCTCATCACTTCTCATAACGAAACCAGAAAATATTTCTTTGGTATTATCATGGAACAACTGACGCATTTTAAAAACATTCCTTCATATGTCCGTTTTCATAAAACAAATTTGAATTAAACAGTGAAGCACAAGAAGAGTGACTTCAGCGGATGAGCACCGGATACAGGAAAGAAAAACATACCACAATACCAGAACAAAATGAGGCAGAGGGAACAGAGAGAACAGTTCTGCCAGGATCTAGACATCATTTTCTGGAACTGTAGGTTATGGGAGAGCTCACAGACTGGTGTTCTTCATTTGTAAACCACAGCTAAGCAGCACCTCCAAGTCACAGAAGTTGCCATCGAGTGTCACGTGGAATAGCAAGGCTGTGAAACGACTCCCTCCATGCTCCCAGGCACAGAATTAACACCCCTTGCTCTCCATGCACCAACTTATTCATATATCTTACAGTTCAAAATCAGTGAGATAAAAAGCAACACTAGGGAAAAAGGGAAAGGTCAAAGACATGTCATCTATTTCACTACCTTTAATCCAAAAAAAATCAGCAACGTACAAAGATCTATCAACACTTTGGAGTACGAACTGGATATATAAACATGTTTACAGACTGAGTGGCAGACCAAAACTTGAGTCATTATCCACAGTCTTTCAGTCGGTATTCCCACCCGCATCCAAGAAAATGTAATTTTCTGCCATAGCTGACCACCTACTCTTCCTGTCACTGGTGACTCACATCTTTCTGACCCATTCCTCACTTACCTCTGACACTAAAATTTCTTTATCTTGCACCATTTCCTTTAAAACCTCTAATAAGTATCCTTCTTCCACATTTATAATTACATCAGTTCTTCACTATACTGAGGAACTAAAGCACTGTAATTTGAACTAGATCTCTTAAAAGTCCTACTCAGCAACTTGCTTTGCTTCAATTACATCAGCTCCTTTGCAGAAATCTTTCTTGTGTTATCTCTTGGACAGCCATGTTAAGATTTTAAAAACTAGACCAAGAATTTACTTACCCCTTTCACAAATCCTTACACTTGTTCACACTCAAGAATAACCTATTTTTTGATGCAGGTCTTCATTTTCTTCTTTTGTAGACATTTGGAAAGATGAAGAACTCTCTTCACTACCTTTTCCAATTCAATTCAGCTTGAGTTTCAACAGTGCTCACTTTGATCAGAGACTTTGGTGGCATCCCATTTATGAAAAGCAACTAATATGTCCTTGTTGAAACCTTTCCCCCAGTTCAGGAATTTCAAAACTGTTTTAAAGCTGGACACAAAACACTTCACAGGAAAGCTGCTAGAAAAATATAGGCAGAATATCATTACTTGAGAAAGAAATTCAAGGAAAACAAATTGGATAACACTTTTGCATAGACAGGTCTTGAGTGCCTAAAATGGGCATAGCTCATTTTTTTGTCTCACTGAAAGCTACCATTCCAAAAAACATTCCCCCAAAAGCACAAAGTGACAGCAATGCTGTAGCCATAACTCAGTCCTGAGGAAATGGTCATCTTTTTCCCTTTACCATTGTAAATTTTATTTGACGTTTCTTTGCAGATATTGAGTATCCTACCCCAAAGAGTCTCAGAGATGAGCAACTCCTTAACAGAATTCTCATCTTGTAAAAGTGAAATTGGCATGCTGCAGAAAGAAAACCAGAAAATCTCCTAAACACAAAATCATAACAATAAGCAACAAACACCATCACATTTTCTACTTCTTTAGTTGTAGATTACAAGACACGGATCTTCCAACACACATTAATACCAAAATTATGTGCAATTTAAACTGCCTAAAGCTGTACACATCTGCAAACCCATCTCCATAAACCTGGCACAGCAAAGTGTGACTCGTGACCCCGTGCCTGAAGCGCTGACCGCACCCTCTAACCGGAATAACAGTGATTACAACTTCTGGAATGACGGGACGGGATTCGAACAATCCGGGCGTTCTTCCACTGCCCTGGTGACTCTGCATTCAGTAAGGTGCATTTGTGCTCAGCTAAATGCTCTAAGGCTTTTACATTTTTAGGAACACTTCCTTAATACTCTTGGGTGAAATAAGTCAGATCTTCACTAACATCTTTAATTTCCATTGTTAAAGGCTTTTCCTTAATTCTTTGACTTCCTTGGTGGTAAAAACATAGCAAAACACTCCAGCACTGAAAATGTGGTATGCTCTATAGTGTATTCACAGCCACCAGTGCAATGTCAGCAGCTTGTGTCTTACAACACACACACAAAAAAAAACCCCAGGTCTTCTTTCTCTAAAGCCAAAATGCATTTATTTCTACATGATTTAGTTTAAATCCCCAGATACTGCGATGTTTAAAGTGCGACAGCCAATAAACGTGGTTACAATTAAAACTAGAATTGCTATTCCAATCTTAATGCTCTAAGTCCACTTGCTCCTCAAAACTATCATTCTACAGCCCATTTTGTCCTTTTGCTTCCAACTGCTCAGCACCAGCCACCAAGACAGCAAATCAAGCTGTGCTTGAAGGGTAAAGCAAAAAGTAGAGCAGAAAACAAAGATCAAGAACAATATCTTGCTTATAATAGAGTAGAAAAGGAGAAATTTGCAAAAGTAGCTTCTTTGATTTTCAAAGGATTTAAATTAGGAATAAAACAAAAAAAATGGAATCTTTACGTTGACTCTTACAAGTTTCTAACAGTTTAAATTCTGTCCACAGTGAAATAGAAACATCATAGCTAGGGGGAAAAATTATGTGTAAAATTATACATCTTTTGATACTGTGAATTATGTACGCCCTTAAAAAAGCGTCCAGTATTAATGACAGCTTGCAACTCAACATTTTGCAAAACAAATTACTAGAAGGAAAAAATAATGCTAAACAGAAAGCCTGGATGATATCCTTGTTTCTATAAACCCCACGACTTCCTAACAGCTGTGTAATTACCAGATACATTTCAAGAACGAAATGCAAATTTAATGATGCACTTTGTGATTTGATGCCAATATTTTTAGGATTAAAAAGCTATGAATCTTCAAGTAACATTAAATATATCTTCAGTATGCATTTAAAAGTTGCACTATAATATTTCCTCTTTACTTAACATTTTCACTAATCAACTTTGCATGCAAAGTGTCATAGACCTACTGCACTACTTAAATGCAACAAGAACCGTTTTCAATTGCACTAATGGCTTGCACTTCTCTAAAACCATTACAGAATCATAAAATGTCTTCCCCCCTTTTCTTTTCTCCCTTTTTTTTTTTTAATATTTCACAACTATGTTCAAAACAAGTTTAAGGAGACAAGATGATGCTCAGCTACATACTTTGCATCTTTCAGCATATCAGAAAGCCATACAAAACCAGGGAACTGTTTCAAATCCAGTATTTCCACACTGATTTCAAAACCTTTCCAAACCCCAGAAAGTGGGGTATGAACTGATACTACTACTTCCCCGTATTAGAAAGCTGGGAGTGGAAAATGACTCAACTCCCCAAACGAATGACTCCATTCACTTGCTAACAATTTTACTAGTAACATTTTATAGAAGTTGGGGAATTCAGATGCGATATAAAGATGACTTGACAATTCCTTGCTGTCTAGCAAACCAATTTTACTTGCCAATTCACCACCTGTAAATGTGGTACTTGTAAGCAAGCAAAAGAAGCTTCAGAAAAGTGAAGGAGCAGAGAAAAGCTGTGCATAGCATCTGATAAAAGAAGAGGTGAATTGATTTGGATAGAAAACACTGACATTTAATACACACTGAGCTTCCTCTACATCACCGAAGTTCCCGCTGAAAGTTGACACTGCTGAAACTTAAAGGTGGCTTCTTAATTCCAGTGCTAAGCATGCAAGCACTCCGAAGAAGATTCATTGCTGCTAAGAAAGGAGGAAAACAGGCATGGGTGGGCAACCATAAACAGAAAAGAAATCAGGGGAAGTGTTTGTATGGTAAAACAGTGCATGTGTTTGATCAGCCACACAGGTGATCAACTGCTACTCTGGGAACCAGCACATACCCCTGTGCCTCTGCCACCAATTTTGTGTGTGATGCTGAAGAGACACTTCTTACAGGTATTCCCTAATTGCTACAACTGGACACTACAGACACAGGGCCAGATTCTCTGAAATGCTGAGCAGACATTCTTTTTAGAATGCTTTCATTTGCAATATTAGTAGTATGGAAAATTCGGGTCATACATATTTGAGATTTGGCAAAGTTGTTGCAGACTTAAAATTGTCAAATCTCAATAAAAAGATGCTGTGATATGAGCCTTCAGTGCAGCAACCCTAGGGAACTGCTCCTGCATCAGGAACAAGAATTTACAGAAAAGAAATCAAATTTAGACCCTTCCACAATGGCCTTCAACACATCAGAGGCTGCAGTAGGAAATGATGATCTAGGTTTACCCAGGACCTTGAATGATCTTACCCATTCCTGATCATCTCTAAGGGATTCACTACTTCAGCATGAGTATTAAAGCAAAAATTCATTCTAATCAACACAAAGTTAAGACTTTCCAATACTTATCTTGGGGCGGGGGGGGAATCCACACCAAAAAAAGGGCCTTCTAAAGAGAGAACTGCAGGACAAAGTGATGACAACCATTTCTAGAACAAGGTTACAGCATTAGTAACCTCAACACCCTCTTTGAATGGCAATGTAATCCAAACAGATTCTCTGCCTCTATTGGAATAAAAACTTCACATCCCCACAGAAGAGTGTGGAAAAAACCATGGAAACATGACCAAAATGAATTGATTGTGTTGATGTCTGCTTGAGCCTCTAAGCAAAATGAAAATAAAAATTTAAAAAGACGATATTTTAAATTCATTTCATCAACTACGATAGCTTGATGACGACAACATCTTAGGGACACCAGATCAACACCAGAGAATTTGTACAACATGGACCTGGTCAACAATTCAGAACAGCACCATTCTGTTGTTTTCCTCCTGTTTGAACCACTTAAAGGTCTAAACAAGTCTGAAAATGTTCTTTCTCAACACAGGGTGGAAATTAAAATGAAATCAGAAAGCACACTGAGTGACTGTTTGGGGTAGCTCTGTCTCTAGATTAACATATTGTAACAAAAGTCTCATGAGGGTTTTTCTCTTTTGACAAGGCTAACCAAATAGGGTTTTAGAGAAATTATTACCATGAGTGTATGATGTGCATGGAGAACTCAGGGGAAAAGCCCCAGAAATATTCTAGTAATTAAACCTCCTCAAGTCTTCCTCACAAAAACAGTTTGCAGTGGGAGAAAAAGATCTTCTTGCAGTTAAGTCTTTAGATTTAAGGTCTACAGATATTTTGCATTAAGCTGTTGACAATATTCAAGTTCCTGCTGAAACCAAAGACAACATAGTTTGAAAAAAGCCAGAAAATTGTCAGGGCTCTCTAGGAAATGAACTTCCAATCTAAAGGTGTACCCTCTTTAACAGGACAAGAGGTAATGGGCAGAAACTGATCCACAAGAAGTTCCTGAACACAAGAAAGAACTTCTTTACTGTGCAGAGACCAAGCACTGGGACAGGTTGCCCAGAGAGGTTTTGGAGTCCCTCTCATGGAGATATTCCAGAGCCATCTGGATGCAATCCTGTGCCATGGGGTCTGGGATGCCCCTGCTCAAGCAAGGAGGTTGCACCAGATGATCAGCTGTGGTCCCTTCCAACCTGCCCCATCCTGTGATTCTTTGGCCAGAATAAAGAACATGTCTTCAACCAACCAATTAAAACCTCACAAATGACCACATGGATCATTTTATGTGGCTGCCACTTGCACCACAATTATCAAAATTAGTAACTAAGTACATTAGTAATATCTGCATTCCACTCTTGTGTATCCTCAACACACAGCTGTTTTGTTTTATAAAGATACTTATGATTTTTTTATCAATCTGATGGCTCAAACAGTTGCTTTTTGAACTGAAATAATGTAGCCTAACTGGTCTGCCTGCATAAAACAGCACCAAGGTTCTAACACAATTTTTGGTTACTGTATAAGCAGAGAGATGCATGGACCAGATAGCAACTCCCATAGAGTCTTACACTTTAAAACAACAAATATCTAAAACACAAAGCACAGGAATCTAAGTGAAGTGATATTTTGAAATAATTGCAATCAAGGAAAAAATTCAGTTTTCAAACAGAGAAGACCAAGAAGAGTTTACCAGGAGATTCCCATCTTTCAGCTTCTTGGAAAACAGTACACTTACAGGAAATAGAGATGAATAAAGATGTAGAGAGATGCCAGAAACAAGTCAAAAACATCCACCCCAAACTACAGAAAACTGAAGTTTTGCAAGGCTGGACATTTAAAATTCCAGAGGAATTTGCACAAAAAGCCCCTCCAAACCTATATAATTTGCAATTTATGAATTTAAATGCAAAAGAGGAGATTGATAAAGCTTGAGAGAAAAGACATTTTTAGCTGGCAAGCACTTTTCACAGGCTAACCAATTTTTCTTTATCTCGCTCACGAGACCTTTCAGATACATTTGTTAACCATTATTATGAAGAAAATAAGGCAAGCGTGTTTGTACTCTTTTAAAGCAAATCGTGCATATTAACACACTCATCAATTTTTTATGATTTGCAAATTCCACTCTCATTAACAAGCAGCTTATTCTTGATAAATATGTTGATTCCAACTAACTTGGCAACAATTTTTAGATGAGAACTTCTTGTCATGAGGAACTTCAATGAATTTGTGTGCATTTTTGCAAAAAGAGCAAGCACATTATGAAATCCCAAGACACAACATGAAGTATAAAACAATTTTTAAAATTAGAAAATAGACAAAGAAATGCCAAAATTAGAACATGAACAAATACCTATGAGAAAACTGATTTGTCCAGTGCTTGAAAACACAATACTTCAAATTCCATTCAAAATCCTGAAAACCCATAAACGCTTACTCTAATCTTCACAATGAATTTGGAGTTTTTCCATTAAGAAAATCAGCCAACCAGATGTGAATTCAATCGACTACGTTCCTTTCTAAGCTCAGAAACAAAAGAGAAAAAAACAAACCAACAAAAAAACAACCCTCCTTCAGCTTCACTCAGAGACTCAAGTTTTCTGGTTTTCACCCCGTTAGGTTACAAACTGATGACTAAATTTCCTATAGATCAATAAGTCTAATAACACCATTGCCATTTGGGAAGAACTTTTATATTGTCCCCAGGGTGGAACTTACTAATTTCACTTAAGAGTGACCCCAATTCTAGACAGCTTGCCTCAGTCTGAGCATTGCAAAGTGAATGTTGTGGGAATAGTCTCCCAGGGATTGAGCTCATATCTGAGCCTAACAAACCCAGTGAGGCTGCAGCTGACAATGCAGAAACCTCTGCAATAATTTCTGTACTGCACGTGCCACTGCTCCAGATTTAGAAACACAACACACAGACTTCCCAACGGACTCGAGGCACAGTCAGCCCCAGGCCAGCATCACTTCCCCTTTACACAGGCAGAAAGGGCTGGGACTGCTTCCTACAGCAGGATAACATGGAAGCTGGACAATGACCACCTCATAGGAACAGCATCAAGGGCACAGTTAATGAGTAACTCAAATCCTGGACAGCTCTGTGTAGGGATATGACTGTCCATGTCAGAGCACCTGTGCAGCCCAGGAAAGCATTTTTACTCTGCTTTCCTAGGAAGCACATCCAAGGTTCTGCCATAATAGGAAATGGGTATGCAAATACAGACATACATATCTTTTTAATAAATCTTAGGTAGCGTTATCAAGTTTGATTGAATATAAATCTGCTTTTAACAGCTGTAATCTTAATTACTGATTTCCCTTTTGCAAAAAGCTTATCTATGGAACCTTCCACATTATTTGCATTGAATCTTTTTGCACCTGTCCTAAATTGCTTTTCTCTGGCAGATGCAACAATTCTGTTCCTACAGAAAATGTACTACCAATCACCAAAGCTCTGCAAAGCAGTAAAGCTGTGGCATAAACCTCTAAGAAATAAAACATGGATATAAGAACACAAAGAAAAGCATCTCAGCTTCTCAGCAAGGTCGTTTAACTGCACTCACAGTACAGGAATTAGAATCTCTTCTGTTGTGAATAAAGTGTAAATAGGACAACATCTCTGGAGATGCAAATCAGGCTCCTTTACCAGATTCTTTTTATGGAATGCAGAATAAAACTGGCATGCCTTATTTTTCAGGTCCCCAGCAGCATTCAAATCTACCATTTCACTACCTGCCTCCTGTTCATTATTCAAATTACAGTTTTGGAAACCATCTGTCTTTGGCAATGCAAACAGCTCCATGCAGCACTAAAGCTTACAACAGGGTTCCTGGTGGCCCAGCAGGCACACAAGTAACTCTCCAAGCTCACACACCACAGCAGGAAGAGCAGGAATACCCTAATATCTGGAGTCCTCAAGAGATGTGACCTCAGGAACACTCACCCTGTCACAACCCCAATCTCTGTTAGACAACAGAGGACAGTAAACCACCCTGGAAGAAGAACCATTCCAACATGGTCCAATTTCCCAAAATCATCCAGCTCTGACACCTCCCATCTTCCCAAGTTATCCTAGACATGTCATGCCAAAGTCCTCTAGGCACAGGTCCTGAAAACAGCCTTTCCCAAGAATATGCTTCTCTTTTAAAACCGAGAAAATGCCTACAGAAAAATAATCTCCTAAACCATACATAGTTTAGAGTCTGCCAGAAAGGCTAAACTCATGTTCTCCAGTAAAAAGCCTTCAGTGCTCTACAGGGGGTAGCCCACAGATAAATCCTGGAAAACTGGCAGCAATGGGGAAGTTTCCTGTTAAAATTTAGAAAACACCAAACAGCCAGAAGAGTTGAAGAGAACACAGAGATTATCCAGTTTGCTCTGGAATTTCCCCTGAGCTGGAAGAACATGCATTCTTACAACTGGCTCCACACTCAGTGGGAGCTGGGCTTGCAGGTCTCTGAAACACACACCTACCCTGTGAGGAGTGGTGAAAAAAGTTATTTTTATTGAGCCCAGTACCAGCAAATACAGAGACAAGCAGTGAAAAGGACAGCAATCTTTCCACATAAAGAGCTATTTTTTCCCAAGCAGTTATCTTGATCAGCTAAATCTGAAACATTATTCATCTAAATAAACCTTGAGATGGAGTATGCTTGCTAAGATTATAAAAATTGTTTGGATAAGTGTAATGAAAATTCACTCTGGATGGCTGTCAATGCGCTGCTGAAGGTCTAGCAGACTTTAGTAAAGCATAAAACCATCGTGGTGCATATTTATCCTGACTAAGAATGTCATAATCTTGCTGTAATCTTTACTACATTCCGCAACTTTCAAGGTCAGTATATCTTGATGAAAAATTAACTTCCTTTTTTTAGTACCAATAGAAATGCATTATAAATTCAAAAATTACACCACCACTATAAATTCTGCATATCAGACAGTTATTTTTAGTCAGTGAAACCCAACAGATAGAAAAGTCCTTCTGTTTAATGGGAACCATTCGCAGCTACAGAAATCTCTACTTATTAGCATTAACAGTGGTTTCTACCAGTGACGAAGGCATTGGTAGAATGCAACACCAGGCATGCTGGTCACTGGTTCTGTAGCTGCTGAAGTGAAAGAATAAAATCAGACCCAAGAGAGGAAAAGGTGAATTTGGGTCTCTATGAAGAATTACACAGGGACACAGCATACCTATCAGCCAATAGTTTATAAAATTTTATAGGAAAATAGAATAGCTTTGGTTGGAAGGACCCTGAAGATCATCTAGGTCGAAACCCCTGCCATGGGTAGGGACACCTTCCTCTAGACCAGGTGGCCCAGAGCCCCATCCAACGTGGCCTTGAACACTTCCAGGGATGGATCAGCCACAGCTTCTTAGGGCAACCTGTGCCAATGTCTCACCACCCCCACAAGAAAGAATTGTTTCCACATATCTGATCTAAACCTACCCTCATTCAGTTTGAAGCCATTCCCCCTAGTCCTGTAACTACAAGGCCTTGTAAGAAGCCTCTCCATCTCTCTTGTAGGTCCCTTCAGGTACTGGAAGGCCGCAGTTAGGCCTGCCCAAAGCCTTCTCTTCTCCAGGCTGAGCAAACACAATTCTGGCACAGCCTTTCCTCATAGGAGAGGTGCTCCAGCCCCGTGATCTTCATGGCCTCCTCTGGACTGGCTCCAACAGCTCCATGTCCTTCCTGTGCTGGGGAGCCAGGGCTGGTGCAGCACTGCTGGGGGGGGTCTCACGGCAGTGGGGCAGAATCCCCTCCCTCACCTGCTGGTCATGGTGTTCGTGATGCAGCCATGCTTCTCTTAATGCCATTCAATGGAAAGCTCAGAGAATCCAAAGGGTTTGGTACCTTCAACTGTTTGCCCACATGCTGGGGGCTGCTTGATCAGTGAAGTGTAGCTGTTCTGAAAAAGGACAGCAACTTGGTGTGACACTTTTACAGGTTTCCAAAATAAAGAAGCCAAGATAAGCTGCTCCAAAATCTTTATCATGGAACTGGTAACTGAACCAGGTGTCAGAGTATAACATTGAGAGGTTTAGGACATGAATGGTAGCTTCATTTAGCTCCATAAACTTACAGAGATGACCCATATAAAAATGTTTGCTGAATTTCCTAAGGTTCGTGTCAGTATATTCCTTCATTCTGACCAGGTTGATCTGAATGACATCTCTGCATTCAACTGCACCCCCTCAGTTTTGCATCATCTGCAAATCTGATTGTGCTGCAGTTTGCCTTCCCTAGACACTGTTTTTCACAGTTTTTAATGATGGACACAACATATATCTTTCTCTAGGCAACAGGGACAAGTTTCAGCATGAAAAACAGAGACATATGGGATAATTCAGTAAATTACAATTTTTAGTAGGTTCTGCCATGTACATTAATGTCAGACTTTTAAAAGCATAGTTCTAATTTTTGTGTATGTATCTTTAGTTTCTCCTCTTTCAAAAGGACAAATAATTGGGTTAGACTTATAAAACAAATAAATTGAAAACAAAAGTTGAAATTAACCACCATACATTCCTCTGACTAAAAAAGCACAATGCATAAGCAGTTGCATAAGCAGTGGAGAGACAAACAGGCAATGTGATACTAGAGACTACATTCCAAACCTTGAAGTTTGTTTGTTTGTTTTATGAAGAGCTCCATGATATAAGGAGAACTTAATCCTCCAAGCAATGTATGTGCTTAAAAGTATGCCACTGGCATGAAAATGTTAGTATGACCACCTCAGTGCAAATCACCAGTCTGTACAAGATAAAGCACTGTAAGCATTTAAACAGAGAAGTTATTTTTAATTAGCAGAGCACTTTCAGTAGCAGTCACTCTTCCCTGAAACTCATACAAGACAGAAAGGAGGACTGGGTTTTTAAAAATGTAATTGTAATGTTTAAAAATATTGGCATTAATAAAGGTTGATAACAATGTGCAACAAAGAGGCAGACATGTGAAATTACACACACAGATGTATTCTTGTATCCTAAATTTGTCAAGCTAGATTGTGATACTCTCACTTGAACATGATTCACAAATCAACATTCTAGATGACAGAACGGAAATTCAGACATTCACAACAGCATAAAGATATTATCCAGCTCTGCAGAGAAAAGTACTTAGTCTTTTAGAAAAGACTGAAAAGTTTTGCTATGTAGTTAAATACAGCATATACAAGAATTTAAGAAAATACCTAAATGTAACCAGCCAGTATTCTTACAACAGAAGAACATGCATCTCCTGCCTGCATTTTTGCCAAAGAAAATGAGGCCTGAAAATATGTGCCTTCAGACAACCTTAGATTTCCTCTAACTCAAAACAGGTGGCAAGTCACAAAGGCTGATCATTTCTGCATGACTTAAACACACACAAGCATATATAGATTGAATTCAGCTTTATAAGCCAAAGAATTTCTTTATCACACAAACAAACACAGCTCCCTGTACACTCTTAGCCAAATGCATTTAACCAACACCAAAATTCTGAGCTAACCTGCCACTCATCACTTACCAATGCTTTTGTACTGCCCAACTGAGATGTTCAATATGTCACACATATCTGTGCATGTGAGTTCCTGTTCTGGCACATACACTGCATATACACCCTGAAGTTCTCCTATTGATGCCATGCCTAATGAGGCTTGGAAAAGCCTTGAGGATTTTTAAGGGTTTTCTGGCTGCTGGTGGTAGGCATTTCTGGTTTGTTGCATCTTTAGCTTGTAGCCTCTGAGACAGTACCATGCTGACAAAACTTCCTCTCTCCCTACAGAAAAACTTCCCTTACTACAGTTATTACCAATAAAGGGATTGATGTTTTAGGGACATCCAGCTTTAGGCACAGAGAAAGAGCCAGCATCTTCTTCAGGAAACTACTGACAACCTAAGCAGTGAAAGTTATCTAACGAGGAGCACAGGAAGCTGCTCAGAGGAGACATGAAGTGTCAGACAGCTCAGCTGCAGACTGAAAAGCTGAGCTAAGTGATGGGGCATTCACAGAGCTCTCAGTCCTCAGCTCTTGGAAAGGGAAGGTGATATCCTGCACCTGCTGAGCCTGGGCAAACAACTGGGAGCATTAAGCACTAACTGCAAATCTCTGCACTTGCTACTGCTTTTGTGCTTTTTATCCAGGGTAAGCAGGCTTTGCTTTTCACAAAAACACGTTCCAGACATGTCAGTAGTCCATACATTAAACCCATGCTGTGAAATGCTGAAAAGGTGCTCTGAAAAGTAACCTGACATTGGGGATATCAAAAGCAGTTTTACAGCACCGAAGAGAGGCATTCATTGATCTTGAGAACTGGAACAGTCTGATTAATTACCCCCCCTGGAGGGTAACTGCATCCTGGGTTTTTTAGGGAAATGTGAGGATAATGAAACTGAAGGAACAACCCAATGACCAGAACTACACAGGTATCACCAGTTACCAACCTTTGTTCTTTCACAGGCAGAATGTCCTGTACAACAATATCTTGCAATCACCATTTCACTTGCCAAACACAGAGCAATAGTGTTCTGTAATTATCAGAATCATCTGATGATTGACTGAATATTCCCTGATGTGCTCCTCCTTGTTCCTTTTCTCAACCTCAGAGTAGAAAGGTCTACAACACCTTCGTCTATATTTTAGGATGATCTTTTCATTCCATCCAGTTTTACGTGAAATGATTTTTTTGTCTATCACACACTGCTAGATTAGTTACTGGTAAAACTGAAGTGGTCTCTCTCTCTCTCCTCACACACATTATATTACAAAAATATTTGAGCAGTGAAAGCCATCCTTAAAGGTAGGTATGCAAGAGCTACACTCCTAACACTTCCCAGAACCAAAGGTTTGGAGTGCTTGTACCTTCTTTAGAAGAGATACACACAGAAGAAATATTAGCATAATTAAAATTAATTAGCAAAGGTAGACACACTAGATAAAAAAAATATATTAAGAAACAAGTGTTGGGAGACATTATGTTAGCCTTCGGCCAAAATCAAACAGCAAAGTCTCTTCCAAACTTTTAATTTACTAGTTATATCTTTGTGTAATAACATCACTAAGATATGCACCAAAAATGAACTTTCCATTTAGGATACAAATTTTTAGAAATCCAAATGGTGAAATCCTGTATCCACTAGAAACATGCAAACAACATTTATTTTTAATAAAGAGAAGCTATTCTCAAAATCTCTGTCACTAGTATTTATCTAATGTATCACAGTGTCACACTAATACCAAAGTAATTTCCTACAGACACAGCTATAAATCCAGTTTCTGCTCCAAACCAGAAAATTTCTATGAAACAAATCAATGCTTAATCCATCCATGCCATAAAAATGCAAACAAAAGAGTCATCACTAACAGATATCTGCATCTCAGAATTACCTCAAGACAGTGTCATGTGCATCTTCACAATGCTTTGCTTTTTTGGCAATGGTGCCAAGTGAGAACCTTAAATCAGAAGGATAAGCAATAGCCATGGCAGTCAGTGTATTTTTTTAATAGCAACCATTCTCAGCATTGAGAAGGCAACCGGAAAATACCTGTTGGCAGAAATTCACTTGAGCCAGAAAGCCTTTTTAATCTAGCTCTTCTGCTGCTCAGAAATTAATTTAATGTATTTGCTGCTCCTTGCTGTTTCCTAAAATGCACTGTGAACCCCAAATTTAATTGCATGCACCTACCACAGTTGTTTAGTATTGAAAAGAATTTACCTATATAGGCACGATTTAAATCAAAGCACCCCATTCACTGCTTAGCACTGTAATTTTTTAAAAGGATTTCTGCTTTACTTGTTCCAAGCAGGAAGAATGTTTATTAATCGTATGAGATGCTCAGATACAATTCCTCTAATAAACTGCAACTTGCAAATTAAAGAGGCCACCACAAGCCTAAAGCACAAGAATAAGCACTAAGTAAGAGATTGAGGAGGCAGTGTATGAACACAAAGTTCAGCTCCAGCCCGAGTGACAAACAGGTATCTCACTGCAAATACATAATCTCACAGGCTGTTACAAAAGTATAGCAAATACAAAAAAGTCATTCCCATACATATGGAACTTCTCTCCAAAAATAAACGTACTAAGTTAAAGGATTTGGAAAAATTTACTACTGCTGAACTAAAAAAGTTTTGTTCATTAACCTGCAAATCCTTAAATGAATGTGAATACTTCCTATATGAAAATGGAAATGCAAGAATATATTTGGGAAAGATTGAACTTATTCTTCTCCTACAAACATCACAGGATTTTACAATTACTACTTCTTGTCCAAAAAAAGCTTTTCTGAGCATTTAACATTGCTTCCAATTTTTGTTTTCTGATTTTTGTGTTCTACAGGAGAGAAAAATATACAAGGTTCCAGAAGATGAAGAAAGACATACCCAACATTTATTATACATCCCCAAAAGCTTTTAATCTACCTTGTCATTCTAGTAATCATTCCCAAATTTCTTGTTTGTGTGCTCCCAGACAACAGAAAAACTGTTTGTTTGTGCATTTTATTTCCACAATTCTATCCTTAACAAATCTTAGCTTTTTTTTTTTACAAACTGTTGCTTACTGAGCCAGAGATCTCCAACTCTGCTGTCCAAAAGACTGCTCAGATGTATTCTAAATTTGTCAAATTAATTCCTAACACAGCAAAGCTTATGCACAGTTCATATTACTTCCTTCACTATGCATGGGTTTGCATTCATCAGCACTGTATTTCATCTGCCATCTTGCTACTCATCCAACTAATTTGCACTCACAAAATTCTCCCGAGGGTTTCCCCCAATCATAACTAGATAAGTAATTCTAATAGCTGCAATTTTGTTAACCCTGTAACTGATATTTATTGCATATAAACATTCTCATCTCTAGCAGGAACACTTCAGCTGTGATGAACACTTTAGCTCTGCACCTTTCGATTTCTTTCAGCTCTTCTGGTCACCACCTGATTCCTGACTGTCCCTTGCCCTGTAATTTCCTTGACCTATTTTGAAGGCGTTTGGCAAAGGACTTGGAATCTTCAAATAAACGATGTCAGTGATTCAGCTGCATCCACTGTTTGGTTTATGCACTCAAGAGAATATTAATAGATTAGCAAGGCATAGTTTTGCTTTGTGAAACCAAGAGACTTTTGTTCAGCTACAGTTTTCTAAAAAGGCATCTTTTAATTAGCAGTCTGATTACAAAATGAAGCAACTTCTGAGACTGGAATTGAAGTTTCTCTCCAAATTCCCAAACACTGCAGTCCCCCTTACCCTTTTTATTTTATTCCACGCAATTATGAAAAATTCAACATCCCTTGTGTGTGTCACTCAACATGACAAGAACGTCAGTTCCTGGAAAAGGAAGAACATGTCAGCAGGATGCATCCTCCTTTACATGTACGTTGTTTCTGGGCTTTCCCTAAATAACTTCAAAACCGACAAAAAAAAAGAAAAAAAAGTAAAAAGAGAAAAAAGAGGAAAAAAAAAAGTGCTTTGGATAAGGTGCAGGGTATGGAAGGATTTACTGAAATGGAATGCAGGACAGAGGAATGAATCCCTTATCTGCTGTGTCACACACTCCAGGTCACAAGATAAAGGGATCAGCTGCATGGACTGAGCTGCCTCTTCATCTACAGTGCAGCTGGATCCAGTTCTGAATGTGCACTCAAACATGAACAGATTCACAGGGCAGTTTTCCTTTCTGGAACCATTAACTTCTTCTTTGATATCTTCTTTATTTAAAAAAAAAAATCTGCTGTTTGATCAGTTTCATTAGTTTTTCTGGTTAAGTTCTACCTCAAAGATTTGATGCTTTTTATTAATACAAAAGGAATGCACCAAATGGTCTCTAAGGAAAAGTGCCCATTTCACTCTCCATCCAGAGCTCTAATCACCTGTGCAATTAAGGCCTGACATGTACAGTACTTATTAAATCCCTCAGTGTTTTATGTAGTAATGATGTCCTTCCTGCATGATTTTGTGTTCTTAATTACTAGAAATATCTAAGCAGTAAGTGTGTTACTAGGAGCAAGTAGGCAGCTAGTACACATAGCCATAATTTTTTTTGTGCCATGAAAGCATCTCTACTCACATAAATAAAAGACTTAATTCACCATCTGCAAGGTACATGTATCAACTGAAATGAGTTCTAACTCAAATGAATCATCAGTAAAGGCGGTATCAAAATTACCCCTTTCAAGGTGCAAATAAAAGGTACTGTTTTTCACATGAAAGATCCTAAAGTAGTGGAAAAATCAAAATGAACTTTCACAAGCTTACTACAATGTGCCCAAATATTACAACTCTAAGTAGTAAACAGTACAGTGCAGTATATTACAACATGTAAAATACTGAATTTTACAACAGCACATAAACAAACCAACTCTTCTGATTATAATCATCACACCAACCTCTTACACTAAGATGTAAAACCACAGTTTCAGAAATGCTGGACTGTTGTGTTCTAAGATGAGCTTTCTAAGCAGTAACACGATGCTTCTGGTCTAAAGTTTTTTCTGGAATATGTTATAAATGAAAGGAATCTTGGCAGGTCAGTGTCTCACTAGAACGTGCAATTCTGCATGTCATTGCCGCTTGCTTATTCACTGAAACAACAGATTTCATTACCAAACAAGAAAGAGAAACAAACACAGCCTCCCACAGTTCCTGCTCGAGGAGCTGCTTCACCTTTCCTTTCCTTTATCACCACAGCCATTGCCAAGACCACGTCTCACGGCGGGCCAGGAAAACAAAAGAACTGAGGAATTGCTAAGCTGAGCTCAGCTGCCCTCAGTCACCAGTGATGATTCTCCCTCCTATTCAGGCGTTTGTTGGAGCAGCGTTCCAGCACTTCCCGGAAGCTCGTGCTGCATTCCACATTACAGCTGGGACTGCACTGGAACAATGAGGGGAGTTTAAAAAGTCAAGCAGTCTCTGTCAGATAAATACCTCCACGCTCAACTATCTGCTGAACCCCCAGCCAGGTTTGCCCTGCAAAACCTCACATGGAATAAAACACAGAAACACGGCAGAATAAAAAAAAAAAAAAAATTTACATGAACTGCAAATTACCCATAAAGTTGCCTTTATCTAAATCACATTCTTGTTTGAGGCAAGAGGGCACAAGTCTAAGTTTCATTTTCATTTCCCTCATAGAACTTTTAATTCACTGAAATTCTTGAAATACAAATTAAGCCTGCAATAGAGTCTTGCCTGAAGCTGAGCACTTCCTTTCTGTAGTAAAAGAAATCTTAAAGTATTAACAAATGGAATATTGAGACATTTTCATTGAGATGTTTTCATTTTCCTCTTTCAATAACACTTTTTCAGGATGGCATATTAAAAAACTACTTATTTTCAACTAGAAGAAAACAGTTTAATTAGATTTCCACTCTAGGATGCAAAAACACATTTTCACAATTTACATCTTTAAGGCATCTAGGTATCAACGCAATTCCCACAAAACTTAACATAGGCATTTTGTGCAGGCCAAACATACTGTTATGAAGGATGAACCATTTAATATTTTTATAGAGAAAAATACTGCCAGAAAAGGGGTAAAGAAAATGAGCAAGTTGACACGCTGACAATGAAACAAATTTCTGCTTAGGATTTCTTTTCCTGAAAATGATTGTGTGATAAAGCAGACAAATTTATTTCTCCAGTCTTTGCAGCTGCTGTTTCTCACCTGCCAAGTGCCATAACTAAAAGCCATACATGTGTGATGTACAGAAAGGCCATGCTGTACACAACCACCTCCCTCACCTCTTCCATGGAAAGCATGCTCTGCTTCTAGAGCAAAATGTGAAAACATTCTCAGACCAACTGTTCATTAACTTTGCCATTTCCACCTTTGCCTTTTCAGTAGACAGCCACGCTCACCCAACAAACACACCATCAACCAACTAATCAAAATGATTTATCATAAGAACAGCTACACTGAGTTAATGAAGCATATATACTGTTTCTAGATAGAGCTGATAGCAGGTCTACTGGGAAGAACTTCCAGGCCTTTAATAACTTTTGATCAAGAGATCTGGCAAGCCAGAAGTGGCTTTTCTGCTTCTACAGGTTTCTAGGAACATGCACATTGCTATAAAACAGATGCTGTTGACGAATACCATAAAATCAAGGCACTAAATTACTAAGAAAACATCTTGCATATCTGGCTCTTCACATGAGAAAGTGACAGAAACCAAGTGACTGGACAGAGTAATGAAAACCACATGACAACCCATCAATAGTTTAAATACTAAGAAGAAAAAAAATTGATTTTAAAATCAATTGCTTTCTACTCCATCTTTTTTGAAATGCAGAACTGTCAGGCGACCAGTTAGATCAAAGATCAGCTGGAGATCTTGCAAAATATAGGTCTATCTCCTAGATTTTTTAGAAAGTAATTATTTCCAACAAGGTCTTTTAAAAGGTGGAATTTGCACTTTGGTTTTGTTAGCAGGCCACAGTAGCAAACTGCTGTTTGTTCTGGGCAACTGAAGAATATCTGGTACCAACAGCCAGAGTGATGAACAACATCCAGAATCAATTCCCATATTAAGCACCCTTAGGATGTTGGGCAGAGAGCTGGAAAACAACTCTTCAGTTACCTGTAAAAGAAACCAACTACAAAGTTAATCCCAGCACGTGTGTGACCTGGCTCACTGAATGTAAGCTGTGTGCTGGGATGCAGCTCTGCCCCTCTTGCTCAGCAGCAGGACCCTTCCACAGAAGCTGCTTTAACTGAGATGTAATTTCACTGCAGATCTTCTTTCTCCACATTAACCTCTGCACACTATGATACACTAGGCTGCTGACAACTGGAGCTGTACAGTCCAACCTCCTGCTCTAATATGATAAACACCAAATTCAGACCATGTTGCTCAGGGACTTATAAAGTCAGTCTTGAAAACCTCCAAGGATGGACACCATAAAATCTCTTGGACAACTTATCCAATGCTTGACTTTCCTTATGATGCAAGCTTTTCCCTTGCTTGGCTTACAACCCCTCTTCAATTTATACCCGTTGCCTCTTGTTCTCCCATCACATGGCACTGAGCAGAACCTGGTTCCATCTCCTTAACAGCCTCCATGTAGGTATTGGAAAGCTGCTGTTCAGTCATCCCAAAGAGGTCCCTACTCCAGTTTGCAGACTCTCCCAGCTCCTGCAGCCTCTCTTCACGGGACAAGTCTTCTGGGCCCTGACCAGACCCTCTTGGCTCTCCTCCTCTAGAACAGCTCCATTTCATGGACATCCTTCCTGTATCAGGTGGCCCAAAACCAGATGCAGCTTTTTGGACGGGATCTATCGAGAGCTGAGTAAAGGACTTCAATAATCAGCTCCCTCAGGCTCCTGGCTGTGATCCTCTGAATGTCATTTGGGATGCTGCTGGAGATCTTTGCTGCCAGGGCACCCTCTGGCTCACGTTTAGCTCGCTGTCTAGCAGGACCTCGAGGTCATTTTCCACAGAGAGGCTTCCCAGCCAGCACGTCTCCAACATGAAACACGACACGTGGGTCTTCCTTCCCAAACACGGGCTTTGCATTTTTCCCTGATTCATTTCAGAATGCTTTCCCTGGCTCACTCCTCCAGCCTCTACAAAGCTCCTCTGGATGGCATCCCTGACCCTGAGCGTATAGACTCACACATCTTCTAGTACCAGATTCCAGTATCTGCTGGAAGCCAGAGCCTTGTGGTTTCTTCCTGTAACCAGTGCTAACCAGCTTCTACTGTCTCCTGCAGCAGAGACGTTCTTAAATGTCAATTCACTTCAACCAAGACACAGTTTGGAGCACCAACTGGTCAGATATTTGAAAGGAGACAGTGAAAACAGTAAATACCTGACTAAATGTATGCTTTTAATGCCAACACCAGAAACAGAAAAGGCACAAGAGAAAATTTTATAGTCATGAATGCACTACATGCTATAAAAAATATTCCCCCAGAACTCACAACTGACTCCCATAATACCTGTTTAGTGTATTTGCAAAACTGATGCTAATAATGATGTTTTAAAGAGAAAATTATAATATCAAGAGTAAAGCGTAAGCTTACTTTTTAAAACACATAAGGAGTACATTATCAAGTGTTCATAGTTGAGAAAAAATTGAAGTGTTCATATTTATCTGTAATTCTAATGTCTCATCTGAAATAATTGCTTCCAGAGCCAGCAGGTTTGCGGGTTTGTAATAGAAATAGTATCCCCAGTAAAAGAAAACCTTAAAAAAAATGTTAGAAGGATATGCTGCCAACTGAAAGGAAAAAAAAAATCTAAGAAAAATACTCTGCCTGGTCATTTCCAATGAATCCACATGAAAGTATTCACAAAGCCTTGTGGAAATGTACATCAACATATAACAATCTTTAACAACCTTCTCCCCCCTGCTCTATAGTATTACACAAATTTTTGTCTTAAACAGAGTTTAAGACCAAGATTGATTTGATACAAAATTAAATCAAAATAAATATAATATCAGCTACTGTTCTGAATAGTGAATTACTGTATTCATTGAATACAACATTGAGAAAGTATATGTAAGACAAAAATAGTAGAGAGCACTCCATGCATTTACGTTGCTTCCATTTAAAGTATGCAATTACTTATTTATATGCATTTTAAAAGCCACAGTAAAAACACATTAAAACTTTCAAAGTCACTGCTGCTTTCACAACCCAGAAATTCTAAAAAGTAAGGGATAAAAGCTGTCAGATTTTTATTGTACATATATTCATACACATATTCATTCAGTCACACTGACTAAAAGTCAACTCTAACTGTGACCCATGGCGTTCCAAGGATCAGGTTCATGACCTCAGAGCATTTTAATTCTTTTCCAGATGAGGTTATTAATAATGTTTACTGTAGTTGAAAACATTGCACATAAATTGCAGTCTTGTGCAAAATTTATGGCATGCGGCAGTGAAACTAGAGCCTGAAATCTTAAAAGAAGAAACAAACCCCCCTAGAGCTCCAAAGCCCCCAATAACAGTATTTTTGTGCCCCAATACTGCTACAGCTTTTAAGTAAGATCTCTTTGTTCTCCCACCACAAGCGTGGCACTGCTGCATCCCAAAAAAGGTTTATATAAAAGTTCAGACAAGCACTCAAGTTTAACACCACCATGTACAGTCTTCCCACTCTGCTATGAAAATATCTGTGATATTCCTTTACTAAAATACCTGAAATACCTATCAGAGCAAGAAAAAATTAACATCCTTCTCATCACTTCAGGTATTTTCAAGAGAGGCACATTATCTTCAAGTAAAACCCGACGAAAATGTAAACACAGTACAAATATACAATAGGCAGTGAAAACATACACAAACTAATTTCAAAGAGGAAGGATAACCACAGGAGGTTTAGTATAGGAATTTCAATACAGTTCCTACTTAGGAAAATTCAGACAGTGACAAGCAGTCCAAGCTCCAGAGTTCTGTTCCAAATGAACACAAGTCAGCTGGCCACAGGCTTTTACAAAAGCACACTCTTGCCAGCTTGATTGAAAAGTTTAGAGACAAAATCCCTGCTTGGAAAACTTAATTAAAACCTTTTTTTTTCCCCAACATTTCAACACTTTTTAATTACATGTTCCTGTATCATACAGAAATTGAAAAGTCAAGAAAAAAAATTGACAGCAAGTACATAAAAACTGAAAGTTCAGCATCCATAATAACCATTCCCTCCTCCTCCTGCCACATCCCAGTGGTGGCCCACATAGCCCCCTGGGTGAGCTGTGCCCAGGCACTGCTCCTTGGAATGTGATGCTGCTGCTCCTCTGCCAGGAAAGCAGCAGGTCAGTCAGACTGTGCTGGGCCAGCCAGGCCACACAACACAGTCCCAGTCCAAGCCTCCAGCTCTCTCTCAGTACAGAGAAGTCTCACATTAAGAGAGCATTATTCCAAGATAGAGTCCTACCAGTAGCCTTGACCCTCTTTCCACAGAGGACACTCTCACAGTAGGAGTGAACCCAACTTGTAAGGAAAAGCAAGTTCTAAAGGCAGGGGAGTAGGACTATAACTCATTCCAGCAAGAATATGTAGCAATTTGTTTGCTGGAAGTCAATGTGATAAACCTCACGTAGACTTGACTGTTTCTAGTCTAGGAAGTGGTGATGAGTCTAAAGCCTGTTGCTGTCAGAGTACATCACTCTCAGTCATAATTAATCTTAATGATCTTAATAATCATAATCTTTTGAAAACAGTCAATTAACTGTCGGAGGGGGAGGGGGGGAGTCCTGTCCAAAATAAGGAAAATAGAAGTGTGCCTAAACTCCAGCAAGTTAAAAATAAAACTACATTTGAAAATGATTGAGAAATGTGGCAGAGAAATCTGCTAAGGAATGAAGATCAGAACCATCAAATCATTGAATATTCTGAGTTTGAAGGGACCCTTCAGGATCATCAAGTCCAATTCCTGGCCCTGCACAGGACGCCCCAATCCCACCATGTGTCTGAGGGCACGGTCCAAACACTCGAACTCCGTCAGGCTGGTGCTGTGAACACTGCCCTGGGGAGCTGTTCCAGTGCCACACTGCCCTCTGGGTGAAGAGCCTTGTCCTGATATCCAACCTAAACCTCTCCTGAATCAACTTCAGGCCAGTATCTTGAGTTCTGTCACTGGAGAGAAGAGATCAGTGCCTGCCCTTCCTCGTACCCTCGTGAGGAAGTTTTAACTGCAGCGAGGTCTGTCTTCAGTCCCTTTTCTCCAGGCTGAACAGACCAAGTGACCTATGCCACCCCCCAGACAGCTGCCCCTCCCACTTCCCAGCCCCTCATCTTCATGCCCTCCTCCTTTAGTCACTCTCTAACAGCTGTATATTATTTCTATCTTGTGCAAATTCCCAAAACTGCATGTGGGACTCAAGGTGAGGCTGCCCCAGTACAAAGCAGAAAGGGACAATCCCCTCAATTACTAATAAGATATGTTTCATCATGCATCAGAAGGAGAAAGCTTCTAAAAACTGATGATGACAACGGCTAAAATAAGAGCAAAGGCAAAATCCCTCAAAGAGGACTGAAAAAAAACCCTCTAAGCAGTCTGAGGGGTTCCTGGGGAAGTTCCCAGAACAAAACCGTATTTTGGAGGGGAAGATACAGAAGATTTCAGAGAACAAAAATGAAAGTATCAGAGAGCTTGATTCCAAGTGTTCTGTGTAATCAAGATATAAAATTAGATAACTCTAAATTGTGGGTTTCTGAAGACAAGATAGGGTCATTGGAAATAGGCAAAGGATTCATCTGTTTATAAAAGCATTATCCAGAATCTTTGCTTGCAAGTAGCAAATGTGCAGAAGATGTCAAATTACAGAACAGTAATCCTACAGAAAAATAAATTACACTGGAGAAGAATCAGAAAGGCTTCTCTACAGCTAGATCATAAATCATGCATCTATTAACAGCTCTTCAACAAAAGTAAATGGATGATGTACTCAACACAATAGAGTCACTTAGTAAAAAGTCTTTTAGTAGGACCATTTACCAAAAAAATCTCTCAATCAAATTAAACTGTCATGGTATTGGGGAACAGTTTTCTTTCTAAGTAATAAGCTATTTTTAAAAGCAAGAATGAACAGTTGGTTTTCCCCAAGAGATGCAAATTAGATCTCTGCTGGGCTCTGTGCATGTGTTGTAGGGGCTGACTGACTTAGGCTTTTATTGGTTTGGGCTGCTTTGGGTTTTGGGGTTCTTTTTGGGGTTGTTGGGTTTTGGTTTGGTTTTTTGTTTGTGATTTGTTCAGAAATTATCTGTAGGAAAAAAAAAACCAAAACCCCCCCCAAACAAACATTCAACAGTAAATTTGTCAAGTCTGGGGACAGTAAAAGAATCTGTAACAGTCAATACTAAAGTCTTCTGTGATTGTACATGAGAGGGTCTTACCATACCAAGCAGTAGGTGATGAAGCATTACACGTTCTTGAACTGAGAAGAGGAAACTAAAGCTCATGAAAAAAGAATCCTGAAAATGCATGTGAAATACCAGACTTCTTGTTACCACTCAGGAAAGGGAACCTGAAACATGGTTCACTTTAACCCCATTAGCTCAACTATCAACAGGGTAATAAACCTATTTACCTGTTCCACTGCTAATTCCTGTTTAAAATACAGCCTTCCAGAATTCATAGGGTTCCCACAGCACTAATACAGACACTTCAGGAAGGGGAAGGTAGAACACACAGAGCAGTAAGACTTTGAAGAAATTGTACTGTCAGCATTTTGCCACAGGTTGAAATTTAAACAGCAAGTCACAGAATCATAGAAAGGTTTGGATTAGAAGGGACCTTAAAGATCTTCTAAATCCAACTCCCTGCCCAGGAACAGAGACACTTTCCACTGCACCAGGTTACTCAGAGCCCCATCCAGCCCAGCTTTAAACACTTCCACGGATGGAGCACCCACAGCTGCTCTGTGCAAGCTGTTCCAGTGTCTCACCACTCCCACAGTGAATCTTCCTATCATCTAATCTAAACCCACTTTCCTTCAGTTTGAAGCCATTTCCCCTTGTCCTAGTACTGCCTGCCCTTGTAAAAAGTACCTCTCCAGCTCAGGCACTAGAAGGCTGCCAGAAAGTGGTTTCCCTTGGCCGTCTCCAGGCTGCACAACCCCAGTTCTCTCAGCCTTTCCTCACAGGAGATGTGCTCCAACCCTGTGATCATCTTGGTGGTCTCCTCTGGACTCGCTCCAACAGCTCCATGTCCTTCCTGTGCTGGGGAACCAGAGCTGGATGCAGTGTTCCAGGTGGGATCTCAGCAGAGCAGAGCAGAGGGGCAGAATCCCCTCCCTCACCTGCTGCCCACACTGCTTTGTGCAGTCTCAGCAGAAACCACACACCCCCCTGTGTGCACTGTCTCTCCTACTGGTGTCTGAAACGTGGAGGTGCACTTTGCAAATCTCATTTACGTATTTCTAGACTGCATCTCCAGTTAGGCAATTGCCTTTCTCCTCTCCCTCTGGATCAGTGCTGGCACAGAGAAGCGCAGCCTCTCAAACAGGAAAACCCAAAGAAGGGTTTTCTCCAACTCCAACTAAAACAAAATTACAGACGACTCCTGAGCACCCCATTCTTACTTCACTCAGTGTAAGACATCACATACTGTGAAACTGAAACAGCACATTCTTTTCTGCCACACTTAAAGCCAGTCATCTGAAGAGACAGGAGTCATTAGTTTCCTTCTTTGAACGCCCTTCAGAAACCACTACTCAGTTCAAGCCTTCATTTAAATATGGTTTCCACTGCAGTGAGGCTCTTGCAACAGACACGTAAGGCATTACCCATAATAGGTGAAACACTGCACATAAATATGCTGTTACCTAACTCACCATAGTAAATTCATACTTTAAAAGGAAAGCTTATAAGCACTATCATATTTAAGCAATAACACATAGAAGGGTGTGCATATGCTGTAATAATGACACACCTTAATAATATAAGAAGTATGTCAACTATTATCCCATACAACACACCCTAAAATGCTTCAGCATAGATCCCATCTATGTATTTAACAAATGAAATTAGGATACTTAGAAAAGATGTCTATTTAGCAGCTGATAAACTCAAAATGTTTAATTAAAAAAAAAACAGGCAATACATAAAGCATGCTACCAAATACTCTTTCAGGTAATGCTTTCCAACCATTTCTTTTCGTGATCAAACTACAAATACAGATTGTTAAAAAATTCTTGCATCAGTAATGTATTCAGATCCTCAAAGAAGTCAAAAAAGGAGAGCCAATGAAAATCTCTTGTTTTCTGTAATTTTGAAGTGTTCTTGAAAGCTTAATGATGAATTTTGAAAAAAAAGGTGCAGATAAAACCTTTAAGTTCTTCCTTTTTTTTTCCTTTGTTAAACTGCTTCTGTCTTTCCATTTCAACAACGAAAGAAATAGTTTAATAAAAACATCCCACTTAGGTTATCTCTGTTAGTTCTCACTCTGAACTCAGGGGCTAGAGTTAAGTGGTTTTAGCTGAACTCTTACACACAATACTACTTGCAGTCTAAAGCCAAAGTCAGCACAAAAGTCTGACACTTGATTACATTTTCCTTAATTATATCATTGTTCACTTTGGATCAAACTGAAACCTTTTGGAAAATGTATTACTGAACACTTCACAGAATATTATCTACTTAGCCTTTGCCACGCAAAATACAAATATAATTATGTTTGTGGCAGCCAGAATAAACTAAATTTAACACTGATGTGCTTTCACTTTAAACCAAGCTAGAATATATTTAAATATTTATTAATTGCATATGCTTCCACAGAAGTTATTACTGCAAAACGTTTTTCTCAGGCATAACAATTCAAATAGTTACTTTCTTCAGCTAAGGCACACTAGTATGAAAAATTGATGTCAACAATCTTTCAAGTCTGACCAAACTTCACAAAGTTACTGTTATTTAATGTATTTCCATTCATTTAATCATTCTTTGGTTATACAAAATGGAAGCAGTTTCCCAAATCATATGAAGTTTTCACAATTGCATTACACAAACCCACAGAAAACTGTAGATATGTATTTATTACAATAGTCACAGTTCTCCAACTACACAGCTGGAAATGCTGCTAATCTTTTGGATGAAAGACATTCAGACATGAAATGCCCAAAACACATGCTTTTAAGTAACAGTGTTGATGAAAGTATCAAAAGAATCGAATCTTAAATTTCAAAATAGAAAAACTTCAGCTATACTTATATAAATGATTCAGCCATAACCCAAACCAGCAAGTGACTTTTCTGAGTAATTTTTGCTCTTCAGTGCCAATACAATAACTCGCTGTGGATGCTGAAAAGCTGCTCATGCAGAGGTGGCTGCTGCAAACGCACATTGGTCATAGGAGCAAAATATTTAAATTGGGGGGAGGGGGAGAATGTACTCTCCACCCACTTTTTGCAAGGTCTTGCCAGTTCCTCTGCTTTTTGGGAGAAGCAGATCAAATCCAATATACAAGACATGAACCAGATATGAAAATGGTCCAACAACAAATCTTCAAAATTGCAGATGCCAACAAGTCTCTACAAGTATATTACCAGGCCAGAATGCAGGAAAATCCTTGTGAAATAAGGTTTTCTGGTATGCAGTTATAGCAAATAATCATGAGGTGATGCCGAGAACTAGACAAATCTGGTATTCCAGGAATGTTAAAAACATTGAGGTCACGAATGCACACTGTAACTTTAGTACTCACTTCTTATCCCACTATTTTGACATTAAATCTAATTCATTCTTCATTCTAAGCTTATAAGCCATGATTTTAATGAACATCTCTCTTGTCCACGGCTATAACACATGTCAAAAAGGAAACAATATAGTTAAAAAATGAAGTGAGGCTGATTCTGCATATGCCACGTACATAACAGGAATATTGCTTGTTTTTAAAATGCTACATTATACCACAGATCTGTCAGCAAACTAAAAAACAGATCTTCTCTCTCAGATCAAAATCTTAAATTTATTCAGATTTTTTTAGAATAATTCTTGCTGTGCTCCTAGCTCACAGGTAAGTCTAAGAAAAAGCACCAAAATCATAACTGCACTGGGCATTTTATTACTAAAAGAATATTGGAGTTGATTATAATCCAGTGTAATATACTGCATGAATCCACACAAAGTAGTTACATAATCCACCCTTGTCCTACCAGTCTGTTTTACACACACTAGAATGGATTTGTGTTGAACTGCCTTTACGTAGATAAAGAGCTAAAGCCAAGCTCTGAAGACACGGAGACCAGGGGAGAAGAGGGAGAGGGACATGAGCAGAAAGTTAAAGCCATTTCTTATATTAAATTCCTCACAATTTATGGCAGACTGACAACAGAAATACTAGCAGCTCAGTAAAACAGCAGATTATTTTATCTGGAGGTGGGAGGTGTGACTACGCATTATTTATTATATTAAAAATGCTTTAGTCCTAATTTTATATATTTACTAGTTGCTTTTGTCCAAGTAACTTGGCAGAGATGCAAATCAGAAACACACTTTCAAAAAACAAGAAAAAAGGCATTTCTGACTTGAGGATAACCAATAATGGTCAGTAACAGGGTATGATCTGCTTTTCTGATCTCCTTTCATTGACATAAATAAAAGATCATTTCACATCCAAGTTAAGGAACCAGCCAGCGTAAAGGAAAGATGAGCAAGCAATTTGGGGACACCTTTATGACAAAATCCAGACAGAAAAGTTTCTTCAAAAGCATCAGTAGTACCTTAGAGCATCAGTAACCTTTATGTTAGAAACAAAAACACAAGAAGGGCAGGAGAGGGAGCAGGGGCAATTTGCTTTTTTCTAGGGAAACATGCAGAGAGTAGGTGATATTTTGAAAGATACAAACCCGCAAGACTTGTGATATCCAGTCAGGGAAGCTCAAGTTCCAAACACCATCCAAGAGAAGACTTTGGTGTCAGAATTCTCCCTCTTTGCCTAGGCTCAGTCCACAGCTCAGATTTAATTAACTGCAGGCTGAATAAGAACTACAAACTGTGCAAGGATCACCACACGAGCAGCATTAGCCACAAGCAGAGCCTGAACTGCCTCCTCTCCAAATCTGCAAGCTGGGGCTTCAGAGATTCATACTAGCAGCCAGTTGAAATGCTTCATTTATTACTCTACTTTTGATAAAGAAATAAACTTCCTTTTTAGTTTATGCTGGTATCCATGGTAGCTAAATAAAAGCACCTGTTCAAGTGATGCTTTGACAGTGTGTCCTTAAAGAACACAGCCACTGCAACCCAGGAGACCCAAGAGAGGTCTCTCTTAGCAACATTAAATAAAGTTCTAACACTCCGTGGATCAGCTGCACCATTAGCACTCATCTTAAAAATCTGTCACTTCTGAAGGTTTTGGCCTGCACTGGTTTATTTCTGACATCCACAGAGCAGTCCAGGTAAACTGCTGGCAAAACTACTGGTTCCACACTTTGAACTTCTCCTGTGTGGGGACCTGCCACAAGCATGGCTTCTGGTAATGAATTCCAAGGCAAAAATTCTTCTTGGTGACTAGCCCTAAAATAAGCACTTCCAAATCACATCTGAATATAGTCATATTTTTCTTCTTTCTCTTAATACAAACTGTGTTTTGCATATAAAAAACCCCATGTTATTTCTTTACTCTTTTACCTTATTAGGACCAAACCCAAACTCCTGTTACAACAAATATATAGAAAATTATTACTTACTGACGACTACTTAAAACAAGATTTCTTCAGTAAAATTCTCAGTCATTTACCAAATCCATACTAAAATTAGGATCAGAACCACACCAGAAATCATAAAATACCACATTACTAAAGAATAATACAGGAGGAAGATGACCATCTAAATAGCCTAGCCACCTTTTGTACCTTCTAACCTTCAAGTTCATTCATAAGCTTCTTTTTCCAACTACAAATGCCAGGTTTTGTATAAAAGAAAACAAATTGTTACATATTACAGGAACATAGACAAGAGTCCAAAAAGGTTGTACAACAAAACCTGGGAATTTCAAAGTGGTTCTGCCAATTTCATGCAATCAGCCAAAAACCAGCACCACCATGCTGTACTGAAACAATATTAAGTAATGTTTGTTTTGTAAACCAAAAAAACAGCATCCCAACCCCAGGATTTCTAAACTGAGCTCTGTTTGAGACTTCAGTTAGTGGTGGTGCTGGAGGCCAACAGCTACTTTTGATATTTGTCAAAAAAAAAAAAAAAAAAAGAAAAAGAAAAAAGGTAATAAAACTTCCAAGATCTTTGCCAAGGACTCTGCATGGCATAGCCTGAGCCAGACACTGAAGCACTGAATCAGCTGCTTTCTGCATGAGTGCTGTGTCAGGTGTATGCCTGGAACCACTCTGACCTGTATGGAATCTGGAAATCAGAAATTATACCAACTGGGAACTGCAGAAAGCCTCTGCACCAATCTTTGTTTGGCTTCAAACTGGATAATGCAGTGATAAATTGAGCTGTGGCCCACAGAATGCACAAATTGTGAAGTATCATCACAAGATTTATTAATGTTATTTTTTGTTCTTTGGTGAATACAATTAGGACACACCTTTTAAAATTTATTACGAATAAGCACTTACACTGTATAAAGGCTTAAAAAAAGTTTTCAAGTTTAAGAAGCCAATTTTTAAAACCACTAAGATGATTTAAGCCAGCAGAAGAAACCTGCATCAAAACACAGCAAAATTTATGTAGAGTACAAACTAAAAGGTGGGTCAAATTGGGGAGCTGGGGGAATATAATGATTTACAAGTACTACTGATTAGAACTTCTAAGCATAAAAAGTATCAGAACACAAACCACTAACAAATTTGTTCAGGAAAAAAAAAGTAAAATACCCTTTATTTTCCATTAATCTGTTTTCTTGAACTATTAGAAAACATTCCAAAGTGATTTACAGTCATAGGAATCAACTTCACAGATAAATTATTTCTGGATTCCCATAACACATTCAACAACCCAGTTCAAGTTTCACAATCTTGTCTCCAGCCCAATAGACTGTGTTTGATTAGATGCACATCATCTGCCTTTCTGCTCCTTCGCACAACCCCAGAGAGGATCACTTTGTGACAACTGGATATATGGTTATAAATTCAACACACAACAACTCTTGCTGGCTAGCTTTCTCCAAAACCACACAAATGCTCAGCTCCCTCCACAAACACACAGAAAAGCCAAACAAAAAACCCCAGAAACATCACTCAAAAAACTGTCTAAATTACAGCATTTCAAACATAAAAGAAGTTCCAACTTCTTACAGAAAGCTGAACTGTAATAAGGAGCTGAAACAAAATAGGAGTTTTAAACAACAAACTGGAAAGTGGTTCTCAGGTAATTCAGTAGTTTTCAGGATTGTCACATTTGTCCAATTCTCTCTCTTCCTCTCTGGCAGTTACAGGAAGATGACCCAATGGTGACAAAGTTTGCTGTATTTAACAGCATGGGCAAACACCTGAAAATCCTCCCCAGAGACCAGGTCTTATCTCCCATTGTAATCCACAATATTTCTTTGTTCATCTCCATTCTGATGTCCCAGTCTGGTACCTTCTCATGGCTCTTCCTTCAGAGAAGCAAATGAGAAGGCACACAAGAAAGCCAGGACCTTGGCTTTTCATATTATCAAATCTAAAAAGGATCTCAGGAAACTATCCAAGCAATTCCCCTTTCCATGTCATACCACTAGCCTCACATGTCATTCTCCTTCAGAAACAAATAATACTGCTCAAAATTTTCATTCTAAATAGCATGAGCTCCATCTGTTTAAGCATTTATTACCGTTTACACTGAATCTCCTTTGCTAGAGAGTCCATTCACTCACCATATTCTCAAAGGACAAGGAGAACAGTTTATCCTCTTCCTTTTATTTATCTGACGTCTTCTCATGTCTAACCCTTGGGCCATCTCAGAATAGTGCTTACCTTTATTGTTTGATTCATACTGAGCTCACTTTTGTTATTTGTGGAGACAACAGATGGGGAAACACAGACACTGGACACAACTAACCTAGGTACCATCATCTGAAGATGGCACAAGGAAAAACTGGAAACAGGAGTTTTATATAACAACAGAACTGGACGTTATAGTGGACACAAGCACACTTCAATTTATTTCTGTGTGCTTGAGTCAGCATAAAATCAGTGCTGTAAACCCAGAAGATGCAGAACTCACAGGAGTTTTGACTGACTTAAATGTACACTGGTTTGTGTCTTTCCAGATAAGCTGCTCTTTTGTTGCTCGTATTCCAAACTTACATGGATTTGTGCTCCTATAGAATTATTCTGAAATAATTTTCAGGAATGATTAGTCCAAAGTGGAATAGGTCACTTAGGCTAAAGAACCTCCTCTGATGTCAAGGACATGCTCAGCTTTTCAAAAACATCTGTCACTTTACAGTCATGTGCTGCATGCACCCAAGTTAACTTCCAAGTATAAACTAACATTTTTGGAAAAACACAAAGCACATCCATAACCAGGCCATTCATAAAGTTGAAAATAATTAAAACCATAAATTTTTCCCCATAATTTTTGCTCTTGCATATAAAACAAGAGGATTTCGGCTCTTCAGTCTTGGTTTCTGGAGATACAGCCCATTTTCATATAATGTGTTTGCGATGTATGTTGCTCTCCCTTTTTAGTCAAGAGCATTTCTAGAGCTTTTCTTTTTTTTTTTAAACAAAGAACAACAAAAAATCATTTAATACTCAAAATTCAGAACCTTCAGGAAAAGCAGGGTCTCCCAGGAGACTTACCACAGACAAGTCTGTAAGTTATAAGGTGGAAACATGAAGACACTCACAAAATTTTGTGAATGTTACAACCTCATGGCTTAACTGGGGGGGTCTCAATCTCCTCTGCAGACTGTTACACAAAAACCCCAAGGCAGAGACTTAGAGAGAAGTCCATGTTGCAATCTTTTCTCTAATATTTAAACAAGATGAGAAAAACTTATGGAGAGGTAAGAAATACACTGAATCTCACACAAAGCTTGGGTGGGCAAGACCATCTCATGCAGTCGAGTATTACCTGTAGAGATGACAGACATGAACAACAAAGAAAACCAACCTAAATCATTCTGTGATTCTAAAGACATCTGCACTTCTTAAGAAAGCTTGTAAAAATGGCCTTCTCCTCCAGAAGATCTGAACTCAAAATGGAAGAGTGTAGATCTTAAAAAACCATGACAGATGCAAAAAAGATTATACTTCAATTTACTCCACTGAAAGATTAGAGTTGAAAAAGAGCTGAAATTGTAAACTTCAATATTTTGGTGTTTCTTCACCAAAGAAGGTGAAGATGTCACTTCAATATTTTACCTTTTCTGGCAAAACTGTTGACTGTAGTGCTCTGATGTGGTTATTTTTCCAACTCAAAACAAAACTAAGAGTGGATAAAGCATATTAATAGAACCTTTTGACAGCACTTAGTTAAGTGAGACAACGTTATATTCTGTGTTATATATACAAGGACCACTTGCAAGAAATTAGATACCAATAGCAAATTATTTTATCACATTAGTCTACAAAATCCAGAAGCTAACATCCATTCAGTAAGACCAGTTTCTAAAACTAGAATGTAGCTATTTAACAGCACAGCAGAAATGTAACTGTAAAACACTCCACATTAATGGCACTCTAAGTTGTCTAGTGGAAGCTGATATGTTCAAAGAATGTAAGCAGAGTCCAGAAAACTCTGACCAAAAAAAAAATTGCTGTACTTTTGCTATCACCTGTTTACTACTAAGTGCTGAAACACCTGTTCTGTAATATAAGAATAAAAACAACACAATGAATTTTTAAGTGCAACACGGAGCTCTGCCATGCAGTTGTTCACTGAAGAATTAAATACGTGCAATGATTCTTGAGAGGTTAAAAATGTTTGAAGGGAAAGAGGGGCAAAAAAACCCCTCCATCAAACAAAAATCTCTGCAGGTAACCAGGTGCACTGAAGGTTAAATGGATGTTGTAGAAAACTCTTTATTCAGGTCCTTAAAAGCATTAATGTTTGAGAAAAATTGGCTTACAGATCAGCTAGCTAAGACTGAAGCATTTAAAGATTAACTCCCTTAAAACTTTAATCACTTCAGGCCTTAACTGTCTAATCTGCAACCCTAGTTGTCTCTTATGTCTTATTTAAAATGAGTAGTGAAATGTTCAAGCATCAGATTTTTTTCTCGGAAAAGAGGCCTTATACCAAGGTGGCAAAACAAAAATAATACTAAGAGATCAGCACTTTAATTTTAGGACTATTGCTTTTGACTGAATGTGTAATGATTTCCACAGACTCTGCAGTGGAAATTTTCAGAAGTTTAGGAGTTCTGTAAAACTTTTCTACTTTAAAATCTGGCCTTCTTTTAAATGTCTTCAATTGAGAGCAACTTTGAAGACAAATGAGCTAGGTTTTGGTGGGGTTTTTTTGACAGCTTTTTCCTCCCCATTCCAACTGCAAAGCTCCGATAGAAGTAAATATCAGTTAAGATCTCTGAGGTAGAGCTGTAACTCATAAATTCTGTATGTAAAAATGAAGCAGAAATTTGTACAAGACCAACTAGATCAGCCAGAATACAAATACACTTTGAAAATACCATTCCTTACTCTCACTGGTTTGCAGTTTTTTTGTATCTCAGGTTAGTTGGAATTTGAAAGTTGAATCCAGTTTTTCATAAAAGACATATTTCACACCTATTTAAGAGTTCATGACTCAAGCAAAACAAAGGTGCAGAAATGCTAAGCTCCACAGCAAGGGCTGTGCACAAAGGAGGAATAAGCTGATTCAAACTCCAACTCCTCCTTTAGAAGGCAGTCTTCCAGATCCCAAAAGGACATGTGCAGCCTTTCCTTCTATCTTACTGTCAAAACACATGTAAGTGGTGTTCAAATGGTTGCATTAAATAGCACTTTTTACCAATTAAAAAAAAAAAGTTATAATTTAAGTAATTATTTGGATAGGTGATTACCTTGTCTAGAAATACATGGTAATTTCTATACTTGACCACACTTGAAATCCAAATCACTAAATCATGACACTACTGCCAACACCACCACCAGTTACAGCAGGAAATTTCCTTTCCTGCTACTGACGAACTGCAGAAGCACATCACGTCCAGTTTAAACTCAAGACAATGTAACTGTTTCTAGGATGACTTTCCCTGGCCTCATTAAGATCAGCCTCCCAACACTGAGTAATGCAGATGACACTTAGTTTAGCTAATTTAGCCCTGGGACAAAAATGACTTTACAGTGTAACATTACATACCAAAGCTTCCTCTGATGTATAACTAATTAGGATGTCTAGAAAGTTACACAGTGGAATTAAAACTACATTAGAAATAAGAAAAATATGCAGAAATGTAAAGCTAACTCATTCAACCAACATACACTCTCAAGCATTCTTTCTACAAGCAAGAACAAGAAGTTTGATTGTCCTAATTTTACACTGCTCTATATGTCTCAGCTGACTTTTCAGGGTTATTTTTACACTTAAGCTGCATCTGAAGAAACCTCTCAGAAACAGACTATGGAGAAGGATACCCAAACACATTCATTTCAAATATCATGGGGGGCAGCTATCAGATTGGTATGTTCTAATTACATTCTTTCAAAAAGCAGTGATTGAAATGCTTTTCTGAGCCAAACACTTTATTAAGAATGAGCGTAAATCTCTCTCTACCCCTCAAAGTCAGCTTACTTCCATGGAACTGGAAGAAACTCACTCTGACTTGCATTTGTCAATAAATGGCAGATGGACTGCTATTTGTCAAGTAAAATGAAGATGCCCAGATTCTAAACTGAAATTGTTCCTTATATTTCTCTTGAATAGCCCACAAAATAATGTTCTATCAAATTGAAGAACAGCATTTTATTTCTTCTGAAGTAACATTCAATATGTATGATATATAATATTAAAAAATATCATATCTTGTTCCCAGTTACATCACACAATTTAACAAATGGTAAAAAAGTCTCCAGGCCCTTAGCAGTTACTGTAATTATCAATAATTCATTGCAAAAGGCTTCAGGTATGTTTCACAGCAATTTGCAGGTGGCTTATCAAAGTTTCTGCATTCAGTTATAAACAGAACAAAGTTTAAAGCTGTGAAGTCTTCAGTGAAATGGCAAATGCAAAAAGTACAAGGTTAAGAAAAATCTCTTTAGGTAATTTCAGGGGATGTAGACAAGTAAGAAAATGCTGACCAAGACCTCCTGACAGCATCAGTCCCTCCACACAGACTCATGGCTTTGCTCACCACTGACAACCAGAAGACACAATTTATTGAACAAGACAAATTAAAAAACTTGACCTGCATAAAACTGAATAGAGTATATTTCTGTTGAATTCTGGAAAATGCGTTTACTCCCAATCTCATGTACAGAACACAGCTATCATGCTGCTCACATAAAAACAGGCACAGTTTGAGTAACTCATAATCCCTTAATCCAGAACACACATACACCAAATACAACACCCTTCAGTAAAGTTCAGACTCCAGTTACGTTTTATACCAACCTAATTCTCTACATATTTGTGTCAAATTACCAAAACTACAAATACAGTCAAAGTAAAAGGTGAAACTGGGTGATCCTTCCTAGAGATGTTCTCAAAATGACCCCTTTTCATTCAATCAAGGGCAGGTCCAGTAGGCCCAGTTTGTCCCATAGGAGCCTGCTTATCAAAACTGGACTCAAAAAAAGTTAAATATTATTTTATTTTGGTTTTCTTATTTAACTTTAAAATTACCTACACAACTCCAATCTTTACATTGCCTTAATTACGTCTCAAAAATGTGACCACATGAATTCAAGCCCATAAGGCTGGGGGACATGCAGGGCTGGCAAAGAGAAGAGCCCTCCAAAGAACTCTCAGAGAATTTTCATCTATCAGTTTTTGGCTGGACCTTGGACTAATGGCATCTCTACAAGCTACTGAGACCACGAGAGTTCCCAGAAGACATTTTCCATCTTAAAGCACTAAAACTTGAGGGGTGGGGCTGTGCACAGGTCTTTTCCACTATTTCCCCCTTTTCTTTTTCATAAAATGCCATTAACAGCACGAACAGGCCATAACTACTAGATAATTTAGGGAGACAGTGGAGTTCTCCCCATTGGAGGTTTGAGATGAGACTGGACAGGGTGGTAGGATAATCTCAGCTATGCCATAAAAGGCTGGACCAAAGCACGTTTCCAGGTCCTTACCTGAGATGTTCTATGATCCTGTGATCTGTGGATGTATCACCCATTACATGTCAATACAAAATACCCCATTCAAACTATCTTATTTGAAAAAAAATTAGAAAAATCCCACAAATGTCTAAATTCTCAGGCAAAGAATTCACAGAAGAGCTGAGAGGGGTGGGGGGAAGTCAGCAGCACACTGAGACCATCACCAATAATCTGTTGAAGGTTTTCACAGCAGGAGAACCACCTTTGAAAGAAAACAAGATTCAAACAGCAAATCTCCCTTCAATCCTATCATTAAGTATGAAAAGCTTTGGCTGTTTCCCTTGTGAGAACACAGAGAAGAGAGCTTGGCATGTTTTCAGATACAAACCATGGCTTTTCTTCCACTTAACAGAAACCATACAATTTCATACAGATCTTTCAAAGAAGAGGAAGTACATTTAAGAGGATATTAACTCAAAGTTCTCATAGAACTAAGTGCTATTAATAAATATCTCTCTCTTCAGTCTCATATACATTTGTCAACAACTCTATTCTTACCTTTTTCTCCCATCTCTTTTTCCTTAAGGTTTGCCTTTTATCCTCTTAATGATATTAAATCTGCCCTTAAGGTGACAAATAGAACATGGTAATGCAGCTTTTCTTCTTTCCTTTCCGTGAATTAATGTTGATTCTTGTTGGACTCATCCAAAACCTTAAAAAAAAACTTCCTGCCAAAATCTGACTTCCAGAAGTGATTTACTTTAGTACTTGATCTTTGCAGTATCTCTAACTCCTCAATCTTTATTAACTAAAATTTTATTTACCACACTTGGAAAGCAGATCAAAACTTGACTGATTTCGCCAACTGGCTGAATCAATGTTCTTAAATCGTCAGATTTTGTTTTATTTGGAAAGTTTAAAGTCTTAAGGGCTTTGCCTAATAAGTAATTTGAGAACCAATACAGAAATAACATTTTGTCCCATTAAAAAAAAAATACAAAAATCTTTCTTTAGAAAGGTGTTTCTTGCAGTGCTAAAATCCTACAATCAAACTTAAATGGGAGATAACACCTGGGCACAAATTAGGATTCACTGCTTCAAGAGAAGCTGTGCTTATTTACTTGCCATCTTCACAGGTAGTCAGAGCCGTTGCTTTCTCTGAAGGAGGTAAGGAAGATCTGTGTGACAGAGTAAATCTTACCATGACTCAGCCTCTGCAGTTGTTTGAGGCAAGATCAGCCCTCCTGGCTGAGCCTTGGAGCTTCCCCCCTTTCAGCAGAGCTCAGCATTGCCAAACCTGCTGTTATGCAAGTGCACCACAGAGGCTGCAATTCCCCATCCCGTGGGTGAGAAATCGTGCTCACCCCAGTGATCAGGACAAGGCAAGCCCTGAAACCCCAGGCTGATGCCAGGCTGTGAAGAAATGAAACCACAGAGGCAGAGAAAACGAGCACCCGGCCATGCACACCAGCTCAGGGAGCAACTGCACCTCTGCTGCATCAGGGAGAGAGCAGCAAACACCAGAGCCCCCTTCCCTGCCCTCCTTGGAGAGCAAAGCACATGGCAATGGCTCAGAGCAAGGAGCTGAACCCTGCCTGAAAGGCACCAGATGGGTAAAAGCCTGCTCTGTTTGCTGTGTCTGTGCAATACACTCAGTGAAGAGTCCATGGCTTTGTCCCCTGCAGCTGATTTTGCCCCACGGTACAAAGACTCCTATTGCAACATTTCCTACAGCCCATCTCCTCCTGTCCCAGAAGTTGCTAAGTTCACAGCAGTAAAAGTTTCACTCTGACTTCCCAGAAACCTCATTTCAGAATATGACCACAGTCCTTCAGTTCTCTTCAGGATTTTTAGAGTTGGGTTGATTTTTAGATGTTGAGTGAATCCCTGATCCAGATGAGAGAGAGACACCTTTTCATTGCATCCCACAAGTAGAGACCAAGGAAGGGTCTCTTCCCTTCTCCAAGAGACCAAGAAGCAGCACCTTGGGAACACCTTCTCTGTTTAAAACAGATCCCCACACACCAGTCTTGCTGACCATTTTAATAAATCCAGTTTATTGGGATATTACATTCATTTCTTTTTTAGTCTACATTATACAAATACGCATTTGTAATTATTTGAACGTGACAATGAGAAGTCATCTGCCATCTGAAGGCTGCTCACAAAAACACAGGGGCACAAATAAGCATTTCTTTTAAACACACTGTTTATAAATTTGCAGCAGACATTATTCTAGGAATATTTACTAAGCTGTACATACCAGAACAAATGATCTTCTGTTACCCAAAATTACTGTTCTTAAACCTATTATCTATCCCCTCACTACTTTCTACCCATTCCCTGTTGGGTTAAATAATACAGCTCATTACATGAAGGCAGACATGTCTTCCAACTGCAAGTGGAAGAAATTCTAAAAATTGCAAAATGCAATGCAAACTTACCAACTCTATTCCCTGTGGAAAAGGAGTGTCTTCCCAGTCCTTCTGGGGAAATCTTTGTATTATTTTCCCCAAACCTTCAGTTGGTCCTGCTGAAAGATAAAATTCAATTACTTAAAGGCAAACTGCTGCAATTGAAATCACCATACATTTGAGAATATTTGCAAAATACACCCAATATTAGTAAGTTTTTCATGACAAGAAGCACAACACACTCCTCAAATGCGTCTTGCAAGTCAAATAATAAATACAATCTTAACATTTTCCAGCAGTAACACAAGGAATCACTACATGAAATGAAGCCACAAGCAGCATCCAGCCTCTGCCTCTCATGCACGTTTTCAAAGTGACAGCTGATTATTGATAATTTCAGTCTCTCTCTACAAACAGCAGTGAGTTAAAGACTAATAAAATGGACGTGATACTTAAAAAAGAAAGTGGAAGTTTCTCAAGAAGGAATCTTTCAAAAGAAGCCTATTGAAATAAATCTGCAGATTAAAACTCCACATGTTTAATCCAGGACACACTAGCTCTTTGCCAGTATTTCCTCACTGGTTTCCTTGGACAAGTCAGCAGTGGTTTTCCACACAGAAAGATGTGAAGAAAAGCTGGTAATTTCTGATAACTTTTCTGATGCAACTGTCTTCTTTTTTTTCGTGTTCCTTTTTTTTGGAAGTAACAGTGCTATAGATAAATTTTGGAAACACCACAAATACATCACAACCGTAGTGCTGTGTCACCCTGAACAGTAGAGGAACGCGTGTACAAACAGGACTTCTGTTTTTCACCTTCTGAAATCCTGCAGTAAATATTGAAAAAACCTTTCCCTAATATCAACCTAAATATCCAACCTGACTCAGCTTCAGGCCATTCCTGCAGGTCCTGCTGCTGAGAGAGATAAGTGCCTGCCCCTCCTCTTCCCCTCATGAAGAAGCTGTAACTTCAACGACCCCCAGGTCCCTTTCTACAGGGCTGCTCTCCAGGTTGTCCCATTCTTCATACATCAATGGCAAAGTCGAAATTTGCAACCATTTAAAATACCTTTTAATAGCTGACCCATCATATCTAATTGAATCATCTTTTCTCTAAAGTCATATCACAAAATCTTGAGATTAAGCATTAAAATTGTTAAGCATTTTCCTGTCAAATTCTCAAAGCTGTATTTGATATTATGAAGCAGTCCAATTTATGTATTAGTAGTAGCAGTCCATATGTGTTGCCTCCTCTGCAGACACCCAGGCAGCAGCAATGAATACATTACTCTCCTGGCTTTACCATAAAAAACCATTTTCAGTCTGACACAACTCAAGTCTGCTAGCATAAATCAGTGTGACAGTGAAAAAAATGTAGGCTTCCTCTAAGCTTCCTGCTAATTTACAGTTTGAGTTTGCTGCTATCTGGAAACCCACAATACATCTTACAAAATATTTAGGCAGAACCAATCTGATGGGTTAGTAAGAAGTGTTTTCTCCAGTTTGTGCATATTTACACTTAACCTTCTGTGACTGTCTCTTGGGAATAATCTCAGAACAGATGTTCTTGGTACTACAAAGAGCAAAACTCCCAAAAGCAATCTCACCCCCAAGGTAGCACACACTGTGACTCCCAAGGGCAGCCTGCTGACGAACTGCAATCACACGGGGTCAGCTCTGAGTTCTGTGCATGACATCAGCAAGTTAAAAGCCCGAGGAAGCATCATGTTCTAGAGAAGCTGCAGAGATACTCAGAAGGCAGAGCTAGGATGTTCCAGAAATCAAGGAAAAAATACAGACATGGCCACAGCTGCTGTTTTTGTAAGGAAAAGGACCTCTCTATTAGACTAATAACTGAACAGGGTCACCAGTCATTGATCCCACTGCTTAAGTGCTCCCCTCATGTTGTACTCTACCAAACATTTCCATGCCTTTATGCAGGCAGCAGTAGTGACTGCAGAGTGGGTGACTGCATAAACGTTTCTTCATTGACTCAGTGTCAGAACTTCTCCCCTTGTTGAGTTGAAGTCTCAAATTACCACGTTATCGGCTTATCCTAAATCATATCTCTGACAAATCTCTTCTTCCTCCAGTTGTTCTAGGGCTGGCAGATGGCACAAAGAAGAGACAGCAAACAAATGCACCCAAGGCAGCAGTGAGCACAAACACCCTGCAGGCAGAGCACAGCCTGGGGATGGGAGGCCAACAGCAAGAAAGGGCAGAAGGACTGAGCTGAGCAGAGATATCCAGACTTCCTGGAAAAGGAAGTATCAAAGAATTACAGCAGCAAACAGTCCCTGCTATGTACATGCTCCCTAAGTTTCTCTGTGGGAACACAGGTGACTTTTTAAAAATCTGAATCCAGTTCACAAAAGACTGAGACCTCTGACACTACCAACTACACTTATAAATAATGACATCCAGGAAAGTAGATCAAAATTGCCTCTACTTCATGTCCTGAAACTATCAATCCTTCCAGTTCTCCTGTTACTTGACTGCTACAAAGACTCTCCCTACATTACAGCATAAGAAGCTCTTAATTCAGAATTGAGAGATGTACACTTATTAAAAAAAAAAATTTAATATTCTCTCCTTTATGTCAAAAGCTTACCAAGTTTTTTAATTTGCTTTCCCTAGGCCACTAATGCTGGCCACCAGTGTTAAGAGGTTTCTGCATGTAATTGCATTTTGCTTTCAAGAAGGATTCTAAACCTCCACAGGAATTTACCTGAAGAAAAAGATGTGCCTCTGAACATTTTCTGAAAGCCAGGCTGAACTTCTTATGCTGCCTGAGCTTGCACCTCAGGTCACCTCTGGGATCAAGGAGAAATCACTCCACACATCCCATGGAGCACCTCCCTCCAAGAGGTGCAGCAACGTGACCCTCCTTGTGTCCCCAGAACCAGCCTGTTTCCACTGCTGGAAAAACACTTGGAAACCAAAAATGCTTTCTAACTACCTCTAGTTCAGGCACAACTGATTTGGTATCCAAGTTCTCAAAAATTTTAGAAAAGGATCCTTTTCAGAACAGCTCACAGAAGCCTCACAAACGTTCCAGGTATTAAACAGTCAAACTTAAGGTCCACAGCAGTGAAGCTGAATCTTCAGGAAACCAGCAACTTAAATTATCTTTAACAGAGAAAGATTAACATTTTCAAAAGCTTTATGGAATAGTGCATGAAGGATATAGAAATGCATAGAAATGCAACATTTTAAAGGGGGAAAGAAAGGAAAGTGAATAGTTCTGTGTTCAAGATATGAGCATTAGAAAAGTATTCACATCCAGCAGATATGAGTAAAAAAATAAAAACAAAACATCAACAGAAAAAGCACTGTCAATCC
Source organism: Trochalopteron elliotii (assembly GCA_024734555.1). NCBI lineage: Eukaryota > Metazoa > Chordata > Aves > Passeriformes > Leiothrichidae > Trochalopteron > Trochalopteron elliotii. Next base: position 360,528 of record JANPWX010000452.1, on the reverse strand, counting down.
TTCCACAGAAAAGTCCTGAGATACAGATTTACAAGTCCAGTCATAATGCATAAAATCTAACTATTTTACATGATTTCTTAAGTTGAATACAGTACAGATAGGTAGGAAACATTCTTTCTATTCCACTAAAACTTAGTTTGGCTTGTGGGGAGACAATTGGTTTTGCTTTTTTAAATGAATCTGCACTGCTTTGAATTTAGGGCCATTCTTCAGGATCTCAGAATTTTCTATGTTTGCAATCACGAGGTAGAATTCATTGTAATTTAATAAATTTGAAAAATAAATAAAATTATTCTTTTCAATTACAAAAGTTACTGAATGGCAAGTTGCCTTCTTTGGGAAAAGTTTAGACCCAGAGCATTTGAAAGAACCTCCTGTGCAAGAGAAGGCCCAGTAGCTGCACTTCCTTTAATAATAAACCCAATCCAGTATCACATGCTCACCACATTTTCCCAATACTTTATACTGCAATTACTGTTGAGTCTCTGTTGACATTTTTCAATCCAACCAGCAAAATAACAGCAGAATTGTAGAAAGTCCCTAAATCCCATCGTTTGGGGTGAGGGGGCGTGGACACTATCTGCCTTCAGCTGACTTATGTTAAATCATCCAACTTTCAGCAGAGCAGTTGTCTCTGAAGATAACAGATTATTCAAGAGGTGGCTGCAACTCAACACCCAAGTGAATTTGCATTCTTGACTGCTTTAGCACAACAGGAAGAAACAGAAAAATACCAGGTCATGGGATTTCAACAACTATCACTTGTTTCAATATATGCTACTGGTAACTGCTGACAACTTTGCAAAAATATTGAAGCCATATGAGGAAAAAAATAAAAAAGGTGATTCAGATTTTCCCATTAATAACTTTAGATTTCGACCACATTCCCTTCACTCTGTATCTAGTCTTCTTTGAAGCCCCTTTTTATTAATTATTAACACTAAAAGGACATTCCCTCAGTATCCTGGTGAAATTCCTATTTACTAAAGCTAATTAAATAAATGTGACACCACATTGAAAACATGCACACAGCGAACCAGTAGCAACCTCCTCGGTTAGTGCCTGACAGTAACTGCTTTACAGACCAACCAAGACTTCAGAGGTTTTAAGAACATTAGGAAAGAATTCTTCATGGAAGGGGTGATCAGACACTGGAATGGGCTGCCCAGGGAGGTGGTGGGGTCACCATCCCTGGAGGTGTTCAGGGAATGACTGGATGTGGCACTCAGTGCCATGGTCTGGTTGGCACCATGGTGTTGAGTCAGAGGTTGGACTTGATCTCAAAGATCTTTTCCAACCTAAATGATTCTGTGAACTGTCACTCATTAACACTGACACCTTGTTTTTAAACTGGAAAAATAGTTCATTCCAGTGTCCATGGCTTCAGACAGCAACAACCACCAGGAAGAATCTCCATCATCAATTAAAGGATGTTTGTATTTTGGCATCCTTTCCAGTAACGTGCAAGCTGCCCAAAAACATGGTGGAAAGCCCACAGCTAGGACTGCTCCCTGAATTCAGAACAATCAGACAGAAGCTTCTGGGGGCTTTCGAAACCACTTAAACTCAGATGCACTATAGACATCACTCAGACAACAATCTACTTAATGCAATATTTGTGTGTGTGAGCAGAGCATGGGTAATCACTGCACATTAACAGTGTGCTCCACATAAAACAGGAATTGCTCTCATTAATAATAATATATTCCAAACATGCCTGGCAGTAGCAAGAGACATATTTCCAACAAAACTGCTGCCATTATTACTTTTACTTATATTGTTATCTTAATAGTCATTCCTACAAAAGCAAAATTATTCCCATATTTCAACTGAAGCATTTTGCAATTTTTTTCTTTCATTTTGTAGTAAAGTTTTGTCACATAAAGTGAAGTGCAAAAGGTGTAAAAGCATTGCAGCCATTTTTCAAAACTGTAATTTGGCACCTACAGCAATGAATTGCATTTTCATTTTCACTAAAGGCGCCAGGTTAAAATAATCATTATCCTCATCCAACAGCTTTTCTACCTTTAAGAGGGCTTGACTCTTTAATCCATTAAGAATCACAGCTGACCTCAAAATAAATTAGACTTCAAATTTTTAGACATTACATTCTTGTACACATAAAATACATACACAAAGTGAATTGCCAAGACTAAACCCCAAATTTCAGCCTGTAAGAATTCTGAACAAGCAGTCTATACCTTAAGCCACTAAGGGAAAAGCAACTTTTCTCCCCAGCTAACTTCTTCTGATCTGCCCTCTTTCTCCTTCTCCCATCTTTTTCTTTAAACACTACAAACATGCAACACATTAAAATTCTGGCATCACTTTCTGGTTCCTGAACCCTAGTCCCCTAAACTCCCTCCTTATATAAATCTTTCCCCATGAAAGGTCGCATGCCATCTCTTGCTCGCCCTTGAAATTCCAGAAGCGAGCTGTTAATGCAACTTACATTCCAAATTAATGAGGACTGTGATAAACTCTGTCTTTTCACTTACAAACCCTCGATAAAAATGAATTTGAGCACTAAGTATTGTTAACATGCAAAGCTTTGAATGGAAGCACTTTGGTGATGTGTTACAAAAGGTATAATTTTCAGGCCTGAAGAAGAAACACACTACAGATCACAAAGAACATCAGTAGTTATTCCATGGAAAATAGTTTAAAACTACCACTGTAAATGTAAAGGTAAGAAACAATTTCAAGTATTATAGAAGTACAACTTTATATGTTCAGAGTTAGGAGTACACTGTCAGTGTGAAAGATGCACAGGCAAGTGGCAGAGCACAGTACCTTTGATCCTTTCCAAAACAGGACCTGTGCTCAAGACCTCACTAAAATCTGCTCTGAAGTAAATTTTTTTCATATCAAGGTTCTTAACTTGAACCTTGCAGAAGTCTTAAACTACTCAGGATTCTTGTCACTTTAAGGTGTTTTGGAAATGCTTTTCATGGAAGCATGAAGACAACTCATGTTCCATCTTGGCAACAGAAATGCTCTTTAGGCTTCCCTGTACCTTTATAAACATCACTACAGAAATCTTGATGCCAGCAGACAGAAAATACTACAGAAGATATCCCCATTTTAACTTAGTCCCAATACAGAAGTCAGTGCTGAAACAAAAGGGGACAAGAAGCCAAAGGAGAGCTAATATTAAACATCTAGAAAGAAAAATGTTTCTTTGAGAGGCCCAAAATACATGAAATTCTGAAAAAATCTGTCAAACCCCCACCAGCACAACACAGGCCATGTGCATCTTAAAGTCTGAGGTAGCCTGGACGTGGAAGTTTACATAAAGAGCATTTAATTCTGATTTATTCAAGAGAATAAAGACTATTGCAGCCTAATGGCCACAGAAGGTTAAACAAAATGCTGGTACATTTAGGAAGATGGAATGATGACAGGCTTTCCACAATGACCATGGACACTCTTTGTACAACTGGCCCAACTCACAGTCAGTTCATCTTAACCAGGTCAAAGATGCACACAACAATCCCGGGAATTTGAACGACAGACATTCTGGAGGCTTGCCATATTATCAAGGATGCAACAAATAATGGGATAAGGCAGTCCTCAGGCTCTTTTCTCTGTAAACAGGAAAAAATTTGTTGAACTTAGTGGGAGAAAAAAAAGTAGCATTTCAATCTTCCCCCAAATGTACTGGCACTGCAGTCAGGACTACCTGAAATACTTGGGATGGTCCAAAATCCTGAATGTCTTGGTATTTATTTGATTTTTGTACTCTTGTGATTTGCAGAGCACAAAGAAAGGGATATACAAGAAAGAGGCTCAATCATTACCACCCAAATGACAGACTGCCACCTTACTTGCAGGATCATCCTCCCCAGTACTGCAATAGATATTCTTCTAGGCAGGCCAACATCTTCCTTGCCCTGACTGTCAGAAATAATTTCTATACTTCGTAAATAAAGGAGGGAAAATATTCTTGCTTGTACTTTAATTAAGGTAAAGTGGGAATATGGTAAAACATGCCATATCTCATTCCACAAAATCAGCTGGTGTTTCTGCTGAAAGGAGGTTAGACACTGGTACTCAGGAAACCTCAAACAGATCTTCTGAGGGAAATTCACACTTAGGGATGAACTACATCCACTGAGGTTGTACCAGTGCCAAGTGAAATGAAAACAGATAAATACCATAAAAAGCAGAAGAGGAAGGAAATGGAGAAAAGGGAAGTGGAACAAGAAGGAAGAAGAAGGAACGAACATGGATGTTACAATCACCACAGGTTAGAGGCCTATTCAGCTGCAGTAGCAGTGTCCCTCTAATGCTGCTCAGTGTTGACACAGCACAACAGCACTGGCTGGGGGTGCACACACTGATTTGGTCAGCCAAGACTCCAGCAGCATCCCACCCTTCTGAAGAAACGTGCCGAATGCCACGAGCTCAGAATTATCCTTGTAAAACTGTCCTGCAAAGTGCTGCCTCATGCTGAAAGCCATGCTTGAGAACAAAACCTTAGTGACCAGTGGCAATGAACTCATTGACACTTCATAATGTTCTGTAAAAAGTTACTTGACTTTGCTGCTGTAGCATTTCTCATCTTTTAGAGCTCGTGTGGGAACTTCTGCAACAGCACAAACTGTCCTTTAAAAAGTTTTTCTGGCCTACACCTGTGAAAGTGCCAGCTGCTCCTGAAGAACTCCCTTCACACCTTTCACCAGGATTCCAATCCCCACAGTATTTTATCTAGATAAGTTACTGATACAATTAATGCAGCGTGGCTGCAACAGCTGCACCTCAGGACTCTTCCTTCCAGACAGAAGTTTGGGACATAACACTCCCCTGGACAAGCACTGCATTTTTGCTGGGTGGACAGTAACATGGTTTTGCAAAAGCCTTAAAAAAGTAACAGACAAGAAAACAACAATGAATGTTAAATCATTTTCAAGTAACTCCCTACCCAATGGTTGGTATAATATTCAAGACATTGGAAAAAAAGCTTGGGCAGCTGGCAGGGAGAAAGTTTCCTGCTCACTGACAATTCCCCTTCTTGTTTGCAAACAAATCACTTTTGCCAGCTTCTGCATAGGAAGGGAAGATCAGACTTCAAAATAAACATTTTATATTAAACAAACAGTCTTTTGAACACACCAAACTGAAAAAGACTTCCCAACTGCCTTGGAGAAAATGTTATTTATTTTCAAGGAAGGTACAAAAATCAGGATGCCAAAGCCATACTTTGTACAGCTATGCCAAACAGCTTTGTTCTCTGAATCAATGTCTTAAATGTTTTGAAAAAAAAAATATTTAGGCAGCTTCTCAGTTCTAAAAAATTGCATTTGCTTGCCCAGCTTTAAAAAGAACCCTATTTATTAAATATGATTACTGTTTTCAATAAGTTATCTTTCTTCTACAACCATCCCTTTCGAATGATCTTTAACTGATATACCAAATGAATTTAAAAAGGTCCACTTTGAAATTTCCTGAACATAACTGTAAGATTCTAAACAAATTTTACCCAAACAACTTTACATTTTCAATATTGTTATTTCAACATTTTAATCAGCACCCATTTCAGCATACAAAATTTGAATACATTAAAAAAAGCCCAGCCTGTGCAAATACTTCTCTTATACATTTTTTTACTATTTGTATGGTTGTTTTTTTTAACTGAACACAGATGGCAAGGTTAGAATCAGATTTCAGGTATTTACACTCCAGAGATCTAAGTAGCTGTAACTGTAATCTGATTTTGTGGAATATAAAGAAAAGTTATTCATACTCTAAAATTCAGCAAAGAAACAATTTCACAAAAAGGCTTTCTAAATTTTGTCTTAAAGAAGTCTGTTCATGTGCTAAAGCTTATTTTCCTAATTCACTTCACAGGAGTATAATAGGAAAAGAAGATTACATATAACAGTTCTTCTGTATCAGTATTTATCTACAGGATTCCTGAATATGAAGATTCAGGTCTAAATGCAATACTTAAAACCCTCCCTGAAGACGTTGAAACACTTGGTTCACAACTTAAGTACAGTCGTGTTTTATCTTCTATTATGGTTTGAGGTTTTTTCCTATTATGTAATTTTTTTCCAAGGAGCAGAGTATACAGAGATAATCTGGGGCCATGGGGTGGGAATCCCACATCTATCATTTTACTGACTGTACACTATTTGTTCAGACACACAAAGTAACTTCTGGAAGTGTCTAATCATGTTTGCTCATAGCCAGAAAAAGTCATAATTAGATCTATGAGCGGCACAATACAGATAATGCTAAACAAAATTCTGGCACATTCAACTGAGTATGGAAATATGCTACTGTGCTCTATTAAAAGTGTTAATAATATGGTTTAGAGGTTTTCTGAAATCCTCCTCTCTCACACTTGTGTGAACACTGATAAACAAGGTCATAAAGCCATTACAAAGAGAGACTCCTTCTTATGACATCCTGGGGGAAAATGAGAGTCACATGACAAAGTAAAAAAATTAAATGATGCTTAAAGTAATTTCATCTGAAGTGCCATCTACAATACCATAACAAATTATTCATTTGGAAAACCCATAGATCTGACCAGGAAATTAAAATTTTAATATGCCCTTTCAGGACTTACAGAAAGTTGCAGACTAAATCCTCTACAAACAGCCTGAAGAAGCTTCCTAATATTGTGGTTCTATTTTCATTTTAAAAAGTGTCCAGTCAGAACTAAAATTAAAGGGGGTAAAAAGTCAAAAAACAAAGCAATAAAAGCTACCAGAAAAAAAAAATCTGGATGAGGGGAGGAAGAAAAAGTCACTCTGAGAACCAAGCTACTGACACCTGAACTCCTAAAGGTCTTGATCCCTCCCAGAATCTCAGTCTACAGCTCTGATCAATTTTTCCTGTCTCTGTAACACCTGCTCCACAGCAGTCTGGTGTGCAACACCATTGTTACTGCACTGTAAACTTTGAATACTTGTACAGTTCTACTGCTGAGTCTACCTTCCCAAAAACTCATCAGAGCTCAGTGCTCTCAGCATCTCCTGACCCTGAGCTCTTCTGCTGACAGGATTTCTTCACCTTCCTCCAGTTGGTTTCCTAAGGAAATGAGGTTTCTGTAGTGCACACTGTGTCAGTCCACCAGCTTCTCTCCACTCCCTTCTGCTCTCAGCTATGAACACACATGCAATAAAGCAGGAATACAAACCATGAAATATATCACTCAGTTGAATCCACTCTCACACTTATTTTTCTATTGCTTATTCTAAGATTCAAGTAGGGAAAAATTATTTGACAGAGACACTGTCTTAAGTTCAACAAGTTCTTCCAAAACTGATGCATATGCTAACAGAAAAATATTAGATCTGGTTTGTTTGGGAGAGTAAATTAGTAGTAGCTGGGTATCCAAAGTGGAATAAGCATACACAAACTTTGGGGTTGGGTTTTGTGTCACAAAAGATGTGTAAACTCTTGGACAAAGACATTTTTCTAAGGCAAACAATGAGACTTCCCCTGAAGCTCACATTTGTATCCAATGGTCTGAACAAGTGGTTGTCTTTGAGGGAGAGAGTCATAGAGTTCAAATTCAGTCAAAAAGGAAAGAGCTCTGAAACAAAATGTCTCTTAAAAAGTGATGGGAATGATCATTTCAAAAGGAAAAACAAATTATATCTCAAAAAGTGGAAGCAATGACAAACAAATGGGTTCTCAAAACCTATATAAAATTACACAGTTTCCCTGTTAACAATCACTAAATAGAACACAAATATTTTTTGCTTGAAAAATTACAACAATCTGTATAACATCATTTAGATCCTGTCAGAAGGACTTCAAGTAAATAGACTGCAAGAAGAATCTTATCCCTGCCACATTCTACCTCTGAAAAAAGATAAAGTTAGATTACCATTGTGAATTATCACCTGAAAATTCTGCTGATGAGAAACACTGTCACTGTACAAGACCAAATGTGTCTTCTCAAGCATTGACTTGTTTCAAAGGCACCAGAGAGTCGGATACATCTAATTAACAGGGAATGCAATATTGCAAAAGAGTAAGCAAAGCACTTCCCAGAGCTGGCTGATAATTGCATTTCCACGTAGGGCTCACCACCACACAGACCCATGAAAAGTGAGCAGAGAGGACAGTTTTAAGAGACAAAAAGACTATTCTGGAAAGACTTTTCCATCCCATGAAGAAAAGCAAGCACAGCACCAGAAGGCAGCTCTAGCTATACCAAGTTCACCTCTTTGCAGCAGAAGATCTGGGCTCTATTTCTGAAGACTAATCTTTGCTATAAAGCAAACATCTTTTTTCCTGTTTCCAACTGAATACATACAATTTCAAGCACAAACACAGACTGGGCAGAAGAATGGACTGAGAGCAGCCCTGAGGAGAAAGGACTTGGGAGTGTTGATGGCTGGGAAGCTCAGCATGACCCAGCAATGTGAACTTGCAACCCAGAGAGCCAAATGTGTCCTGGGCTGCATTAAAAGGAGAGTGGACAGCAGGGGACAGGAGGTGAATCTGCTCCTCTCTTCCACTCTCCTGAGATCCCAGCTGGAATACAGCATCCAGCTCTGGGGCCCTCCACATAAGGACATGGACCTGTTGGAGTGAGGCCACAGGCCACAAAGGTGCTCAGAGGGCTGGAGCACCTCTCCTATGGAGAGAGAGTTGGGGTTGCTCAGCCTGGAGAAGAAAAGGCTCCAGGGAGACCTTACAGCACCTCCCAGTTCCCAAAGGGGCTACAAGAGAGCTGGAGAGGGACATTTTACAAGTGCAGGTAGTGACAGGACATGGGGGAATAGCCTCAAACTGCAAGAGAGCAGGTTTAGATTAGATATTAGGAAGAAATTCTTTACTGTGAGGATGGTGAAATAGGTTACCCAGAGAAGCTGTGGATGCCCCATCCCTGGCAGGGTTCAAAACCAGGTTGGAAGGGTTTTGAGAAACCTGCTCTAGTAGAAGGTGTCCCTGTCTATGGTGGTGGTATTGGAAATAGACAACCTTTAAGGTCTCTTTCAACTCAAACCCTTCTAGGATTCTATGATTCTTAAGGAGAGTCAAAAGGGAAGGAATGCAAGAATGCACTCTTTTAAATCTATAAAGTAACAGAAGCAAAAATGTAAGGTTCAGATTGAATATGCAGCACTTAGGTACTCATAAGTAGGAAGGAACTATAAGATAACATCACTCAGCTTTCATTTACCCCAAATTAGCTTGACCTTACAACCTTAATAGGTGGGATCCTTTTAGTTAAATTGCAACAGCATATGCACTCACAGATCCAACAGTGGTTACTGAATTTGGTTTTTGTTACAGGAACAGAATCATATCAGCTTCAGGTCTGAAACATTTTACTTCTGGTAACTTTTTATATAAAGGAGTAGCATCTGTATCACCTACTGCTGCAGTTTCTAAAAGACAAAGCTTTATTTCCAAATCTCACAGTGACAGCTGCAATGCTGACTGGGGGGCTTCATTAGAGTGATATAAAATACCTACCCCACACCAACTGCAGCTGCAGCCCTGAACCTCAGGGCAGAAAACTGGGTATGATCCAGCAGTGGCCACATCATGAGGTGTAAGAAGAGGTGTCCATGAGGCTCTTCTGTCTTAGGTGACTCACAGAGACAGAAGTTAAATTAAAAGTAGGAGTGATGAGCTATTTTTGCCTACTAAATACATCATTATCTTGGACCATTATATTTAAAAGAAACTTTAATTTTCAAGGTTTTGACTGCTAATTTTTCTTCAACCTAACAGCTGCTCTCAAATGACATTTTCCTTGTGCCAGATGTCAGAACACAAAATTAATGTTTCAACTTATAAAACACTTTCCATCATAGTATCACAACACTTCAAACCAAAGACAGATGACCTGTCAAAACAGGGACATCCCCATTTTATACTCAGTGAAAGATTAATTACCGAACACCAAAAATGACAGCACTACAGCTACTTACATCCAACTGCAACATCTCCACTAAGTCCCTGTGTCCCCACACAGATAAACTCTTACAAAAGCCATTTTTGTTAAGTAGTACTATTGCCACAGAAAACCACTCTAGCCATAACCTGCTCTCAACTGTGGCCTAATAATAGAGCTTCTTTAATATATAATTCTCTTTAGTTTTGTGATTTTCTTACATAGGCCACATACAAAAGATGCAGAAGAAATCAGTGTCCCAACATGGTGATTCTCCAATAGTATTTCTAGTGATGCAGTAGTTTTGAAGAAAACATCAGCCAGGAACACTCTTACATGCCTCTGAATTCCTACCAGGATGTAAATTAAATGACCTAATATGAGTTCTAACTCATAGAAAGCCTCACAATTCAGTTACTTGACATATACACCAGGAAACACAGATGGAATAACTCTACAGGAAGTTTACTTATCAAGAACCAGAACCTAAGCAGTATTCATGCAGTGCTGAATACCTTGTCACCTGAGTCTGGAGAACATTCTAACATACAGTAAGAAATGCATTCAATCAGTCTTGAAAAATCAGGTACATAAATACTCATGAAAGATCACAAGGCCTAAGCAAGGCCTTGAATTTTCTCTACTCTTTCACACAAAACAAAAACAGCAGAAACTCTAAATATCAAATTTTTCTCACCTGTGTAAAAAGAAATGGATTATCAGTGACATACACAGTCTTTCCTTAGGCTAGAAAGACTTGAAACAGTGGAACCAGAACAAAAATATGGCCAGACACTCTGATGTAATTGGGAGCATATCCAAGAACATTTGGCTGCAAACTCATTAAGGAGCAGAAGAGCCTCCAGTTGCTGTAGGAAGAAAAACAGATTGACACCCCACTTTCTACATTTTAATTAGAATCTGCTGCTCATGGTTTAGTAACAACACATCTCAAATTTACATATTAGAGTTTGAAGCTTCACTTGGGTGCATTGCTGGCAAGTGAATTTCCATGTACCTATCCCAAAACCCAATTTGCTTATTAAAAAAGAAATTACTGCATTATGTTACCTGTCAATCTGGTATTAGGCAGTGAGGTTGCCCACCCATTTCCAAGAGTGCACAGCTCCACAGCATGGACACAAAATGTCTCTTCCAACCAAGACCACAGACCTTGCACAACATCACTGAAAATGAGCTTCCCAACGGCCATGAAACACATCTGATGTCACTTTTTTGGAGGATTCAGGGAAGTTCAAGTGCTGAACAGTATTACCACAACAAATCTGAACAATGTTGATCCACTCACCAAAGGAATGCTTGCCAGAAGGACTCAGAAGGATTCCAGATACTTCAAGTCATCTGGGGTAACATTTGGTACAATGAGTCACATAAGATAAGTGGGTCATCTACATCAGAAGGAGGACATACTGATTTACCATAGTTGTTAGCTGAGTATGCAATCACAGAACCAAACTTAGAGACTGTATCAGTTTTATAGGAAATAGACCTCTCCTCACTCAGGAATCAAGAGTACATCCAGTTACTCCACAACTTGCACAGGTACAGTATTTAAGCTTTTGCACAACAGCTAACTCCACAGACCAGTATCATCTAGGTCTCTTAACAACTCCTGAAGAAATGCCCTGAAGACAACTTGGAGGAAGTAATCCTGTCTGGTTTCAGTGGGCAGGAAGTCAAAGAGGAACAGCTTGGTCACTTCAGGAAAGCAGTGTGAAATAATCTGACAGCCCAACTGCACTGAGGCAAAGGAATAAATGCCTTTGCTGAAACCAGCCTCATGCTGCAAACACCTCTGAACAGGGAAGGTTTAGCCAAGAACAAGGATTAAAGCAAGTGTTCAGTTCCTTAAACAGGTATTCCTCACTTACTCTGTGAGCAGTGAAATAATAAAATTTGGAGACTTTCAGGGACAGAATGCACTGGGTATAGTTGCAATGAAGTGAATTCCCTTCAAAGCAGCCTGAATGGTGCTTTTAGATACATGACTGCAGCAGTGCTGATAATAAACCAAATTTTGAGCTGTCACTCAGCAATGCTTGCACAGCATCAAGGCCTTCTTTGTTTCTCACAAAGCTTTTCCTCACTTCTGCCCCTTTGATTCTCTCCCCAGTATCATTGTAGAGGAGTGAGCCGACACCTGGGTGGGGGCTTAGACACTGACCAGAGTCAACCCACCACTGAAGATTTAGGAGGTTTATCAGACTTCCTTTACAGGCAACAGCATCCAGGCTGCAGGCAGATACCAAAACATGACCTCAAAGCACGGTTCCACTTCCACATGGAGGGACTCCTCAGTAGGATCCTCTATTTATTTCAGCAAGTTTCGTCACTGCAGTACACCTTTCCCAAGAATAAAATAATGGTTCTGACAGACACTGACCACTGGAAAGGTTCTGAGATACTAATTCCATGAAGGTGAGGAATTCTCATTGCAAAAGTAAAGATTACCTGCTTAAAGTAAATTTCTACTATTTTTTTTGTGAAAGTGCGTTATACAAATGTGCACCGGCTGCATGCCTGGTCTGTAGCCACAGAAAAGGAACACAAGTCTTGTGGAGGCATATCTACAACTCACAAGGAATGAGGACAACTGCTACTGTCACAATTCTGGTTTCTTAGTTCCATTTCCCTGACACAAACAGCCATGCCCTCCAAGACATGAGAACAGAGCACTTTGAGCACACATCAACTTTGGATTTTACTGAATAACCCAGTGCTGAACGGCTGTCAAATTTATCATGTAGACAGAGAGGGGATATCCTCAAAATGCACTTTTCAGGATGGCAGCACCCATGGAGCTGGCTGACAAAAACTTGCCTGCCATGAAAGACACTGCTAAAGGCTCTGACTTTAGGGGATGTCAACTTGTGACATCCATAGTCCCTTCAATACTCTTTTCAAGCAGAAAATCTTCCAAGGTAAAGATCTCACCCGCTTTTGTTTTGATGAAAGATGACTGGTGGAGTATCTAGACATTTCCATCTCTGTGGGAATAGGGATAGAACACATGTGGAGCACAAGATGGAGTCAGTTCTCAAGTCACAAAAGGAGAATTTGGGAAGCCAGAACATTTTGGAAAAAGAACAAATATGGAACAACTTTCTGCCACTCTGAAAAGAAAACAACTCACAGCTATGGAACACTCCATCTCCCCAAGGAAGAGTCGTGCCAGATGCATTCCAGCTAATGTGTCCATGTGTTTTCTCATTCTCCACGCATGGAGCATGAGTGTTCCTTCTACAGAGCCTGCACAAGGAAAATATTCCCCTTTCTCAAGTCTGCAAGTGCAAGCAGCGTGTTCAAATTCATGTCAGCCACATTCAAATATGGAACAACAAATTCTGTGATTTAAAATGAAAAATGTATCATTAAAAGTCTGAGGAAGCCCTCCTACATTAACCCTACAGAAAAATTTTATCAACTGTGCCCAAAAGGATTCTTACCCTTCTGGAACAAAGGATAGTAAGTTACAACCAGGGACAACTGTTCTGTACTGGTGTTCTCTGTTACCTTTTGTTCTTATTTTTGAACCCTTCAATACTGAAACAGAACCAGATGTATCAGAGTAAGTCCTTTCCTTCTGGCACACTCCAGCAATATCTGCTTTAATTGACTAAACATGACTAACCTTTAAATATCTCATTTGGGAGAGCTGCCTGTCTATCAGGGACAAGTTGCAGTCACTAGAGAGAACACTTCAAAAAATTTTTAAAAAATTAAAAAAAAAAGAAAACTGAGGGGGGAAAAAGCTAGTCCAGGAAAGAAACCAAAGCCAAGATGCCATTCTTATCTCCCTAAATGAAAATTGCAACTGTTTCAAAGGAAAATCACTGGACAGGAGTTCAATTGTGGAAAAACTTATCATAAAAATCTTCCAGAAATAGGAGTCACCTGCATATAAAGAGCATTGACTTAGGTTAGAATCCTCTGAAACTCTAAGCTGTTAGTCCAAACATACTGGAAAAAACCACAAGAGTGCCATAAATGATTAATGACTAGGAAAAGCAAGGATTGCTTCACTTTTGTATCTAGCCCATATGCACATATTGCAAAATGGTGAAGAACTGTGGCACACAGATTTGTTACTATTAAAATTATGCTATCTACAAACAACAACAACAAAAAAAATAGCATTCATGACTGCAGACAAACCAGCATATCCAATCCCACTCCTGGCTCTGGCTCCAGCATACCTTCTCTCTCACCTTTAGGCCATTCATGAATGTCTACATGTACAAGTGCAACAATAATTGCAATTAACTGGATTCAGCACATATGACAATCATAACATTCCACAGAAATGTTAAGGAAGTGTTCAGAATTGCTACCCAGAACCACATACATTAGTGTATTCAACTGCTTTTACTCACACCTCTATCACAAAACTGAAACTCCACTATAAAGCCTCAATTGGAACTGGCACTTCTGTTTTTTAAACACTAAAATCAAAATCAGAGCAAACTAGTATGGCATTGTTTCACAGCTTCCTGCCCTAGAAGGTTATCACTGAAGACCTCCTGGAGCTACAGGCCCCACTGTTTTTAATATGTGACCTCCAAACTCAACTACTGTGCTATTATACAGCCCTGCCACCACATGCAAAAGGATATCGAAGGGCAAAAGCCCTACAAATTTTGAAATCCTATGGGATTTGCATGTGTAGTACAGTCTGAACACCAAGTTGCCAAATTACTTCCAACTGCTCTCAAATGTATCCTTCCAGATCACCACAACTAAAAAGAGGCAAGAATTCCTGTGCATGCTGCAAGTGCCACAAACTATTCCAAGATATCCTTCCTCGCACATTATAATCTTAATTCAGGGCAGATTTTTTTCAGTTTCAATAAACCTACCAAATGCTGTCTCAGAATCACAGAAGGGGTCAGGCTGGAGGAGACCACAGCTGATCACCTGGTCCAACCTCCCTGTTTGAACAGGGACATCCCAGAGCACATGGCACAGGACTGAGTGCAGATGGTTCTGGAACATCTCCAGTGAGGGAGACTCCAAAACCTCTCTGGGAAATCTGTCCCAGCACTTGGTCTCTGCATAGTAAAGAAGTTCTTCCTCATGTTCAGGTGGAACTTCCTCGTGTATCAGCTTCTGCCCATTGCCTCTTGTCCTATTAAAGAGATGCTCCAGCCCCTTAGTAAGCTTTGTCACCCTTCCCTTGACCTGCTCCAGGGGCTCTGTGTCCCTTGTCCCGAGGAGCCCAGAACTGGACACAGCACACGGAGCAACAGGCACTGGCAAACTGTACAGCAAAGCCTTGAGTTAAACATGACGTTACTGAGCTTTACTCTTAAAACATCGAAACTCTTTTCTTCCAGAATGAGTTTTGACCCAAATTAGACTCAGGAAATTAGAGTCAATCAGTGTGCACTAGACACCCAACTAATGACTCAACACCTACTGTAGAACATACAGATTTCCCAAATCCTTTGGAGAAGCCCTCATCACCTGCGGCACAGAGGAAAACAAACTTGTCTCTGCTGTGGGAAGAACATGATCCTGTGATCTCAGTCAAGCACTTGCCAACAGCCACTGATAACGTCATAAATGCACCTACAATGTTCCCCAGAGGAGAGATAACAACTTACAAGGTATTTTTATTTTCAGGATTGTCAGACCAATTTCCACATAAGACACATGCCTTCTGAATTAGCAAAGTGTGCTGCAGCCTCTTGCACCGGATCTTGAAAGCCAAAAGTATGCTGGATAAATAAAACATTTTGTAATATAGCTGGTTACAACAAATGCATAAAAAGGACCAAACAGATACTCGCCATCTCAGATTTGTATATTCAGAAAGGTTTCACTACGCAGTTACATTCTAGCAATACCTGCACGTAAGGAGACTTCTGTAACAGCAATTTACACCAGTTAAACTTCAATTATCAAACTGGCAGCCTGTGCTTTCTGAAGTAAACACTACTTTTACCACAGAGCTCTGCACTTTAAGTACTCTTTGTCCTGTGAAACATCATCCAAGTCCCAGTTGTTTTCAGTCCATATTTATACAATGCTCAATTAAATGAGTTTTCAAACACTCTCTCCAAACAGTGTTTCTACTTGTTATCCAAAACAGGAGCCCTTAAAATGCCATCAAACCATTTAATGGCATACGTACAAAATCCCACATGGCCCTTATTCCACGACACTTTTAATCCCTTCCTTAGTTCTCTCACCAACTATCTTCAGAGCAATTAATTCCTACAGAAGGAACTACCATAGAGGTTTTCGTATCTTATTATATATTTTTACATAGAGTTTTCATTTTCAAACCTTTCAATAAATAAAATTTTCCTTATTATTGCATATCGAGATACGCAAACATTTTACGAAATGACAGATTATGGCCTTTTTAAAAGGAAAGCAAACTGTTAACCTAGCCTGTATCTGGTCAAATGTTGCCTAGATCACCCAAATTACAAACTTATATACTCAGTAACTTTTTCTCTTGTACCACTAACATATTTAAGGTGGTTTTTTACTACCTGTGACCCATGGATATGAAAAAATATATTACAAGTCCCTGAAAATGCAAGATTAGTCTACCTGAAGTGTCAGAAACTACACCACTATGAGAACTACTCTGAGAATTTCACATGGTTTTATTCACCTTCATGGTAATTTAAGTAATGTGTTTGAGGACTTTCTCCCCAGCCCATAATCAACACTGAGGAGGAGGCTGGGGAACCTCTGTTAAGCCATAAATATTTCTGTTTCATAGAAGAGCATCAGGGTGCATGGAACTCTCTACCCTATCAGTTTCCAAAGCTGAAAGCCCATTTTGTCCTGGCTCCATCCTGAAAGTTACTGACTTTTCCAAGCACACAAGCCAGAAAGCACAGCAGGAGAGGGCAGCAGAGGCTGCTGCTATGCTCCTTGACACTGTCTAGCAAGAGCAAACTCAAATCTCACACCTACTAAGAAACAGCTCTACATCTCAAGGGCTGCATCCTGTTCATCCTGACAGTGCATGGAGAAACAAAAGGAAGGGTATGAGCATGGGAAAAAGGTACACAGTCTGACTGCACATTGTTTAGCTCACAGGTTTTCAGGGAAAAAAAAGCCAGTTCAGACAAACTCAAATATTGCACACAGTAAGCCAAAACTGAATGCCCATTGATATTATACATATACACTTGGCTTTTTGTTCACCCATAAATTCTATATTGTGTTCACTCTTTTCTGGGTTTTTGACTTTCAATGTTTTTCCTCTTCTGAAACGCAAAAACCACTGAACAGTCTCACAAAATCTAGAACAAACTCCACCAAACACCAAAGCAAATAAAGATTCTGCAGTTCTTCTGAATGTGTTATCACCACTAAATCCCCACTACTCCACCAAGAACATCCTCCAGCCAACTACCCAGGGCATTATGAGCCATACAAAATTAAGCAGAACATAAGAGAAACCCAATATGTTATGAACTTCCAGGTCATCCCCCCACAATCACTACTCCACTTAGCCAATCTTCTTCTGTCAAGAATCAAGTACATCAGAAACAGTCAAAGCTGCTGAACTGACTGGACAAACATATTATGGGGGTTTACTGACTGGACCAACACGTTCAGAATGTTATCTTCTCAGAGATGTGATCTGTTGTTAATGCCACCCAAAAATGCTGCCTGTGACACTGTTACAACAGGAACACTACTGCAAGTCTGAAAAATAGAAGAAAGCTCTTAAAGATAACACAGAATTTACTGAAAGTCAAAACATACCTGTAACTCAAATCTGACACACATGAAAACCAACTTATGAAAACCAACGAAAAAAAGGGCAGTATTAGAAACTACCCTGAATAATAACTGAACTTAAATAACACACTTCCACAGACTACACAGAAGTGTAGACTCCGTCCAGGCACTAGCACCTTATATTGTCTTTAACATGACTCAGAAAATAATATCTACATTCTTGGCTAATTTCATGCTATAAAATTCTGCATTTTATAGATTTCTGAACACCTACCCAGATAACTTCAGTGTAATTGTTTCTACCTCTAACCTTACTTGTAAGAAATACTGTTAGTAAATTATGCACTTTATAGTCAGGACAAATTCTTATCTACAGAAGTGATAGGCTGGCAAATTATCACATAAAAGCAGTACAAAAGAAAATTAAACAGCTATCAAAGGCATTAAGTTTGAATTTCAGCTGTCCTTTCAGAGAATGAGATAAAATGAGGCAGGGTGGGAGGAAAGGTGCAGCAGGGAAAAACAGGATCAGTAAGTCAATGAACGCAAATGAAATATATGCTGCAGCATTTGTGATGCAAATTTGGTGATAATACACTCCTCAATAAGCTCCATTCAAACCTGCTTTGTGATTCATTGTCAAACAAATAATTCTAGTGATTCATTAATGAAAGAATGAATGATCTAATGCTGCTTTGAAGTAGACAATGCACACTGTAGAGGAAGGTTGGCATAGGTTTTAAAGTAAACATTACCTTAAGAAATGAAACTTTCCATTTCTTTTCAGTTCACAAAAAGGAATGAACTTAACTCCTAATAATTTTAAGCTTTAAATTATATTTTTTTAAATTCTCACCTATATCATGCTACTCTTAGACGTGATGCAATTACTCCTTATTAGCTTAAATACAGCATTTTTTTTAGTAACTTCATGGATTCTGATGCACTACCTGAATTTCTCTACTGGATCAATTCCAATTTGCCCAGTAACTGCAATAGATTCAACTTCAGCAGCCCTTCTGGAGTTCTTCTGCATGAGTAAAAGCATCAGAATATTTTACATCACACAGCATTTCACAAAACCAAGAACACAAACCCATAAAAGCTGGGTTATTACATAAATATGCTGTACATTTAAACCAATGCATACCAACACAGAGTTTTATTGTTTTCAGTAACTGTAAAAAAACCCTTCAAACCTAAGTCAGGTCTGAAGAGAAAAAACACAGAAATATCTGGAAATATCTCCATACATACCAATAAGTTTCATGATTAAAGCTTAGGCATTTGACCTAGACTTTTTAAAAACAATAGCCTAGGGCTATTTATCCTATTTGGCTTGAATTGCTATAATGTTTTATTTCTGGATGAACAGTAGATGTTTTCTTTCCCTTAGTGGCAATAACTTCCAATCATTTAATTACATTCTGGAGAACAGCTAATGCTGTAGCTTAGCATGCCAAAGACAAGACACACTTAAAAACTGCCTTTAGAGGACACAAATTAATATAATGAATAAAGGCAAAATTAGGTCCTGATACAATGAAAATAATACTCCACTGGTAACCATCCCAGTCCTGCACGTGAGATGTGCAAGAACAACCAAAGTGACACAACCCAAGTTAACTACAAATCATACTAAAATATTATTTGATTCCTCACTCAAGCTTAAACATTTAAACAGTGGAGGTAAACACTTTCTCTGAGCACAAAAGAATTTACTTTAAGAAATACCTTTCACATTCTTTAGAATGCACAAAGCCTTTGGGATTGTACAAGGGAGCTACTACTTTCTAGCAGGGGAAAAGACAGGCAAGATTTCCACTCCTGATGAATGAAGAGTCTGTCATATGAGACTAACATGTCTGGAAGTACTCTGATTTTTTTTTTTTTTTTGCTTTTAAGACTACTGAGATGCAAACTACCCATTATTACAAAATACACGGTTAAACAAGCCTGTAACATAATTTTGTTTCTAAACTACATATTAAACACAACCTCCTCCACATTCTGTACAAATTGTTGCAAATTGCATATATTCTCTATCTTCAAACGATGTGGTTTACTAGCACGTCTTCCACGTTATGAATGCTTGGCCCAGAGCCCCAGAGCAGCAGCACAGGGCCAGAGGGCAAGTGGAAGTTGGTCATAAGCCACCTTTCCACTTCCCTTACCCTTTGCCTGGTAGGAATAAGACCAATCCCTGGTGTTCTGCTCAAAAAGCCCAAGGGCAGTTCCTAGACTTGCCCTTCAAGTGGCTCTTACAGCAGCTGAGAGCTGCCAGGACAGCACGGCAGCACAAGAGCTTCTTTCAGCAACAATCCATCAGCTATAAAATTACTGTGCATCAACACAATTCCAGCCTTCTGCATTCCTTAACCTGGCAAATTAAGTACAAAACTCTTCTACCACTGACCTACAACCAAACACATCAGCAGTAGCAGCCACTGTAAAATTTCTCCTTTTTAAGTTAATGAATCCACTGACAACCAGAATATTCTATGTCAAATTTACTTCTGATGTAATGTGAAAGCTTCCAGCTTTAGAATTCCATAATAATCATCATCAACCCTGAATTTCTCTTCACTGGACCTGCAAGATCTTGTTTAATTGCTTTATCCATTCAGGAAATTATTTTTACAATGTAAGGAAAATGCCCTACACTTTCAGGTTTATCCTTTCCTTGCTTTTCCAGCCTTCCCTGCATAACCAGTGACTACTGGGAGGATTGGGGGGAGGAGAAAAAGAAAACCTTCACAACACAGACAAGTTGCATGAACTACATCTCTTTTACTGGAACACCTAATATAGACACCATGAAAGGAGAAAAAAAAATTCTACAGTCTATTTGTTTGTTCAGGGTGACAGTATTTTCAGATGTTACCCAAAAATACATCCATACATAGCATATAAATTAGAAATATGTATTTTAGTGTCTTATTTTTGAAATAAGAAATGACTGTAAACTTATGACTCAGAATTCAGGAAATACAACATATAATACAGAATATTACATACAATACACTAGAAATTGTTTCTGCTGGCCCTTGTATAAAAGATATTTCAGCACGTAAGCCTAGGCCACAACAACAAAGAATTAACAGATCATGTATGTGATAAATATCATCAGCAAAACCAAAAACACTTTCTTGCAAACAATCTGTTTGCCCAAGTAAAAAGTTTTATCACTCTACTACTAGCCAAACTACCAGCACTTTGAAATTTCCTCATCTGATTTTCTAGTTTAGTATGCCAAATAACTGAAATATGTATGAGAGCTGCTCTCTGAATTTATAAACTGCAAGCTTTTTTACTAATCCAACCAGCATTTGGCATCAGTCAGAAGCCTGACACCAAAAAATGAGCATGGCAGAAAAACAATGTCCGAGACAAACAGCCTTCTCCTCTCTAGCATGTCTTTTCTTACGCACAGGACTGCAATTGAGCCATCACACACTTAAATGCTTGGGATTAGTTTAGAGAATTGAGAAGTTATGGATGACAAGACAACGTTGTGTGTACATAACCTCTCCTAACTTCAACTACAAAAAGTCTCCATGGAGACTTAAGGGGAAAAACAGAACCTCTCTGTCAGAATGAAAGAAGAAGAGTCTGAAGAGCATCAATACTAATAAAACAGAAAGAGCTACCTGAAAGTACAACATCCACTTCATTTGGTTATTAAGGTAACATCACAGCTCCTACCCACCCTGCTCCCCCAGGCACACACTACCTACACATCTCTATTTTCCACTTCTCTTGGCTTCCCACTTAACCCCAGTCTCAACTTTACACAAGGAAATCTTCCCCAAGCCATCTCCTTACTCATCAATTTACTTCCCTGCAGTCCCCATGACGAGAGTAACTATGATTGCACTGCAACTGGAGAGTCAGAGTTACAATTTCAGACCTGTTTTTCACGTCTGTATCTCTAACTGGTATGGCACTGAATAAAAGTAGCTTTAAATTAATCAGGAAAAAAACTTGCTAGATTTGTTTCCTCATTTGCTACTTTCTCATACACTGTGAAAGAACGTAAAAGAGGGAAAAAAAAAATCCACCAATGACTTCTATATTTTTTCTTTAAATACTAAAAGTGCTGTGGATGGCAAATAAGGTGGCCCCTGACAGATTTACTAGGTCACCAAATCAATTACTGTGACAAAAGCACAATTAATATGGCAGCACAAATACTCAGAGGTGCAACTTTTGAAGCAATCACTTGTCTTTAAACTGAAGTAATTTTCCATGTACTCCAGCCAGGCTATGGGTTGTGCCTTACTTACGCACAATACAATCACAGAACTCATTAACTTGAAATTAACAGAAGTGAGAAAGATTTAAATTCAGAGATACAATGAAATCAAACAGGAAAATAGCCAAGACACTCCCTAAAAGGCAGCTCATACATACACACACACACAATATATATACATATAATTTAGCTAATATATTATTTAGCAAAAAAGTCTGGCACAGAGGTAAAAAACCCCCTTGTGTGGCAGAAGCAGGTGTTTCCTTTTCATCCTCATGCTTTCTATGCATTACCCCCTCAAGCAGCTGAACACAAACACTATTAAACCTATTTCTACCCATTACTCTTCAACAAATTACATTAATTTTCCCATTACATTTCAACAAATGAAATGACAGAACCCACTTCTGGCTCTGAAGGCCCCAAACTTCTATAGAAAACTTGCAGAAAATGAGAGAAGTTATTTCCTGGGGTTTGGGGGGTTTTCTTGGTTTTGTTTTGAGCAGGTTCTTTGTGGTGGTGGTTTGTGGGGTTTTGTTTGGTTGGTTTTCTGTGGTGGTATCTATGTATTTCTTTGCCTTCAAGGTCTCCCTTGGTTTTGTGTAGCTTATCAGGGCTGATTTTTGGGGTTGACTTTTGTTCAAGTGACAGCAGAGGGAAGTTACTTAATGCCTTCTAACAATAATAAAAGTATTTTGACAATTATAGCAAAAACCTGCATTAGTGAAGATACTGATCTTTACAACTGAACATCCATAATCTGTTGCCATTCTCTTGTTTTAGCAAAACAGTCATACAGAAATGATATATTAGTAGCTGGTAAAAAGCTGCTTTTCAGAAGTCTTAAATAATAATACACTGAAAACTCAGCAGTCATAAAACTGTATGCCTGGCTCTACAGTATTTTGTGCCCTATTATACAGTAAATGGGGGTCATTTTTAATAGAACTTCCTATATTCTTTGGCATCACCATGACTTTCAAGTGCTGCACATCCATGTCACACAGAGGAAGCCTCTGAGGACTTGTATTATTTAATAACCACTTATTTTAATAGAAATGTGCAAAAAGGAGCTGCAAGATTTGCACACATCATCCTGTTACCCTTATCCTGATTTGTACCTGTCGTTTTTTATTTAGCCACACGGACATTCTTGTTGATTGTCAATGGAGAAACAGAGGAGAAAAGAACTTTCTGAAGATGGAGTACTCAAATTTCATTTCTTCCGAAGTTAAAAACTGACTTTCAAAATCTGAAAAAAAGTTACCATATTTGCACTAAGAGAAAATTTTAGAATGTTTGCCATTTTAGTTTCAAAGCAATGGCTAAACTCCCAATTTTTCTGATGCAGGTACATTATTTGGTACACAAAATGGAAAGGAAGTTATGAACTAGGATAACTACTCTCAATTTAAAGAATGAAAAAATAAAAGTTGTGCTAAATTGTTGCAGCAGCCCTCTTGTTAGAGGGTAGAAATGAGCCAAGACACAGACTCCTTGTTTATCACAGCACAAAAAGGGTCCTGGTTTATTCCTCTTTACAGCTCAACCATCCTGACTCCAACCATTCACTGACCCTGGCTGCAGCAAACTCCTGCTGTGGCTTTCCCTTGCAGCCTCTGACTGCAGGGGTCAGTGAGCAGACTCTGACTGCAGCTTTTACCCAGCTAGACTGGGACTGCAGGTTCCAACAACAGGCTCTAACTGCACATCCAGACTGACCTCACAGCAGGGATTCTCTCTCCCCAGGATCCTTCTTCTTCATGAGCCTCTTCTTGTCTCTTCCTCAAGGTGCCTCCTCCTTCATGATCTTCCTGACCAGCTAGCCCACTCCCTTTTATCACACTTATCTTTGTTGGATACAGCTGTGACTCATTGGGGGGAGGCTGTATTGGGTAATTAACACTGCTGTTACTTATCAGGGGCAAGGTCACCTGCATTCCCCTCTCCTACACTAAATGTATGGATCCTGACTTATTTTTGAGAGCATCTTTCTCCTCCAGGGGAAAAAAAGAAAAAGAATATCCCATTCCTGGATACATCTCCAACAAGAAATTTTCTTGCCTTACTAATCCTACCAGACCCCAACT
This sequence comes from Trochalopteron elliotii, assembly GCA_024734555.1. NCBI lineage: Eukaryota > Metazoa > Chordata > Aves > Passeriformes > Leiothrichidae > Trochalopteron > Trochalopteron elliotii. The sequence continues at coordinate 336,581 of JANPWX010000452.1, read as the reverse complement.
CTATTGTGTCCATCAGAATAAATAAAAAAAGGCAATTCAGCAACTCCTTCATGACTCAAACCAGAACATAACCAAACAGAACAACTATTGAAAAAGTTAATTACGACCTTCAGTTTAAACTGAAGAGGCCAAAGCCACTCCTCCAATGTTCCCCACTAGGAAAAAACATTAGTTCAGTGTTGCAAGTCTTAACAAGGCAGCCCTACAGAAACAAAATAGACCTAGAATGTATTCTGTATTTCAGCAGCATGAATGCCCAAGTTCAACCCACATTACTTCCAGGATGAGGTGAAATGTACAGCAAATCTACCAGAGCAACTCTCAACAGCCACAGCAACCTCCCCCTGTACTGTGAATATCCTCACCTACAGGAACACACAGCACACACCTGGAATTTCTACACTCTCTTTGGCACTGCACAGGAATTCCATGTACATCTGCTACCTCAGAGCTGCATTTTCACAGGCAGAGAGTGAACTGACCAGAGTTTTACTCCAGATTTTCCAGGTATTTCTGCAGAGCCTTTTCCACAGGCAAACTGTATCCCCTCATGGCAATGCTCACAGTGGAGACCTTCTGCAGGCACATCCTCCAGGACACATTCTTTCAGCTGTTCCTCTGTACCATCCCACTGACAGGGCAGAACTTGCCTTGGACTGTGCTCACAAGCTCTATAGACCCCTCCATATGAGAATGACAAGTTCTGTTGTGACAGAGCAGTATTCTTTCCCTCAGCTTGAGGATTTGGGCTTCCCTTCTGGTTAATGACTGAAAAGGCAAAGGGTTTTGTGTGGCTTTTAATCAGTGTTATCCTTAAGCTAATTTGGACTATTTTGTGATGTTCTTTAAAAGCTCTTTTTGCCTCCTTACCAAATAATACAAAGTGTTATCATAAACACTAGAGTAAAGTAGAACGGAACATTACGACAGTGTTTACATCAAATAAAAAGTGCTTTGCATCTTCTCACACACAGTAATCATATATTGCAGGTTCAAAAAGACACAGAGCAGCTGAAAACACAGAATGTTTATTCTCAAGCTCAACTCTGACACCTTTGGAACTCAGCTCTTGCATTACACCAATTTTTTCAAAGTGATGCTTTGGTACACACAGTAAAGCATCCAAACGCTTTGTAAAGGAGGATCTGTTACTTCTTTGTCATCACAAGTGCACATGAAGGATTAAAGTAAAATTAAGCAAAACACACATCTGTGTAAAAGATACAGCAGCAAAAAAAGCAGTCCCTTCTTGAAGCCAAGAAACCAGAAACCAAAGTAAGCATGCATTATAGTATGCATCTTGCTTTCAAATATGTGGAAAAATCCTTCATAAACAACATTCTTTATACAGAAGGCAATGAACTTTCTGAAATTTTCAAGGTGAAGGTTACCAAAGCTCTAAGTCTACTGTAAGTTTAGATGTAGGTGGGTTGATGTTTTCAATACCAGAAAGATGCTCCACATAAACAGCAGAGTGTAACTTGTCAAAGTTGGTGGGATGCACTTTGAAGCAAAACAATCATCACTTCTAAAAGCATTCTGAGGGTGGGGAGTTGATCAATAAAAGAAATATTTCCACAATATCAAAAACCTGAATTGATTTTTAGTAAAAAGCACTTGCTTGGAATCAAAGGAAATACATACTTGACCCAGATCTTATGTGAAAGATCCACGTTTCCTGCTAAATTGCAACATAACTGTAACTTAATGCTGTTTTACGCTGGGCACACTGTCACTGTAGAATTCTAGGGAATTATCGTGACCTCCAAAAATTTAAAATTACTTTCAGATACTGTTTGCCAACTGTGTTAAAAGTAAACAACTCAGCAGAGTTCATGATATTCTTGCAATATATGACTAAGCCAGCTCCTATGAAATTTTCAATCAAGGGCCTGTGAACAACATAATTCAGGCAGCAGAGACAGAGAAATCCCTTCTGTCTTCACTTCTTTCTTTTGAAAGCTGTATATTCACACACATCTCTCTTTCATCTGCCTCAGATCAAAACAACCCTCCTCAAATCTGAAATGTGTAAAGAAGGAATCCTCCTCATAAGGATTCCTTATCTCATAGCCCACGCAGCCACAGTGCTGCAAAGATAACATGCAATTCATTTCTCCAACTCCCTCACTTTAGCCTTAAATCCAGTCTTTATTTGTAGTCCCGTATCACACATCACTGCAAAGTCCTGTTCCAGAGCTTGCTCAAGCTACCCACATCTCAACCCAACCTGTAAATATTACTTGGCAAATCTCAACATGCAAGATTTTAGCTCTGCAATTCGCTTCCTCCTGATCTACTTTCCAATCCTCTGTAGTAGGAAGCTGCCTCAACTTCCAAGTCCCTGTTTTCTCTCCACTACCTTCACAGGATTCTTCCTCTGTACACTATACACTTGATCTCCAAAAGACAATGTCTGTAATCTCACAGTTCCTCTTCCACTGCCTTTTTCCATTCCTTATTGTTATTTAAAACACTATTTTTCTATAATGCTTCCTGCCTCCAAGCATTTACAGAGCTAGAGTCCTTCAATGAGAGGAAGTGGAACATGGATCCATACATGCTCATGCTTCAGCAGGTATCATTCATATATATCATCAGCAAAATTCTTTGCATCATATTTGATATAAAATTTGTTCAAAACCTACAGAATTTTGTGACTGGAAGGTGATCTCAACTCTCTACGACAATATTATTTTCCCCTCAACTTCACTGCAGCTGTGACAGATCTTTGGGTACTGAGATGCTCACTGAAAGTCCACACACAATTTTAGACAGCACCCTCCTCACATGCATTAGTTTCTTTTAAAACCAGGTTTAGTTTCATTTAGAACAAGACTAAAAGGACAAAAAAATCAACACAAGTTGATTTCAACCTGTTCACTCAATCCTTAACAACAGATTTGTACTGTACGCATATTTTTGCATTGATTAAGGAAGTTCCAAAGCTTTTTTTCTACTCAACACATAAATATAATCAATCATAAAGGATAAGGGAGCAACTTTTCTCTCTTTTCCCAGAACTAACCAGCTGCTAAGATTTGTTTATTTAAGTCTACATGCTGCTGCTCACCTACAGGTGATGAGGAGGGACAAGTCATTTGGGAGTTTCCCACCCTGTATATTTCCTGTGATTCCAATAGGCTAAAACAATTAAATAATATTTTGATCTCACCAAAGCAAGATTTTTATACAACAGCTGTAAAAACGCACGTTAACAATAAAAATTTCTGAGCACATTCAATGTTTTCCTCATACAAAACACTTTCAGAACACAGATGATAAATGATGCTTTACAAAGAAGAATGATTCACATATCCTGGTAGGCCAAATATTTTGTCTGGACTGACTATAGACTAAAAACAGAGCAAAAACAAAGAGCTTCCAGTAAGCTGAGCATATCTTATGGCCCATGTGTATTTAGCAAAACCCAGCTCCTTACCCACCTGCCTGAATGGCATCAATGTCAACATTCAGGCTGGTCACCCGATGTACCAACTAACCCCACACTGGCACGTGCAAGCCAAGATTCTAAAGCACTATTCCCTCTCAAGAGAATTTGGCCCTGAGGGTTTAGGCACATTTTGCTCCACATTCTCCAGTACAAGCTGGGGACGTGCAGGGGATGTGAGCAAGGCTCCACAGTCGTTGACCTTCTGTCATGCCTGAATTTCAAAGAGCTGGTGTGCCACCACCCAGACACTCTGAGCTACCCACTGAGAGCCTGCAGGAGCACTCTGCTGAGAAGAGGACTTACCTGGGGAACACACTGGAACAGAGATCCAGTAGAGTGGCTTCCAAGTCACATTAACAACAGCCCCAAACAAGGAATCACGTAAATATCCACAGAATGCAATTCCATCCGTGCCTGCTTGATTGACCCCAAATGAAACAAATCCATGCCAGTGATCACATTCACACAGGGGCAAACGCAAGCACACTGCCACAGTGGTCACAATCACCTCATGATGTCATCCTGCTCAACTCCTGCGTGACAAACTTGGTTCTTCACAGCTGCTCACAAGTTCCAAACATGTTTTGCTTCCGAACCGAGAACAAAAAGCAAGAGTCTACTTCAAACAGTCAATCAAAATTAACACCATTGTTTGAAACACCCTCAGCTGTCCCCAAGTTAAACACTGTTTGTTTGTGATCTGGCTCGCAAAGGTTAACAGTATTTCATCCCCTCCTTGCCCACAGAACACAGCTGCCAGAGTGACTTAAATGAAGTGGGGACCAGCACAAAGCATGTGAATTCTTAAAAATAATGCTGTACACAAATTTCTTTTAAATCCACAGACAGACTTTGAAACATCACAAGTGTTACTGTGTATTTGTACTTCTTCTAATTCAAGCAGTCTTCATTAAAGCTGAACTTGGCATAATGTGAATTGCATTTTGCTCACGTAGCACCTAATATTTCACCTGATCTCCACACACAGCTAAACAAGTACTGGTAAATGCTGGTAAATACTTACCTGATTGGAAAAAGACACAAAAAAATCAAACAGGAAGGCATAAAATAAATATAAATGTGTAAATCTGAACAATTATTATGGTATTTCAGGGTTTTTGAGACTTCTCTTAAAACCGTAATGCAGGAATAAAGTGTGGTTCTATGCTTGTGCTAAATCACCTATTTCCTTACTGCCATCTCCTGCCCCATAAATAAGCTACACTGCCAAGATTTTGCACATCCAAATGCACTTCCAGTGCATGCACCATTAGCAGTAAAAATAGTATTTTTTAAACTCCTCAGTCCATATTTTGCAATTGCAAGAAACCAAAGGAACTGGGTGTCTCAAGTGAGAGCACAAAGAAAGAAAACAGAGTCAAATCCATGTCCTAGCAAACAATTAAATGCCACTTGACTATGAGCCCGTAATTAATTAATAGAACATAACCTCTCCCTTCTGAGGCTGTGGCAGGCCTAGAATCTTAACTGGAGCGTATTATAATGTGTCTGCCACAAAGGCAGGGAAATACTCTCCCAAGTGACAGTAAATGGTGTTCTCACAAGTAAGACTGCTACTTGCAGAGAGGTTTCCTACAGAAACAACGTCTGTGTGACCAATGGCCTTTAACCCAAATAAATAAATACACAGTGACCCTGATCTGAAGAAAAGCTATTTTTCAAGACACCCTGTTCCTTGTCTGTAGCAGCACTACCAGAGCCATTCCAGACAAAAGACAAAAATGTGCAGAAATACGTCACTAGTTCTGTGGTTTAGGAAATAATTTGCTAACTTGTTTCTCAAAGTGCCTGACTCTTAAAGTATCACCCTTTTTAAATGCACCCCAAACAACCCAAAAATTAGTATGCCTAGAGACATCAACTGAATATGCTTTCTGCAAATTTATTCACTACACACACTCAATCACATTTATAGCAGCATTCATTCTATCTCCCAGACATCATATGTGAGTCATTGTGGGGTCCAATGCTCAGTTTTTGGTTTAGAGCAGGTTTTGTTTAGGACTTCATTAAAGTTGGTGCAGGCTGAAACACAGAAAATGACTGAAACTGTTCTTTTAATATACAAGCACATATACTTATAATCTTTTATATATATATGTACATAAATTATTTATTTTCTGAAAATGCAGATAATAAACAGAGCAGAGGACAAGATAAGAATTCAAAGTGATCCTGAAAGACCAGGAAAAAGGTTATGAAAAAATGTTAAAGAGTGTGACTAAGGAGAACTGCAAAGCTGCAGTTAGGCCAGAACACCTGACTGCACATACAGTGGATGGCCAAAATGTGGTTTAGGTAAAAGGAATGTAGAGGTTAAAGCAGACCACAAAGTGACCCTCAGTGTTATGATGTTGAAAGCTAAAAATAAAAAACAAAAAGCTCAGAGTGATATCAATGCACAGAACTGCCCACAAAACCAGCAAGTACCAGTCTTGCTGTATTTTGGTAAGATCTCATGTAAATTACCAGACGCAGTTTGGTCACCACACTTCAAGGAGAACAGTAATAACAGGCTGAAAGCTGTACACAAAGCCACATGACTCAAACACTATGAAAAGTCTCCTAGAAGTCAGCCAGAGGAGCTCTGGAATAGACTGACAGAGAAGGTTGTGAAAGTGCTGGTGTGGAGGGGCCTTGAGAATGAATTAAGATCTGCCCCAGCCAGCAAAGGCTCCAGCTGATTGTGCCTTGGGAGAGAAGAACAGATCAGGCAATTCCCGCAGATCCTGTCCAGTCTCTAAGGCTCTGGATCACAGAAACCAGGGCTGAACAGGACCTTGAGGATTCACTTCACCCATTCCTGGCCCCCAAGCTGCAAGTCCCAATACCACAGTGGTTTTGGGCGGGTTTTTTTTGACAATTCCACATGTTAATTTCTGAGTTTACTGATGCCACACCAGACATTAGGCTGAAGTTTTACAGAGAACTGTCCCAACAAATTCCTAGAACTTTTCCACTAAGTGACAATAGCTACATTAGAGACCATTGCTATGAATTCTTTCTCATCACTGAATGTACTTTAGCTTGTATTTATCAAAACTGCATTTCAAGCAAAATTTCAACATTCGAGTCGCTCAGTATCACAAGCTCTGTCTGAAGCCCTTCACCACAAGCTTTAGATTGAGCTATTCAGAATTATTTTAATTACTTTTTTAAAATCATCTGCAAGTCTCAAGCATTAAGTATTCCACCTCCCTTTTTACTTGATATTTACAAGTTGAACAACAACAACAAAAAAGTTCTGCAAAATCAATTTTGGGAGTCCATGCTACCAATTTTGCCCATGAACAGTGACCACTTGCACCCATCCTTTACCAGCAGATCAAGAGAGCTGATTCTCTCCTTCTTCTCTGCTCTCCTGAGATTTCACCTGGAGTACTCCATCTACCTCTGGGGGTCCCAACACAGGAAGGACAACCCAATCCAGTGAAAGGTGTCCCTGCCCATGGAACCAGAGGATCCTTAAGGTCCCTTCCAACCAAAACCATTCTATGATCCTTTAATCCATACATAACTCTTGAGACTCTTACCATTAAATCAGGAACAGCTTAGATTCAGACATGAAAATTTGCTGCTAATTAAGTTTGGCAAGACTACATTGACAAAAACCTTGGGTCCATCTGCTGTGAAAACTGAAGAAAGCATATGGTGCTTTGTACAACTGCATTAAGACCACTGAAGTCTAAAGCTCCTCTTAATAACCATCAAATGCAAAAGAACAAAAAAAGACCCAGAGTCTTCATAACACCATTAAATCAAATCTAATAAAACATACAATTTATGTTTTTGTCTCTGCAAATCTATTTTCAAACTTTTAAGAGAACAGTTAAGACTAGGTAGGGAGTACATACCAGACTTAGAAAGTAATGAGGGTTTGCTACTGCTCATTTCTGGACTTGATATGGGGATTTTTAAACAGAACTATATTCTGAGTCTTCTGCTTCAAAATTTCAAAGTATTTTATTAGTAGCCATGACTCCTCTTGTTTTCATATCAAACCTAAAACAAGAAGAATTACTGGTTTTTGGAGAGTCAGGGAGGACAAGGAGAAAAGAAGTCAGGCATGGGAGACAACTCAGCCCACAGACTTTATTGTAACTTTAAGAACATTGGCTGAGAATATGCAGAACATAGACACAACTCAGCTACAAAAATAGATAGGAGATCCATGGGTTTTACTTTTCAGCATCCTATCCTTAACCACCACAACTCTGGGAAATGAAACATCTCCAAGGTCTTTTCCACATGACAGAAACAACGGGGTGCAGTCCAGTTAAGGCCTTTCTTTAAGAAATTATTATTGTTATTATTACTTTTATCTGAATCTCACCTCTGGGTTTTCTAGCTTCAAATAATGGTAAGCATACTCTGAAGAAAACAACAGATTATGAAAACAACAGTCTTCTGAGTTAGGCCTCTCAAATCCTGCCTCACTGTAAAGAGCAACAATCCTCATTTTTATTAGAATTAAGTATGGATGTAAATTGCTACCTCCTGTCTTCTACTAGGCTATCAGCAAGCAAAGCAGCTATGATTATCAATAACTATGTCTAGAGACTAGACCAGGGAATCCACACGTTCTTGAGCTGCTGTTTTCCAAAAAAGGCTATTTACTAAAACACTGGCCACATTTACAAGCACGTAAACAATTTTGTAAGAATGCAAAAACATCTTACAAGGTCAGAAAGGCAGTAAGCATGTTTTCTGAGCTCTTTTCAAGACCACTCTCTCACAAAAAATGAGTGACAGTCTTGCCTCTTCCAAAAAGATGCCATGTGGCAAAAGAGAATAAAATGATAAAAAACAGCCTCCATGAGATTTTGTGAAATATGTATGATCTCATCTCTTTTAATAATAAACACTATAAACAAAATATTTGGAAAACACAGTGCTGAAACAACAACCCCACAAAAGTATCACAACTTGAGCGGACACTGTTTACTCAGTGGCAAACCTGGTATCATTATTTATGCACGTTAATCAAACAGGAAAGAGAATCTTTTGAAAGAAGAGTTTTGAATTCCAAATCACAAACATGTGGCTCCCTATGGCTTTGTTTTCTTTTCAGTTGCCTGTAGCTGAAACAACACGCCACTTGCTTTGGCTGTCCTGCTGAACTGCAGTGCCATCACAGCTGCAGGCTGAGGACAACCTACTGAGGGGCTTTGGGATGTTCCAGCTCTCTCTGCTGCTTCCCTGCTGGAAAGAATCAACTCCTCAGAGCTGGAAAAGGGAACATCCAGTGTCAGTACAAATCCAGGTGCCTCAGCTTAAAGCATGCTTACAGGTAGCTTGAGTCAAAACCTCAGCTCATGAGTGGGAGTAGCACAGAACTGGCACCAGCATCTAAAATTGCTGCAGGGGCAGCTGCCTCCAGCTAAAGGGCAATTCTGAGACCTTCACAGGCATTATCTTGACTCACTTTAGCAAAGTGGACCCGAATTTGTCACTGAAAATAAGCATTTCAGTTTTAGACACTGTAAAATACCCAGGGAAGAAAGATTCCTCTGCAACACTTTGAACACTTGCATGGATTTCTAAATACAAACTGAATATTTATTACCACAGAAAACATCCTTTTATTCTGTGTGTATGCCTTGTTATCTTATTTGTTTTGGAAATACCACTAAAATCATCCATTCCAAACCTTGGGCTTTCTAGCACTGCTGAAACTTAGTGATCGTGAGAAACACATGCTAATTAGCTTCCTATTTTGCAAAAGCAAGCAGCTCCTGAAAGGCATAAAATAAGAATAATTCAATAATTGCACTTTCAAGAAATGTGGGGAGAATCCCAAAGGCAATACTCAGGCAGCAGCTCTTCCCTCCCTTAATAGGAAATTCCAGCTTGTTCCTCACCTGCAGCCGGGCACAACCTATGGCTCAGGCAGAGGCCCCAGGCTAAGATACTCCACAAAAAGCAAATTCTGCCTGGCAGCCCACTGAACAAAATACACTGAAGGGAAAAAAACCTCTCACAGACTGAAGATTCTAAGAACTTGCAGCCTAAAAGAGGAAGACTCTAAATAGATTAAATTACCAAAAAAAATATGGGGGGAAATTTGGGTTTAAATCCATTTTTTAGGAAGGCTTTTAAAATTGGTTTTATCACCAATTTTTCTTTGAAACCTTCTTTAAAAAGTTCCATATTCTTAAAAAATATCAAACCTACTACTTCTCTCTCCACAAACTATAAAACAAGAAGAAAAATGGAAATCCTCTTGTAAGTTCTACTAAAATGTTTTGTATTAAACCCAGTTTAAAAATAGCATATACCAACAATATAGACCAGTTATAGCCCAGTCATCACACAAGCTTCATAAAATTACTATGTGTTTTTCTGGGAAAAGAGATTAATTATTAAGAAACAGCTCTGCAGGAACAAAGCATGTGGCTTTCTTCTATTTTTATGCAATTGCAGTTTGTGTGTTTATGAAAAGCAGTCTGTGTAACAGAATTAAAAAACACGGCTTTCCTAATTTAACCTTTCTTAAAAAGTACAGTATGCCCATTCAACAATATTTCAAGAATTAGAGTTCCATTACAGTTGAATTTATGACAGGATCACAACTTTTTCTTTAAAGTCTTGAGTGTTTTGTTAGTCACACATACAACTTATTCTTACTGCCATTTAGGAATTAGATTTACAGTTCGGAGAACAATAGCCACAAAAAGGACGAGCATCTGCATTTCTTTGTCCAAAACAAAAATACATGTTAAATGTACAAATTTAAACTGTGGAAGACTTCAACAACAACACAGTGGTCAAGCTAAAAGGGTTACTGGGCTTTAACTGGTGCAGTTATAACAAACTAAGAAACAAGAGTGCAATGTTTTTTAGATACACAAATAACTTACAGCTATAGGCATCACTAATGGTGCTGTATATTGTTCTGTAGCTATTCTCAATTCTTTTTTACTTAAACTAAATGCACCATGTAAAGTCTCAATGGTTGACATCTGTTTCCAGCTCAATTATTTAAGTGAAACTTCACACCAAATACTTTTTCTGCTTCCCAGAAATAAGATTGGGAAGAAAAGGATTATTTTGGACCTAAACTAAAATTCTACCAAACATGCTTTTAGGCCCAAAATTTACAGAAGGGACAAAACCTGGGCCCCGTGCTTGTGTGATGAATTGGAATTTGTTTATGTAAAGATGAAAACCGTAAGAAATCAGACTGAGTGGCCAAGAGGACTTCATCTCAGAAAACCAGAGAGTAGATAAAGAGAGTTAAATGGATACTGAGAGCGAGAGAAAGAAGGAGAAAGTGAGAGAGGTGATAAGGGAGAGATTCTTCTGGAGTAAATCTAGAAGACAGAAAGCATTCTAAAACACCAGAACGTGTCAAATAGAGCAAGCAGGAGGAGTGGCCAATGTCTCATGAGGAAGGGTTCCTAAACCACGAGGCAGTGACATGCAGCCCAGTACAGAGTCTGACAACACTCCATACTCCTGGCATCACTGTCTACAGCAGCCAGCAAAAGGAGCTCAACAAAACCCATTTTCCAAATGCACAACCTTCCACAACTGAAGTCAGGGTTCCAGAAAGAAGAGCTGTCATCCCTTTTCATCCACAAGAAATCCTCTGCCAGAATGTCTCATCTTCCTTCCGGCTGCTATTCCAGCAGACCCAATCCGACACTCTAACATTTAAAAAAGACATTTTCTATCTTGCTGAAGTTCAATCCAAGTGTCAGATAATGGATTTTCTGGGGTTTTCAATCCTAGGAAACAACATGAACCACAGTAAAAGGACATGATAAGGACATTATTCCCACCCTCTATTTTTTTCCCCTTAAATTTCTTTCTGAGTGATTGATTTTGTAAGCCCAGTAACATTCCTTTGTCTCTTTTTATCCACTGAAGTCTCCCATGGGCCAACGGGGTTTTGCATGCAACTATCCTGAATTTGTATCCAAAATTATGAGTTTGTTTTTTCTGTCTCTCAGCTTTCCTCCACAACAGCTGCACACGACCCCAGACCGTACTGTCACCAAGTGCTGTTGTGGCTGCAGGAGTGACAGCCTGTGTCAGTGACCTGTGTCCAGCTCAGTGGAAATCCTGTGCTTACTTTGACACCTGGAGCACAACACTACTAGAAAGAAAACAAAGAATTCAAGCTCTGTTCAATTTTTGCATTTTTTCATAGTATTCGGTTTGCAGAAGATTGAAAACTGGGAACTGTAAACATTAGAGACATGAAATCATGATCTATCTAGTCACTAGCAGATAAGCAATAACCAGCATGTTCTTGGCTCAATGAGCAAGGGATTTAGCTGCCAAATCCCAATCAACACTAATTGGATTGTCCTTGACTTCAGAACATACCACTGACACCACAGGAGTAATTTATTTCAACAAACACATATAAATGGAACACAATTCCCAAAACACCAAGCAGAAGAAAATTAATCTCATCAATACTGATAATGCTATTGTTAGAAATCATTTTCTTTCACTATATAAGCAAGGAGCCTGAAAGTCTCATGCTACTGCAAAGAGGAGTAAGAGGAGAGATGAACCAAATGAAAACCTCCTACTCAGCAGTATATATTTGCAGGATACAACTTTCACTGACAGTTATCAAGGCTGAACTGTGAATCTGCTGTTACACATTTTACAAATGATTCCACAGTGACTGTGGTTTTCCTTTGTGAGTACCAGTAGTTGGGGAGGTAGTTGGTACTTTAAATTCATGTCAGAGAACTACTACAGCAGTATAATTCTCTTCCTCACTGTTATAAAACAAGACTGTTATGTTTGGGACATTGCAGAAGTTAAATGTCAGGCTCATTGTCCCTCCACTGAAAAATATGACTGTGGTTATAGAAGGCCAGGGCTTACACAGTATCCAGGCTTGCATAACAAACTGTTTTCTGTGAACAGGCTGCAGGAAAAGTGTCTTTTTGTCAGATAATCCACAAAGTTAATCCAGGACAGAACAGGGAAGAGAGAGTTCCTTGACTGCAATTTAGTCACAAAGATAGGAAATGCTACTTCCCTCAACATAATCTGTGTCCTTCATATTTCAGAACAAATGAAGATAGCTTACAGAGAAAAAAAATCAGCTTCCATGAATATTTTAGTTTAAAATGAAAGGCTGAAAAAAAAGTATTTCTATTGTTGTTGTTATTATAATGGCAAGACTGAGTGAGTAAAGAGTCTGAAATCCAAATTCTTTAGAAATATTCATTACAGACATGTGAGAGAAAGAAGATTTACATGATCTCTGTTGATTTTAAGATTCTTCCAAAATAATAAATCCATAAACCAAAATCAAAATAAGTGGGTTTTTTAGTCAACATTATGTACTAGAAAAAACTGCTTGAATATCTTTTATGAATATATGCTACCAAAGAATACTGGGGGTCTTCCAAGCAGACTTTCAAGAGAGCTTTATCTCACCAAAAAAACCCAAAAAAACAACAAACAAACACCACCACAATCAAAACAAACAAAACCACATGCAATGGAAATGTTTTTTCTGTTTCAGCATCGTACTGGGGAATCTGTTGCATTTGAAAAGTAAAGCACAAGGTTTGGAGGAAGAGGTCATTTCATTCACTGGAGCAGTAATTTGTGTAGAAGGCTTTTGGGCTGCCATGCCCTACCCAGCCACAGCCAACTACAGCCACCTCCCAGCAGTACACAGGGACACTTGTGCTTTCTGCTCAAGTCCAGCACTACACTTGATGCTTCATTCCACTACAGCTACAAGAATTCTCCTGCCACAGTAAGAAGGATTTTGTTTTTGTTGCTTTTTTAATCCCTTTGAGATTTCCCTGGATTGCATTTGAATCAAATTAAGCCACAGCACAGATAAGAAAGCCACTGAAGTAACAGCTCTATTCTCTTGTTTTTCTACATTTTCTGTTTTACAGAGATTGCATGCCATGGCATCAAGCAATCATCCACTCCTTATACACACACTAGCTCAGTGAAATGCCCAACTACGAACACACAGCAAATCCACCAGAAAACCCTCACGATATTATAGTCTTCACAGGCAAAATCTGCTCACAGGAAAAAAAAAATAATCAGACAACTCCATTTAGAAATCTCTCCCACTCCATCAACAATCACTTGCCTTGTTTCAACCTCCTCTGAGATATGAAGCTATGTTACACAATAAAGGCTTCCCTGAAGAGGAGTTGATAAAAATCAGAACAGAAACAACCACAACAGAGCCTACACATGTTATACCAGCATTTATCAGTTGTGACAACAGCCAAATAAAACTGCTATACTGTTGCAAGCCTTCTGTCCTACACATTGCAACTGCACACACAATCAAGAACAAATCATTCCTCTGTCTTCTTGGAGCAACCAAACCTCACAGAAAACATCTTGCTCCACCTCACAGGTTTTCTCCTTTAACTTCTGGGTACAAAACAGCATCCTACACGAAAGCTGCTATGGGTGTTTGGGATAATTAATCAAATCCAACCTTTGGATCCTTTCCTCTTTACCCTTACCTTTCAGCTGCTGAGCTAAGGAAGACACAGAACATTCTCTATTTCACCTTTTCCAAGTATCACTATATATAAATTCTAGGGGTAGATGTATGATTAGGGCTTATACCAGTAAAACCAAAAACAAACAAAACAAAAAAGGCATTTTCTCATGCCCTTCTGTGATCTTTACAAACATCTGTGTTCTTTGTAAATGCCATCCACATTCCATTATTCAGACATATTAAATGAGAATTTTTCGGTGAAGCACATCAAACACACTTCAAAATCCATGAAAAAATAAAATGCATAAACAGTAAGGCCTCCTGGGATTTCTCCTAGCTGTTAACCCAGAATGTCTACATTTGGCAGCACCTTTGCTCCTTTCAGAGACTTCTGTAAGTGTGTTTTGTAGCCAGTTATGTAACAACTTTATATTGTGCTGATATGCTGGGGAAAACTGTGGTTATCTACCTCAGCCAAGGTTCAGCTGAAGGCAAAATACACCAAGGCTGATTGTTTTACTCTGTGTACCACTGAAATCCTTCATGCTTTCACTGTTAGAACAAAAAAGGGGTTTAGTAAAGCTGGGGGATTTATAAATCTGGTTTCTCCAACTCTGTCAGGACACTCAGCATGCACTTCTAAGAGCAGCTACTGCTGCTGCAGTTCTGAGCAGTGGCTCAGTTCTTAAAATTCACAACAGCCATCAAATCTGTGATCCATCTGAGCTCAGTTTTACGGTGAGAGATACAGACTGAGCAACTTAAGTGGGAATACAGATCAGTGTACCTGAAACACAGAAAGAGCTGGGTGAATCAGCCCATCCTTCACACAAAGACTTCTCAGCTCCTAAGTGTCTGCAATTCTACTGACACTTGTCAACAGCAAAGCTCATTCTCTGCTCAGGCAGAGCCTCTGTGCATCTTGCCAAACATGAATAAACTGCCTGTCAGGCAAATTATCCAAGGGCTCCCAGTAGTTTCCTTGGAGCACATGGGAGACTAAGCCACCTCACTAACATCTTTGTGCCCAAGGCTCGAGGACCATTTAAGCTGATATAAATTCAGGGTGCATTGATCTGTCTCCCAGAATGTTCTTGACCCTCCTTTATGCCAATACTGGCATCCATCTGACATCCCGGTGAGCCAACACTGAAAAATTAGCAGAAAAGTAATCCAAGGACAAGATGATACAGTAACACAGGTAACACATCCAGCAAGAAAGGTCTTTTGGATGGGTCAGCATCCTGAAGTGAGCTGGAAACCAAAGGAAGATTTAACACAATAGGAACGGCAGCACTAGGACTGCTGTAACATCACTTTACACATGCCTAGACCAGAACAGGACTGGACTTTCATATGCTTGATTCCCAAAGGTCACACTCTCTGGTTCATTAGAGGACAATACAACACTTCCCCTGAAGACTATGCTGGTTAAAAACTTGCAGCAAAGTCGTTCCAAAACAAGAAAAATCTACAAATCTGCTCCTAAACTGCACAGACACTGCCTTTTAGATATTTACAGCAAATGTTTTTTGACCAAAGCCAGACAACCTGCCCAGGAAATCTTTACCACATTTTCAGGGGTACTGCAGATGCTGGCACATGCAAATAAATCCATACAAGCAGTGAGAGGTGAGCCAGCAGACACAGTGGGGCTTTCCTGGGAGAGCAGTCACTACTATAAACACCCTTCCCTATAAACCACAAGAGTTTATCATCCAAATGCTGCTGACACACAGGTTGGGGGGAAGGGTACAGCACTTTTGTTTGCTTGTTTACACAAAGCTATTCCACAGATTATGCCTAGGGGAAAAAAAAAAAAAAAACACTACAAAACATAATTACACTCAACATTAAAATAAAGCACATTAAAACCAAGCCAGAAGGTAGCTGCAGATGAAAAGAAAAAA
Source organism: Trochalopteron elliotii (assembly GCA_024734555.1). Taxonomy (NCBI): domain Eukaryota; kingdom Metazoa; phylum Chordata; class Aves; order Passeriformes; family Leiothrichidae; genus Trochalopteron; species Trochalopteron elliotii. The sequence goes on along the minus strand of JANPWX010000452.1, from coordinate 320,734 downwards.
TAGGAAAGAAAAAAAAAAGGAACATACTTAAAAATATAGAAGCTTCAAGGGCAGCTAGTCTATAATCCTAGAAATGTTTGTCTCTGTTTTTCATATAGAAGGAAGCATAATAAATGCATCAGAAAGTACAGTTTTATAAGAAAAATAAAGGTCAGGACTCCATGTATTATGGGATTGCATGTGGGGGTAAAGGAATTTTGGAAAACAATGCATGCCTAGTCTGCAACAGAATGTTGTTCTTTCAAGCATTTTTCTTGAGTAGCATTAAAGTAGCAACAAGTAATTTAAATAATAAAGTCTAAACAGTTACCTTCCTGGCACAACCTTTTCAAATTAAGGTTCAGGAGTTATTTCTGAATCTGCTCAATTTCACCCATGCAAGCAATTCCATCAAACTTCATGAGACAATTTATGTATGGGAAGTTAAACACATACTTAAATGCTACAGATGAAGACATTTTACAGACATAAAGCTTTCCAATGCAATCTGTAATTTCATTTCATGTACTCTGTCAGATTGATCATACTCATGAAGTAAGTAGCCTACTTGCTTTGTCTTCTTAAGCTTCTTCAAAGCTTACATCTGGGTTTTTTGTTTGCTTCATTGTTTTGATTTGGGCTTTCTCTACTTTGTCAGGGAAAATGTTCCAAACAGGAGAGAAGCAAAAGGGAAGGTCTTTATTTTTAACACAAAATACTCCCCATTTCACATGTCTTGATTTTGACAGTACAATTAGGACAAACCTCTTATCAAACAGGGTGGGAGGAGAAACCAGGCTATATTTCATAGAATAATAATTGCAGAAGGATAAAATCCAAGAGACCCTTAGCAGAACTTTGTAAGACATTGCATCTTTAAACACACAGATATAATGATTTCTCTAAAAATTCTATTTCATAAAAAAAAAAAAAAAAATCCCATAGTCTGAGTTTGTTAGCTACACTTTTTGAATGAACAGATATAGACTACACGCAATCACTACTTCAAAGAATTACTCTGAGTAACAAACTTGAGTGTTGTTTGGTTTATGCATAGTCAAATAAATTACGGAACATTAGACTATTTAAAATATTGTTTATTAACAATATACATTCAAAGGATCGCTCTGAAATACCCAACACAAACACATACCAGTTGACAATCACTTGGTTTTCCAATCAGTTTAAACACTGATTTGAGATCTCTGCAGCAACAAAGCTGGTATCATAACGGAGAGTTACGTAACACAAACCACTTTCTCTGTGCCCACAAAACGACAGCACACAGCACCATTTCCCTTTTCCCCCAGCAGACGAATGTATCCCGGGGCTTTAGGAAAAGTACCCGTTCCCTCAGAGCCTCCCGGGCGCTACGGCGCTTCCCCGGGGGATGCGCGGCACCGTTCAACAGGCGATGGACGAGCGGCGAGACGGGGCAAACCCCGCTGCCCGCCGAGCCCCCTCGGCAGCCTTTGTTCTCCCGGGAGGCGCGACTGTCGCGCCCCAGCCGGCGGGACACAGGTGTGGACACGGTGGGACCGGGCCGGGCCCGAGCACAGCCGTGTCCACACCTCTGTCCCGCCGGCTGGGGCGCGACAGTCGCGCCTCCCGGGAGAACAAAGGCTGCCGAGGGGGCTCGGC